>JAXGFM010000022.1:23432500-24015000 GCA_039880935.1 Streptanthus diversifolius | reverse complement strand
AACCCTAAACCCTAAACCCTAAACCCTAAACCCTAAACCCTAAACCCTAAACCCTAAACCCTAAACCCTAAACCCTAAACCCTAAACCCTAAACCCTAAACCCTAAACCCTAAACCCTAAACCCTAAACCCTAAACCCTAAACCCTAAACCCTAAACCCTAAACCCTAAACCCTAAACCCTAAACCCTAAACCCTAAACCCTAAACCCTAAACCCTAAACCCTAAACCCTAAACCCTAAACCCTAAACCCTAAACCCTAAACCCTAAACCCTAAACCCTAAACCCTAAACCCTAAACCCTAAACCCTAAACCCTAAACCCTAAACCCTAAACCCTAAACCCTAAACCCTAAACCCTAAACCCTAAACCCTAAACCCTAAACCCTAAACCCTAAACCCTAAACCCTAAACCCTAAACCCTAAACCCTAAACCCTAAACCCTAAACCCTAAACCCTAAACCCTAAACCCTAAACCCTAAACCCTAAACCCTAAACCCTAAACCCTAAACCCTAAACCCTAAACCCTAAACCCTAAACCCTAAACCCTAAACCCTAAACCCTAAACCCTAAACCCTAAACCCTAAACCCTAAACCCTAAACCCTAAACCCTAAACCCTAAACCCTAAACCCTAAACCCTAAACCCTAAACCCTAAACCCTAAACCCTAAACCCTAAACCCTAAACCCTAAACCCTAAACCCTAAACCCTAAACCCTAAACCCTAAACCCTAAACCCTAAACCCTAAACCCTAAACCCTAAACCCTAAACCCTAAACCCTAAACCCTAAACCCTAAACCCTAAACCCTAAACCCTAAACCCTAAACCCTAAACCCTAAACCCTAAACCCTAAACCCTAAACCCTAAACCCTAAACCCTAAACCCTAAACCCTAAACCCTAAACCCTAAACCCTAAACCCTAAACCCTAAACCCTAAACCCTAAACCCTAAACCCTAAACCCTAAACCCTAAACCCTAAACCCTAAACCCTAAACCCTAAACCCTAAACCCTAAACCCTAAACCCTAAACCCTAAACCCTAAACCCTAAACCCTAAACCCTAAACCCTAAACCCTAAACCCTAAACCCTAAACCCTAAACCCTAAACCCTAAACCCTAAACCCTAAACCCTAAACCCTAAACCCTAAACCCTAAACCCTAAACCCTAAACCCTAAACCCTAAACCCTAAACCCTAAACCCTAAACCCTAAACCCTAAACCCTAAACCCTAAACCCTAAACCCTAAACCCTAAACCCTAAACCCTAAACCCTAAACCCTAAACCCTAAACCCTAAACCCTAAACCCTAAACCCTAAACCCTAAACCCTAAACCCTAAACCCTAAACCCTAAACCCTAAACCCTAAACCCTAAACCCTAAACCCTAAACCCTAAACCCTAAACCCTAAACCCTAAACCCTAAACCCTAAACCCTAAACCCTAAACCCTAAACCCTAAACCCTAAACCCTAAACCCTAAACCCTAAACCCTAAACCCTAAACCCTAAACCCTAAACCCTAAACCCTAAACCCTAAACCCTAAACCCTAAACCCTAAACCCTAAACCCTAAACCCTAAACCCTAAACCCTAAACCCTAAACCCTAAACCCTAAACCCTAAACCCTAAACCCTAAACCCTAAACCCTAAACCCTAAACCCTAAACCCTAAACCCTAAACCCTAAACCCTAAACCCTAAACCCTAAACCCTAAACCCTAAACCCTAAACCCTAAACCCTAAACCCTAAACCCTAAACCCTAAACCCTAAACCCTAAACCCTAAACCCTAAACCCTAAACCCTAAACCCTAAACCCTAAACCCTAAACCCTAAACCCTAAACCCTAAACCCTAAACCCTATACCCTAAACCCTAAACCCTAAACCCTAAATTATGTATTTCAAATCTCAAATTTTATATCTCAAACCCTAAATCTTTGGTTTTGTAGTGGAAAAGATTTCACACCAATTTATATTAAAAATTATACTAATTGATTCTAATCTTTCTTCTAGAACTCTACTATAGATTTTTTAGAATAAGAATGAACTCTATTTGGTCGTATAATCAACTTCATTATTAAAAAAAAAATTGATTAATAACAAAATAATTTCTTAAAATTGCTAATTAAGAGACTTTTTTACCTAAAAACATGTTTATCATTTATTTTTTTTTTTATATAATGCTAAAAACTCTTGTTAAAAACCTTTAAAAAACTCTTATAGAGGTGTTCTTGGACTTGTTGTTCACCTTACCTAATATTGTTTTTTACACTCTTATGTTTTTGGATGAAACATCTTGTTTTCTGTGTTGACATCAGGTGAATACCAGCAATGAACACTTTATCTTCATTAAAACTACTCAGCCGAAGGAGGTCAAATCTCGATATTAATTACGGTGGCTTGAGGTACATTTGTGATGGGTTTGATCTGATGGTGTTTGGTAGCTAATTTATATGATGTAATTTAACTGTGTATGATGTCCATATTTCTTACATTGACAAACACCACAAGTCAGCGTTTTCTTGTGAAGTATTTGCTTAAATCATCTCCACGTAAGCCAAGAGCAGAACACGAGTGGGTTGTCTCAAGAGCTGCTCTCGCACTCTGAATTTATGATGCATTCTGTATATAGTATTATCAGTAGTTATTGTTGGATTAGTACCATAAAATTCACTGAAACCTACTATTTCTGTCTCCTCTGCATTTGGAGGCAGTGGTATGCAATCGGGAAGCGCAAGTATGAATCCTACTAAAAATAAGAGGCTTTGAAGTAATAAAATTTTCGCTTGATCAAAACTATTTTTTTATTTCTCTGCCCAAAACGATTTTTTTGTTCTATTTTAAAGTGGAGTGAATATCTCATGCAACAATTTGTTAAGTGATTCGATCCCATCAACAGAAATAGCAAAACAAATAGAATACACGACTCATATATAAATCTGGTACAGCAACTTAACGACAACCAAATAAAATAGTAAAATTGAACTGGGGTGGTAAAATAGTAAAATTCTCAAATACATTCTCGGAATTGATTAATAAGAGAGGAGGTCCAAACCGCAAATAAAGTATACATAATCAAATGGGGTGGCACGCGGTCGTCGATCCCGGAGGATGAGCCGGCCCCGGTGGAAGGAAATGTCTTGGAACCACCTCCGGCTCCTGCGCATGGATGAGCAAGTCCCGTTAAGAGAGAATATATTCATCAAGCGTTGCTTGGGTGTGGTGATTAAAGGAGTTTGTACCTGAACGAGCACCTGGCAATGAGGTTGGGGTTAGTGCCACACCTGGGTTCTCCTCTGCAGGTGACTCCACCGGTGAAAGTGCGCGAGGAGGTCTTGTCGGCCCAATGGCCGCTAATTCACAAACACGCAGCTGTGAGTGAGAGTGAGACTATATCTTAACATGTAGACTTAAAGGATTTATAACTTAGGTTACCGTTGCATTGTGTGAGGGGGGGCGCCTGAATGTTGCAGGCGTTTGGGAGCTGCAAGGCTTGTGTACGGTTAATGTTAAGGCCTATGTTGGGGATTGGACTATTGACGGCAGAGCAGATGCACTGCGGCGAAGATTTGATGACAGAGTCGAGCTGAGAGCAGCAAGTCTGTGAGGGAGTGGTTGAGTTTCCGGTGATGTAGCTGAGGCACGGAGAAAGGGTGGTCAGTGTGCTCACGCATGACCCGCTTGGCTGTGCTTTTGATACGCCAAATAGAGCCCCTACGAGGGCTACAAACGTGATCGCGTAGATACTTGTATACCCCATAGTTTGAGTTATTATTGTTCAATTGCTGTATCTTCGCTTTTGTTTAAATATAGGAGGAATTGGTCACAAAATGTCAAATAGACTGGTATTGTGGATGACCTACTATTTTACATATATAGTTTATGGTTATAAAGTAACCAGTATGTTCTAGATATACCCAAGAACCAGTTTTACGATCGGAATTAAAGATTATTAATAATTATGTAACAAAATTAATAGGAGCATACCAAACTCACCTACTAGCTTTTGGTTAAAAAAGGAGATTTAGAGAGATGTTATATATTAGCTGGAAGTTGTTGAACTCCAGTGCACCCACTTATATATATATATATATATATATATATATATATATAATTGAAATTATGACTATGATCCATCTTCACCTGAGAATTAACCGAGCTAAAAATGGAAGGCATAACAGTGATGGTACTGATGATGTCAAGCTTAATGTTGGGAGGGAAAGGTCAGCAGATAATTAGTACGCCATGCACCTCTTCCATGATCTCTACCTTCACTCCATGTCTCAATTTCATAACCGGAAGCAGCGGCGGCTCCGTCACTCCCACCGCCGGCTGCTGCGACTCCTTGAAGTCGTTGACCAACACCGGCATGGATTGTGCTTGCCTCATCCTCACCGCTAACGTCCCGCTGCCTACTGGCTTCATCAATCGGACTCTCTCGCTTGCTCTCCCTCGTGCATGCAAATTGAGCGGTGTACCTGTTCAGTGTCAAGGTTTTAGCTTTACTCTATTTACTTATTAACTTATCATTATTAGCTTCATGATTAATGACTCATTTTGTTTAAATTGCAGCGGCGGGGACTCCTCTGCCAGCGCCAGGTGTTTTATGAAAACCGCTCATTCTTATTGTATTGTACATTTATGATTCAGTTGATTTCATCCATTATTTATACAACTAATATATTGGGCAGGTCCGGTTCCATTTTTGCTGGCTCCACCACCGCCTATGTCTGCTTTTAGCCCCGGATGTGAGTAATTAATCAACCACGAATGTTATATTTTGCATTTTGAGTCAACGTTTGAGTTTTAGTTTGATTTTGGACACATTTGATTAGCGTCTAAGGCAGCGGCGACAGCACCGGCACTGGCACCGGATGCTCCCGTTGATGGACCGATGGGACCCACAGTCACACCAGGAATTCGACCCTTGGTTCAGCCCTTGCAACCCACCAGCCTCGCTCAATATTCTACTTCTCCATTTCTTCCCTTGCTTTTGTTTCTGTTCACTCTTCTCACTTTGTTGGCTTTTTAAGCCGTTCGCCGCGTCTCCATATTAATTTTTTTTACCCTTATACATCTGTTGTCAAGTACTTTCATTTCGATTCATCGTTACATATATGATTTACTCGCTATTTCATCTCAAATCATAGGTTACTCCCCCCCACCCTTTCTTAGCTATCGAGATATTAATTACTGTATCCATAATAACTTCGGAAATTAGAGAAAATACTTTTACAAAATAGTGAGAACAACCTACTCTTCCAAAGGGAGAGATTTTTTTCTATATACACCAAACTGAACAAGCTATCGAGATTTTTTGCAAAATAGTGAGAACAAGCTATCGAGATTTTTTTATAGAAGCTGCGGTTTTCATTACAAAATTAACCGCGAATTTATTAGGTGCCTTGAGATAAAGGCAACCCCATCTGCTGTTTCAAGCCTCTTCCAGAGCTTTCTTGATGTCTTTCTGCTTATTACAGACATAACATGAAACCGGATCACGACAATGACAATTCATAAGTTATAACATAAGACGAATTGAATACGTAAAAAATGCATACCTCGATTGATAGCGGTGTAACCATTGTGCCGTAACGATCAATCACTTGGCCATTTTTGCCGACCAAAAATTTGGTGAAGTTCCACTTAATTCTGGAACCCAGAAAAGTGGGTTTACTTGCCTTAAGGAACTTGTACAGTGGTGCTGCGTTTTGACCGTTTACGCGTACCTAATCCCACATTAACACACTTGGTCACTATATATATAAACCCCATAATCAATCAGCTGGTAAGTGAAACACATAGATTTCTGGTTACACTTGTTCTAAACATCCACAAACAAGTCGTAGCTACCTAACATAATAAGATGTATAAAAGGTGAGGAGGTGCCCCTATATAATAAGTAACCAACCTTTTGGAAAACAGGGTATTCGGCCTGAAACCGGGTACAAGCAAACTCATGAGCCTCTTGACTCGTGCCGGGCTCCTGGTTAAGAAACTGGTTGCAAGGGAATGCCAAGATCTCAAACCCTGATATAATGGGAGGGAACCAAATGGTAATAAAATTATATAACAAAAAAAGAGCATGAATGAGCTTGCAACAAAGCCCCAAACTTAATTTAACAAAATGACCTTGGTCCTTGTATTTCCGGTAAAGTTCAGTGAGCTGGGTATAATTGGATTCGGTGAAACCGCTGTATGCACAAACCAAGGATTAATCAACCATTCTATTCATATAAGAAAGCGCAATTTTGTGAAACAGGCCAAACAAAACAAAACAAAAAAGAGACGAACCATTTGGAAGCGACGTTGACGAGGAGGAGGACTTTCCCTTGGTAAATGCTCAAATTCACGTCCTTGCCGGAGATATCCTGCGATTCACAGGAAACCATAGTTAATCAAAATCCGAGAGACGATTCAACGGCGAAACACAAGGGTCTTTTTTTCATACCTTGACGGTGAATTGATGGACGGATCTCTCGGGAACCGAAACAGACGCACCCATCTCTTTTTCTCTCGTAATAACACAAACAAAACTTACCCACAAAAAAAAACAAAACAAAACAAAGACTTTCTCAGGAGCAACCTTTTATTTATTTATTTTACCGTTCGTTGACCCTTTGGCCTTTTTTCCGCGCGAGCGTTTGTGTCTAGGGACTCCGCTTCTTCCTCTGTGTGGCTTACTTCATTACATGTGTGAATTGAATGCACATTCCCATGAATTTTGCTTTTCATTAGAAATAATCCAAGAACTCGGTGAAATCTACTCCATCAATTCCACTTGTAAAATAGCATCAGAAAGACGGACACAAGCGTCAAAGTACAACTATTCAACTGGAACTTTATTCTAAGAGAATGAAGAATATACATCATACACTCCACGGTCGAAACCCACAAAACCAAATAATGTTTGACGAAACAAAAACATAAACAATAAAAGAAAGTACAGGAGAGCACAAAGATGCTAAATTCTTCTCAATCTCTACAACTGGCTCTCTCTTTTCTTTTTTACCAACTTCTCACCCTCTCTGCTTTGCATGAGGTTCTGTTTCAAAAGAAACAACATATCATATGTACACTCTCACTTCGTCATCATATCACCTTTTCCTCTCAACAACCTTTTACTTCCATGACTAGCCATTTTCTTTTCTAAATTAAGAGCCACATCACCTCGGTGTTTTTGCTTCTAGCTTTTACACCACCCTTTACTACTTTCCGTCCCACTCAAGTTTCTCTAGTCACCTCTCTGATTCCACATGCCTGGATCTGCAAATCGACAAATTATTTTCCGGTTTATTGCCTATGAATCTTTTACTCCTTTCATTAAAAAATGCCAAATAAACCTCAAATGTCAGAAGAGACCTATACTACGATTCCAGTAAAAATAAATATCATATCCTGGGACACAATCTTAGGAAAAGGAATGTCATGTATGGCTCACTAGAAAGATGAAAATAATTGCCCTTTCATGTCTCTAAGGTTGATCATTCCGAGCAAGAGTCGATTTCCAGATAAACAGAAAAGTAATTCAAGAGGCCAAGGAGCATAAACGTCTACCACTTCCTTACTTCTAATTCCAAGTGTAACAGGTCCTTCCGAATGCGGCTTAGGGTGAAATGAGTGTCTGTTGCTATATGCACGAGGAGGGTGATTCCACCGGTGGTTTTGGAACCTTCCAGACTCGCGTGGAGGGCCACCATTGTATGAATTGGATGGATAAGGGCCTTTGTGTTTGTCTTCATATCTCGAACCTGCTAGACGATCATATCAGACTTCCCATTCCCGCATGAATGACTGCTGTCATGTATTTGGGTGCGTGTATATATATATACGTATATGTAAGTCTACTTAAGAGACGCATGGAGGTAAAAGGCCTAACCATAAGAAGAAGATGGTGGATATCTCCAGCTGTCTCGGTTTTCATATGGTGGATGCCTCATTCTCTCATGGTCATCAGGAAAATTCCTTTCATCAAAATTTGGCACATAATGAGATCTGTGAGAATATGATGGATCATCCCTACGCGACTTCATATGGTGGCCCGTCTCTGTGTATGAGTATTGATGCTGTGGTGGAGGGGGAGGAGGATGTGGATGAGATGGATAAGACCTATTCTGGAAATTAGAACCCTCTGCCTGTGGCATGCTATTCGTCAGTTGTACACCGATACTATAAGATGACTCCTGGCCTTGATAATGCATTGTATTTCCCGGCAGTGGCGGATTCATCCTTGGAGGACCAGCCTGATGATCTCCCTGCATATAAACCAGACACAATAGAATAAGTGACCATATCCAGAATTATCATCATGTCTATTGTAAAAGGTTCCTAAAATAAGAAAAGGGACGTACATGCATGTTGGGATATCCACCACTGTCAAAGCCATTTGAGTAGGAATCAGACATGGCACAATGAGCCTGCTGTGAAGGGGGAGCTGGTGGCGGTGGTGGAGGTGGTGGCGAGGAAGATGGCAGTGGTGGAGAAGACAAGGACACATGCTGATGTGAAATCCCAGGGACAAGCGGGTGCTGTTGTCCAAGCTGATAACTGGTAGCCTTTGTTGTATTATCAGCTTGATCAGGGTGTGTGCAGTTTCCAGTTTCCCAGGGTGGAGCCACATCTTCCATTTCAAGCTCGCCATCAACATCTTCCAATATAAGCGTATGCCTTTCGGCAGTGGAGGACGAGACATTTTCTTCAGGGATTCTGGACTCATGTTCAGGGGTGACGGACTCAAAATCCCCTCCATCCGAGTCACTACCTCCGTCCTCATCCTCAAGCATTGCTGGCATGCAAAATCCAGGGAGCTGGAGAGTTGAATTACTGACATGCAAAGA
Organism: Streptanthus diversifolius; assembly: GCA_039880935.1. NCBI lineage: Eukaryota > Viridiplantae > Streptophyta > Magnoliopsida > Brassicales > Brassicaceae > Streptanthus > Streptanthus diversifolius. The sequence continues at coordinate 24,006,177 of JAXGFM010000022.1, read as the reverse complement.
TGAATTAGGTTAACGAATTAGGAGGCAAGGACACAAATATAGACTGAAGAGACCCAAAATCTAACCTTCCATATTCATCCACCAGCATACCCTCCATATCTCTCACAGGATCATCCAACGACCTTTCTGTTCGAGCTGAGCGCCGAGAATAGAGGCAAGCAGGAACTATACTATGTGAATCAAGTTCTCTTATATGGTGACGAACAATAGAATCGGGCAGGATCCGCCTTTCAAGCCAAAGCCTCAAAACCTATAATAGTAGAAAGGTTGAGAAACAATAACGATATAAAAGGGCTAACAAATTTTGTTGCACACCTTTAAGCATTGTATCCGATTTTCTTGTGTGGTAGCTCCAGCAGGGACAGCAGCGGCTAATAGACGAGGTAAAATTACTTGAATGGCGGAAAGATAAACACAGCCAGCATCACCTGAAAAGATGGGCATTATTCAATTGCAATTCCACAGTTAGAACTACGCTGATGCAGCTTAACAAAATACATTGCATATAACTTACCTTTCAGACCTTTAGAGCATTGAGCAATAGAATCCACAAGAAAAAATAAGTCCACTCTCCTCTGTAAATTTGACTCACTTTCCAAAGTATGGGCCAAAATCTCCATTGCCTAGTTCAGTGAGTTCATCAAAACTTATTAACAACGGATAATGCAAACAAGAACGCTGTCACAAGACACAATAAAACATGCAAACAGTCATCCTTCTTCAACAACTAGGTAAATCCAAAAAAGTCCAATAATCTGTTGTAATCCCGCATCTGGCATCTGGCATCTGTCACAGCATCCTACGAAGCACATTCAAAATGACATGATTCGAGTACAACGGCCGTCATTATTATGACTGAATATTTAAAATTGTTATGTGGTCACTTCTATCTCGAAGCTACATATTATTCTATCCCAACGGCTTAATAATATACATGCACTATGATATTAATAATCCATTAGTAAGGAGGATGTCAAATTCGAAAGCCAAAAAAGTTGACCCCCCTACGTGACTTGTGGCAGCAACAAACACGGATTCAAAAATCAGAGAAAAGGAGAAATCTTCTACCTTTGCAGACACACCAAATTTCATTAAATCCATAGCAAAACGAGTTGCTCGGCCAATACTCTCCTTTGTCCTCACTAATGAACTCAGTGCATCCTCGAAAGAATCACGAGTGGATTGCACATCAGAACTAACAACTTTCTGTCCTTGACATACACCTGTTTTGATTGTCTCCTCTTCTTTGATAGTGGCATCACAAACAGTTTTCTTCTCAGCAGACTGAACATTTGGGCTACAACTATTGTTGTTCTGCATATCATTCGCACTTTCTGCGGTAGACATATGGAAAACTGAGTTGCTATGTGGAGTCCCCCTCGCAGGAGTGTCTGCAATATTAGCAGGAGATAAACTCATTTTTTCACGTGAAAGGTTCTCAGATACTGAGACAGAATTGTTGGTTTGGACCTGCTGCTTTTGATTATCATCCTCACCACTGCAAAAGCACACGGATACACACTCTTGTTAGTCAATTAGTTCTGTGGTGAAACAGAAGATGACTTTGTGATTAGAACTCAGAAAATACTAAAAAACTGAATTTATCTGGTATCTGCCTAGTATTCCATACGCGTATCCTCTACAGGGACTCTAATATGTACAACCAAATATAATAGGAACTGAAATAATTAAACGGAACAACCCTAAAAATAAAATGTACAAAGAAGATAAATTTAAGGAAATGGAATTCTTCAGCGAAATCTAGAAAGATTCCTAATTATGTCCTGCATCAGTCTAAGAATGAGGACTCCAGAACAAATCCACTGTGAGCTTAGGATTGAACCTGTAAGAGCTTCAAAATACTCTCATCCCTAGTGCACACAAGAAAATATTCACGAGAACTTGAGGTACAAGAAATACTAACAATAGACTAGCATTAAATGAAAATATTCACGAGAAGAAGAAGAGACTCACATTATTTCGAGCTGCCTACTGTTCTCAACAGTGTCCCCACATTTAATGTATCCTGTTTCATTCGGAGGTTCACTTTCATCAATTATCACATCACTTTCAGTCGCGGAGATGGGTGGATTAGGTGTGATCTGAGTTGCTTTTACATTATCATATTCTTCACCCAGACTTCCATGGTCTTCTTCCAGCAGCATATTTTCAGCCTTTTGTGTGTTCCCAGCCTCCTGCTTATTTAGCATTAAACAAGACGATGGAGAATGTTCTAAAGCTTCAGATTGAACAAACTGAGCCACGCAAGAATCATTTCTGTCGCCTTCTACATTCACAGGTTCACGAAAATTGCCCAATGAATTACAAGCATCTTTGTCCTGACTTATGTACTGGTCAGATAATTGAGGTATCACTGATGGGCACATCCCAGAGGTCTTGTTTTTAGATAAATCTACAGTATTGGAATCCAAGTGGGTTGCAATTTCGGAAGCTTGATATAAGCATTGTACGGCTGGAAGATCGGACTCACTAGTTGGCAGCACCATTGGTTGCGAATCCTCAGAGTACACAGCTTCATGAACACTAGCTGTCTGAGCTCCGCCAGTTGGCAAACGGCTAACTTGATTAGATTGAGGTCGAGCTGCTTCTTCATCTGAAGCCTTGCTAAGCTCATTCCACCCAGTAGCATATTCTCTATCGCCCACAGTCCGATCGCAAGCCTCAGATGGAGACACACCGTCACAAGGTTTCTCCAGAGGAAATGATATTACATTAATGATGTCACCTGAGAACTTATCAGACACCTCAAGTATGTTAGATTCTCCGGCAGCAGAAGTATCCTGACTAGAAATAATATCAGATGGGCTTGTCTGTGCTATTGCACTGACCAGAGTTTCCTTGGATGATCTTTCTTCAACCTGCAAAGGGCCATTGGCCTCATGATCACCATAAAATGATCTACTCATCCTAACTCTAGCTCGTTTAACCAGAGGCAAGTGTTCATCACCCTTCTCGTCACAAGGCCTCTCAGTAAACGTTTCATCAGAATTTTGTGATGTTTGAACGTTATCACATGCTCCAGCCTCACGAACTGCTTCAGCTTCAGCTTCAACTTTAGCCAGAGGATCAACAGCATCACTGGTTCCACGTTTCCTGGTAGGCTTTCTCTTCTTTCTCTTAACCATAGTATTTATTTGGAAATTAAGCCCCTTGTTGAGCTCATAATCTCCTTCGAGAAACTTTTCGCCAGTATCAGACTGTTTGAATTTGGAACCAGAATCTACACCATTGCCTTCATTCCTATTATTAGTATCAAATTCAACCGTTGCAATTTCAGAGGCATTTTCTACATCGCTTCCATGTGAATTTAAAGCTGATGAAGCCACATCATCTGATTCAGAATGACCTGATGATCTTCTCATCCGTTTTCTTCCTCTTATTGCTTCATCTTCCACGTCATCAATACTCTGTACACCATCGCTGTATTGGAGCATGGAGCTTTGAAGCTTATCTGATTGCAACCTTGATGAATTTTTAGAGTGCTGAACCGAACATATTTTATTCTGTGGAGCACACTTTTGAGATCGTGCCCCTCCATTTCTTCTCCTTGAAGAATATGTTGCTATCTTACGTGCTTCTTTAACAACTGTACTATCAGAGGCTTTGTTACTGTTATCACGCAGGGCTAGCATTTGTTCAGCAGCTGAAGCATCTTCATTCAGCAGAGTAGATTCATCTCTACCATGACTATGATCAGACTTCATTTGTGTGTCAAGACTTGTCCCAGTTGGAGTTTCACTGACCTGAGGCAGCATAGTAGTATTCCCAACGTTCACAAGAGTGGCTTCGTCAGCAGATTTGGGATCACCAGCTTGCTCTTGCTGCTTCTCATAACTCTCTATAATCTCCTTTACAGCACGAACAAAATCTGACCCTTTCGCATGGCGTTTCGTCAAAAGTGATTGCTTCTTCTCCTCTGTAAATGCTTCAACATCCGCAGGATTGCAGAAAGCTCTGCACATGAATACAGAATAACAGCGAAATGTATACAATAATATTTCTCGTTAATCTTGAGGGTGACGCAGAATGTGAGCACTGAGCATTCTATATATAACCTTTTTCAGTTTATAAATCAAATTTGGTTCTTGCACAGTAGTGCTGCTGTTCACAGAATGCTCTCTAGACTACAATGAATTCATCATTTTTCTCTAATCAACCTAACAGAATGAGAACAGATTCCAAATGAAAACATAAATAAACTAATCGAATAATCTAAAGGATTCAAGAAAAATCGTATTACAATAAATTCATACTCATGTACTAACCGTCCGAAATGGAAAAACTGGCATGATGTCTTTTAGAGGGGAAAAGAGAAACAACATGCAATCTTAACAAGATAACCTAACATTAAAGCCAATAAAGAAAAGGCTACTGATTTCTACACGCTAATAAAGGGACCAAAGGTCATGACTTCACCAGGCAATCACAATAAAGTGAATTAATGTGAGAAGGAGAAGCTAAGCGACAAAAAAGAAAAAAGAAACATTCATTCAAATTAAAATCCAAGCATTCAACCACAGAGTACGACTGACCATAAGGAAAGAAATAAAAGAGAGGGTAACGATGATGAGAACTCACATCTGTTGTGTTCCAAAAAAGTGAACCACCACTTTCTTCCAGTCAGTTGAATATCCCCACTTTTCCGGCTCACTAACCTGAAATCGCATCGAGCAATAAGCAGACGGGGATCCAAGAGAACTAAAACAAAAGAGGATAGCCCTGAGAGAGACAATGATCCCCTAAGAATATTACCACAAAGACTGTAACCTATGAACTTGTTATAATTTTTTGTCCCGACTATACTAACAAACAAGAACAAAAGAATCCCAGCTCCGTTCAGAAAAGGTTCATACGGATTAGGCAGGAGAACTGAAACCTCAGTTGATAATCAACGTAAAGATTCAAACTAACATGATTCTTAATCCTAAATAAAATATGCAGAAAAGCACGAGAAACATAGACATAGACAGGGTTGGCTACGCCCATCAGGAAAAACTAGGAAACTTATATAAGCCATGCCGTTCATACAGAACTAAACGCCAAAGAGAAATCACATACCGCGGCAGGCCAAGCAGGAAAGCCTTTGACTTTTGCAAGCACAAGGTCGCCCACCTTCCACTGTCGGCAGGCGGCAGCTACGGCGGAAGCCTTAGCCCCGCCTTTCCTGCGGCTGGGAGCCATCAGAAAGAAGGTAATAATATCAAACTGTAAAAAAAATAAGCGGTTCCTAAGTCTCGAAATAAAGCAAGAATCGGAGGCGAAAAGGGACAGATTAGGAGTGTCTAAGGTTTTCGGTGAGGGATTCCCCAGAAGAACTCGCAGGCATTGAAACCCCGGCCAAATCCAAACTAGTGGGTTAGCAAGACGGTGACCCCGTAAACCCTAATTAAGGCGGAGGAGAGAAAGAAGACGATTGATTGTTGTGGATCGTTTCGCGTTTTGTGGAAGAAGGGGGATTCACACACGACGAACCTACCCACACACAAAAGAAAAAAAAAATCTGATGATATTATTTGTGTTGAATGGAATGGTCTTGTTAACATGCGCCTCCTATGCGTAAATTAACTAACGCTTTCCGTCTCTGCACGCGTGAGCCAACCACTGTCTGTCTTCTCCTTCAAAAAAAATTAAAAAATCCCATTTATTTCAAAGTATTTAGGCCCAATCACCAATGGATCTCAACATGGCCCACTTCACAAGTACGACTATGTTATGTTAAAATATTTCGGCCCAATAACTAATGGGTCTCAGCATAGCCCAGTTAGGAAGTAATTTGATTGTAATCTAAATTTTTATTGATAAATTGAGATCGGATCAGCCGTCCTAACAGTTTTTGACCTTTTTCTAGTTCAAAGTTTAAAACGACTCCAGCAGCCAATTTGAAGAAGAAAAAGGTAACCAACCGTGAGTAAACAACAATGGATTGATCTGAAGCTGCAGAGTCGAGAATCGCTTGATCATCGCAACGATGTCATTTTTCCTTAGCTGAACAAACTTTGGACCAAAATTCTTGAAGAAACGTCATGCTCCCACAAACCTATTAGTATTATCTTTCTTCAATAACACCTCTTGTGTTACCTACCACTTCAAGTTGAGGGCCAAATCAAGAATGGCTTCAACTTGACGGATGGTTCGCTTCTTCTCCTGCTGCTTCAACTTACGTGCTATAGCTTCCGGGTCCAGCCCTTGTCCTTTCTTACCAGCTTCCTCCTCGTCTTCCTTTATCATTCTCACTTCCTGTAGCAATGCATCCACTTCTCTTACAAAGTCTACTCTCAGAAGGGTGTCGTCTGTCTCAATGGGCAGTCGTAACGGTCCTTGATGCTGCAAACACAAACACAGCGTGCCTGTGATTGATTCTTTTTGGGCAAAGGTAACAAAAATAATAATAATAATAATAATAAAAATAATAATAATAAACACGGACGCACCATATCAATGTCGAAACCCTGTGGCATTAGAATGCTGAGCGGGTCTTCTCGTGGGAATGTCTCAGCCATTCGATTTCTGCAGTCTTTCAGCCAAGCATCGTCTCCAAAACCATCATGCATGTTTAGAAGATCATTCAGCAGTTTCATAGCAGGACTTGCTTGCCGTTTTAAGATCTGTGTCTGGAAAAAGCCAAATAGATAGATATAAGGATTCACTTTCACATTTACATCTCCTAATTCAAGCCCAAAAACCCCCCATCTCCTAATGGTTTATACGCTAATACTTGTATAATGCAGCAGCAGTTCAAGATCTTGTATAGAAAACAACAATCCACGGAAACACATACCTCGACTCGTCTATACAAGAGATCAAGACTTCTTATAGCGTCCTTCTCGTCTTGAAGGACACAATCCAACAACACCACAAAGTCACACATGCCTGATTACACAACATTTCATCATTCAAAAACGCATATGATAAGGAACAGTGTAGAACCTTATAAAATCGGATTTGAGAAATATCAATTTGCAATATAATTTATTACTTGAGATTGAAATAAATTATTAAACTCACATATAAATATATATATTTTAATATAGATATATACATATAAACATTAACATTGTCATTATGGAAATTTGGGTGTAACTTATTTTCAACAAATAATAATGACATATACATAAATTAATAATATTAAATTATATAATTAAATCTAACATTTGATCATCATAATTATTAGCAAGAACATAAAAGCTAACAATAATTAATTAATTATATGGCTAAAAATTATCTCATAAACATGTTTATAGATTCAATATTTTCAAAACATGATTTCAAGACAATCATTTTGACAACTTAATAAGAACATGAACAGAATTCGGTTTTGAATCATAAGAACAAAAAACAAAACATTTGGAGGCGGGATGATCCCTTTCCTTAACTCAATAAAATGTCTGCAATGAGACGGTTTTCATGCATTCTTTGAATCCCATGATACAACCAAATATTAAGACAAACATGCTTCATTCATGTTTGAATCTACAAGCTAATTATCTACTATATACTCAAGAACAAGAATCTACTTTTGAAAGATAAAAGTAGAAGAAGGAGAATGAATGAACCTGTTAAACCTTTTGAATTCCTTAGCTACCAACACCTAACACCAACAACCAAAAATATATTTCAAGAGAGCTTCAACACTTAGAAACTTCTCAAATAATATTTACAATGTGTCTAATGGTATTTTTCTTTGCTTTAGAATGAAGGGATGTTTTTTTCCTTCTAGCTAGCTTAGTATTTATAGGAGAGGAATAGTTTGGTGGTCAAGTAGATTTAATTGTCAAATTTATTTGATTTTTAATACCAAAATTTGTAAGTTACAAAAAAAGTTTGATCTCCCCTAAACAAATTCTCATTCACATTTTAACTATATATTATAATTCTACATGATTATTAATATATTGTTCCAACAAACAGATCTTATATCACGCCGAGCAAGGTCAAGCCGGTTCCATATGATCATGAGAACAAGCTCGTCCAGTTCTCCTTTCTCAGCTGCTTCTTCAATTCTCTGTATACAAAATTCACCTATTATCAATCAGACTTTTAGTGGAGGCACTTTTGTTTTTTACCTCTTCTACTTCCTCAGCAGCTCTGATGAAGCTGGAGACCAGCTTTCTAACTTTCCTCAAGTTTTCATCAGGAAATTCCTTCAACCGCAAGCCGATTTCATGGTACTCTGCAATCTTTCTCTCCTCTTCTTCTTCTTCCTACCGCTGCATCCGCCGCAATTATTTCGTCTTCTCACTCTGTCGAGAATGCCATTCCTGATGACAAAATCATTCCGACTTAGAAAAAATGCAGCAAAATAAATCTTGAATTGAAACAAAAAGACCAACAACATACATCATCAGAGTATTCCGGTGGCATTCCTTCTAGAAGCACTTCTTGCTCTCTATCTTTTCCCGAGCACCTTCTTCTAAATTTTACTGAGAAATCAAACCCGAACCACCCGCAGAAGAAGTTAGTAGAGAAACAAACTAATTTGGAGAAGGGAAGACCCCCCCCCCAAGAGACTAACCTGTAGATATCGAGGGCTCTGTAGTACGCGTCTTCTTCAAGGCTACCCTAGCGGAAACAGGCCGACGACTGAATAGAGGAGATGCCAACGTTAGCGCCAACGACGTCGATGCCATGGTCGTCGAGCTTCGAGTCGTCTACTGGAGACAGCGTAGGCGGCGCCTCTCCGCTGTAATCATCTTCGAAGTAAATTCTAACCCGACACGACCCGACCCTGGATTTAGAGCATCAACAACAGTGATACTTTTAGAGTCTCTAAAAATAATAATATTTTAATAATATTTATTTATTTTTATTAATTTTATTGTTAGTTAAATATTGAACCAATAATATTATGACACCTATGATAGAGTCTCTTAAAAGAGTTTCTAGAGTTTCTTAAAAGAGTTTCTAAAGTCTCTTTCTACTGATACTTTTTTAAAGAAAAGTTTCTTAATTTTTATTTTTTATTTATTTTTAATTATATGATACTCACATAGTTTCACCAATGCACATACTCTTATGTATCACATTTAGTGCCCATAGTTTCGAATTTCTCAAATCAAACCCCCGTAAATGTAATCCTTAGTTTAGAATTTCTAAAAACTAGTGGACTGGATAACTAACCAATCTATCACATTTACTCCCCTTAGTTTCGAATTTCACAATTTAAACTCGCGTGGTGGATTGTCTCTCCAACCAGACCCCTCAAATCTAAAAATGGTGACTGACATATTGCGAATGATGCTACTCTAAATTTTATATAAAATATAGAGAAAGCTAATTTGAGGAATAAAAGTGATGATCACAGTTTAGATATAAGCCGACTTGAGAGAGACGTAACGCTAAAGTTGATGGCAAGTCTCGACAATGAGTTCGGTAGCGGCACCCATAGTCCCAAGGCCACCGGCACAGAGTAGAGCGAGAGCCAAGTCTTGCTCATTCCACTGCCTCAGACTTTTGCTTAGCCTCTTTGAGTCCGGTAAAACCAATTATAAAATTCTGTTTCTGTTTGGTAGGTGAGAACTACGATTTCTTTATGGACACGGCGACAATTCAAATATATCCTTTCTTTCTAATAAAAACAACGTAGTACATATCTCGACAAGTTTGTAATTAAAATTTTAATCCTACTTTTTTTATGCATGTGCGATGCACATATATACTGTATTGAAGATCTCTGTTTGAGTATATTCACCGCCGAATAGAGATAATTAATGACAAGCGTTGGATGGTCGATCATAATTAAGTCGCACTCATGCACGTCTCTTCATATCCTGGCCTTCTTAATTAAATTTACACTCGTGTTCGGTTTCTTTGCAGGATCTCGAGAAGAAGAGCGCGTGGAGGAAGCGATGACAATATGTTGCAATCACGAGGAAGAATGTGAATCTCCAGCTTCTTCACTCATCAAGCAGTCCAAGCGTTTCTCGGCCAAGGAACATGTTAGAGACTTAGAGGACATACGGCAAGTTCAAACCAAACACATCCTCGTTACTTTCCACCGTGTGGGCGAGGGGTGGGGAGACTTTCATAGCAAGCACAGTGCTTATAATCTGAGGTTTGATAGTTTAGTTTAGTAACTGAAAAAAAAAACACCAACAATACAAAAAAATGGTATAACAAAGATTAATATAACATCCTCTCTGTAAATTAATTTGGAATATAATACTATAACAATTGAAGAAAAAAACCTCATACTACACCTACCAATATAGTATTAATTTTGCGTAATATATATATATATATATATATATATATATATATATCTCGTGATAGATGAAATTTGCTTGCACTCTTGTTCCCAAAGATTAATCAAGACTCATGTTGCTTGTGGCAGACGAATGTTGTAAAAGGGCTAAAACTGTACGAACATGTGTTCCCTGAACCCAACTCTCCAAGCTTCTGGATTATGTGAATGGGCTCCGAGAGGCTGATCGGAACAAGGAACTTTCAGGTGACTCTCTCATACCTTTCTCTATACAGTAGTACTGATGCTGGTGCAGGGGAGACATTAATTATAACCTTTGCAAGTTTCCCAAATGCAGGGGAGACGTTTGTTCTGTTCAACAAGAACACGAAAGGAACCAAAAGAGAGCTTATTCAGCTTGGATTTCCAATTTTCGGGAGCACCACGGATGAACACTCGGGTAAGACCAAGGACTTGGTGCATGCATCCGTTTTCCGAATTTGCTTAATTAAGCCACCTTTAATTTGTTTTGTACCACTCTTTAAAAAACTCTTGTTGGCTCGTACGTGTTTGCAGTGGCACCTATCCCAACCATTCTTCAAAGTGTGATCGATCATCTTCTTCCGTGGCGCGTGATTTCTGAATACAAACGACCCAATGGATGTGTGATCAACTTCTTTGACGAGGTATTTAAAGAGTTACAACTGAGTTCCATATCAACATCTACGGTACTATTCTCACGATCGAAATTCACTCAGCTGAGTTTAATGAATTTGTAGGAGGAACACTCTCAGCCATTTCAGAAACCACCTCACGTGGATCAACCCATATCCACTCTTGTCTTGTCTGAATCAACCATGGTGTTTGGACACAGACTCGGGGTATATAATGATGGCAACTTCAGGGGCTCACTCACGCTGAGGAAGGGTACGTTAAGGAAACCCTCCATTTTTGCAGCTAAATCTCTACGATGATTGAATTGATTATATTTGTATCGGCGCGAGTTTTCTATTTTGTTTCTCAAATCTGAAGAAGCGTAAATGAATGTGGTAGGTCGTTGCTGGTGATGAGAGGTAACAGCGCAGAGATATCTAGGCATGTAATGTGTCCATCGCCAAACAAAAGAGTCGCAATCACCTTCTTCAAACTCAACCAGACTCCTGTAAGGTCCAGCCGGCCCCAACCACGAACCACGTCACCCTGTGGCGACAAGGCACCCCAGCTCCCCTGGCTCTAAACCCATACAGCATGATCAGAGCTCCATCGGTGATGCTAGCTCCGGCTCCCAAGAGGCTAGACGCCGGCACTGGAGTTTTCTTGCCGTGGACACCGCCAGTGTCAAGAAAACCAGCCAAGCATCTCCCACCGCGCGTCGAGAGGCTGCGTCTCCTATGATCAGCCAAGTCTGTGGCAGATCGTGAAGCCTCTTCACCAGAGATCAGAGTGAGCCGAGTCAGAAGGTGTCACACACTTCATCTACGGTTTTTTTTTGTAACGAGTCTTTTTTTTTCTTGGTTTCCTTGGTTGTATAATTCATGTTTGATGGCTTTTTCTTGGGGTTTCTTGTTTCTTCCTAACCTTTTCTTTACCTAATTTTAACAGATTAAAAATTAGGGTACAATTATGCTACATCGACGGTCATATTACATGATTCTCACACAGGGGACAAGTGCACAGAACTTTGAACTATTTGAATTAAAATATGTACCAATGGCCAGAATCTTCAAAGAACTTCAGCGTCAATCAAGAAAAGAAGAAACTCGACCAAATTTGCCTATTTACATATATTCCTGCAACTGCTTTTCGGAGTAAAGCAAAAGAGTATGAAGAAGCAAACCAGAGATTCTGTTTTGTTTTGTTTTTTTTTAAAACACAGCTTCCGTTGGCTTAATTTTCCCATCCCACAAGCGTAGAATCAAAGCAAATCCGATGTCCTACTCATTTATTCATATACTACACCAAAACCACTTCTCTAACACAAGAATCCCCTAAAGGAAAGAATTGTTTGGTCTTCTTCTTGAAAGAGAATGCACAGAAGAGAGGATGATGACAGCAGAAGCTCTCTGACGCCTCCGGACATTTGCCAACGGCTTTTTAGATTTGTGGTGGCTAAACTAGGGGTATCCGGAGAGAAAGTTATGAATGAAGATAAGCGTGAGAAGAACAAACTGATCAAGAAGGGATCAAGGTCTGATATCACTATTCATTTCAAGCAAATAGAAGACTCGGAGGATAACAACACACGCAAGGAAAATTCCCCTGGCTCGTCAAGCCAGGAATCAGAGAGAGAGATAGTGATCACACGGGCTAATGGTACTAGCGGCCCAAAGAAGAGGTTACATGACAACGGGAAGAAGAGCATGCTGAGTGAGCCGAGCCCTAAGAAAAAAATCACTCAGCCTGAAGCAGGGAAGCCACCGCAGCCTCATCGAGGTCTGAGGCCCCTTCTGAATGACATAAATAAGAAATCAGATGCTTTTATCGAGAGCACACTCCAGAAAATGCGAAAGCGCTTAGCCTAGAACCAAACACATGAACCTCCTTCTATCTTACTTTTTCTGTTCAGCAGAAGAAGGAAACAACAAACACTGAAATGCAATGAGTTATCCAGATACCCTATTCTTTTATTTTCTTTAATTTACCAGCTGCACTCTTGATAAGAAAATATATATGTACTCGCACTTGTATTTTTCAGAAAAATACGTCTCAGAAGTCTATGATTTACAAGAATAATTCATAAGGGCTTGCCCATATTTCCTTGTAGAGCAATGTTCACATTTCGTTTGCCTTAAACCCACGTACCTTGAATATTCGATATGCTCTACACATCCACAAAGAAGCTGAATGGAAAATCATTCCAAGGAAGAGAATACAAAGAATCTTCATTGTCTAATCCCATCACGAGTACCTCTACTCGGTTCTTTCCAGCCATCCAAGCTGTCGTAAGAGGCCAAAAAGTGAAGAAAACAAAAGTGAGCCACCATAAATAACCGCCCAAAAACCATCATAAACAATTCTGAAGGAGCCATACCTTCCAGGCATACATTGCAAAGAAGGCAACTGTATCAGCCGACCAGACAAGAGCAAAAGATTTCCAGAAGAAGGGTATAGCAACGTTGAGTAACGGGACGATCAGAAATAGGTAGTTAAGAGCCTCTTTCTCTTTACTTGGACAGTCTCGTGCTCGAAGAGAAGGAATAGCTGCCAGGAATAAAAAAAATTAAAAAGAAAAATGGAAGATTAGGGGTAAATGCAACTTAGAATTAAGTTGAAACCATTGTGAAGGCGACTTACTGAACATCCAAATGGACCACATCCCCATCAACCTCCATATGTCAGGTTCGTTGGAGGGAAAGAGGAGGTTGAAAGAAAGGACCCCTCCCACCAACATGGATGCATATCCTTGAACCTCAAAAACTTTGTAAAGAGTAGTTCCAGGGACAGCTGGGTTTTTACTGGCGGTGGATGCCCTCGGGGCAAAGGTTGCTGCAGTCTTGTTAACTACCTGCTTGAATTTGACAAGTCATTAGCTTAAGATACTTCTTCTTCTTTCTATGATTATGCAAGTTTCAACCCTAAATGCTACTGAAAATTGGTACCCGAGTAAAAATGGCACCTTTTTCAAGTCTTTACCGAGTGCAGAAGGCGAAGACGAAGGAGATTCCGGTTTTTTGGCTTCAAGCCTAAGGTCCTCCTCGGCAGCCTCCGGAGCTTCCACTCCGTCAGCAGTGGCGCAAATTCGGAGACTTGCAGCACCGAAACTTGTACGGCGAAGCCAATGACTGAGACTGGAGCTGGGCGTAAGAGCAATCGACGAGAACCCCCCGTGGTTGCACAGAGACGGAGAGAGTAAGCACCACCTCATCATCCTCCAGAGCGATAAGGAACTGGATTGGACGGCTTTGATTTGGGGAGGAACTTGTTATTGAGATGACTACTGTATTCAACCGGTACAATACTAACCGAATTCCGGTACTATTCTCGACACAGCTGAACGAAATAAAGCCATCATTTTCGATACCAAGAAGCAATTATTAATGACATCAAATCAAATCAAATCAATTAGAAAGGAAAAATATCTGAATTTTAAAACTGTCTTTGTACGCTTGTGTCTTTTGTACGAAGCTCTCTAACCGTCGATTGAACCGAGCCCACGTCGCCTTTGGATTTAGTTTAGCGATTTATCGGGTGTATGTATCTACGTGTATATGTATCTACGTGTATATGCTATGCTCAAAGGCGCTAAATATATATTGCCAATAAGATCTTCTTTTGATTCCTTCTTCTGAGTTCCAACAAAAAAAGAAAGCTTTTTTTTTGTTTTGCTTCTGGATTTAGATTTCCAGTTTCAGTTTCGAATTTTTCAAACCTTCAATTTCAGCTGCTATCTCTTTCGGGAACGATTTTTAGTCGATTTCTTTGGATTCTTCTCCTCATCCGTGTGGCAACGAAAACTTGGATGTTTAGTCGATTTTTTTTTGGAATTCGAAAGTCGGAGCTAGAGACGGGATCTATTAATTCGATGAGAATTGGGATATGGTGATCGTAAAGACAACCTTCTCATGGCGAGTTTTCTGGTCGGCTTCTTGTTGCCTTCGCTACTTCTGGCAGGTAGGATTCTTTTCTCTTCCTACTTGCCTCCAAATACAACCCAAATGGTTGAACATCTTAGCCAATCGCTCGATTTTTGTATTCATATCGCTGAGGAATTGAAGTAAACAACGAGGACCAGAAAAAAAAATCCTAACTTTGCCATTGCCTGCTTTCACTTGTTTAGTCCTTGATGAGAAACTTACAATTAAACATTATAATACCTCTAGGCTCTAGCTATAAGGTTCAATGTGCCACGGATGTGAGCAATCACACACCTTTTTGCATTAATAAGACCTATCAAGTTTACTAATTTGAATGAGCTTTGTGCTTTTATGTCAAAGTAGTGGTATCATATATGTAGATATCTTCACCATTCCTTGGCTTTACTTTTTTTTGTTGTTGTTATCACTTCCTTCCTTTCTCCTGTATTACATTTTGCATTTGAAGGGTGCTACCATACATCTTACGTGTCACAGCGTAAACATTTAACATCTCTCAGAGAAGCATGAACGTCTCTTTTCCTAATGATTTTTCCCTTGTGTCACAGCTGCACTTATTAACTGGAGTGTCATATCCTTTGTTGATTTGATAGCTTTTCTCCTCGTTCACTATATTGCTCCTGAAATTGGTAAGATATTTTCTACTATCCAGGTTTCTTGTCCCTGATCTGATCCTTGATTTGGGGCAAGGTGTTTCCTCTGTAGATTAAGAATGTTCATGTATCTGTGCCCTGATCAAATACATGTACATTAGACTGGACAAAGAAGTTCCCCCGATCCCAGTTTACATGTCTTTTATCGGTTATGGTTGATAGGTTGATGTTTGCTTTCTCAAACTTGCATCGTATGATGCTTTCTTTTGCCAGGATACCGATTTCAGAGGAGGCATTGGCTGTTATGGCCCATTTTCTTCTTTTCATTTGCAATACTTGTTGCACAAGTGGTGTACCTTGTCATTTGGGCTGCTGTAGGTCAAGACTGGGATACATCAGATACTGGCTGGATGAGTATTATTGGGTTTATGATGTAAGAGTTAGTCTCCATCTTTGAGTTATCTTACTGCCTTATATTAATTGTCTTCTTAGTTGATACTCTCTTGTGTTTGGTTTTGCAGATTGAAGTCTTGGAGAAACCCTACTGTTATGTATTTCTTGGCTTTACAACTACTAACATCGCTAGTTTCTTTAGCTGACATATACAGTAGTAGATTCGGCTTCGTTCGATGGCGGGACACATGGTGGTCTCACTTTTCAGGGGTTTTCGAACAGCTAGGTTTGTGATTAATGTAATAGGCCCGTACGACTTGTCCAAATAGTTACCGTAAATTTTTTCTCATTTTGTGTTCATCTGGTTTAATAATGTCTTTTTGAAGAAGAATAAGCACTTCTACATGGAACCATTTTCTCTTTCTGTTTTGATGTCAACATGGTTTGACAGTATCTCAGTCGTTTATGGCTCAGGAAGTCATCTTAGGGTTGCCTCCTGCTTGTTGTTACCAGCAGTTCAATTGGCAGTGGGAATATGCAATCCGTCATGGGTTTCTTTGCCATTTGTTATTGGCAGCTGTGCTGGTCTTGTGGACTGGTCCTTGACAAGCAACGTTTCAGGACTTTTCAGGTGGATAAATTATTGATTATTAATCTAAGTCAGCGCTTCCCAATCCTGCAGAAACATTTCTGAACTGCAGTCGTTTTTTTTGTATCGTTAAGGTGGTGGAGAGTTCTTTATATCTACGCAGGATTCAACATTGTCCTGCTTTACCTCTATCAACTACCAATAAACTTTTCCGACATGATTCGAAGGATAGCAAGCTTTATAGGTCTATTTAGAATCTCTGCGGAAACTGAAGGCCCTGATATTTGTTCTGGTCTTTTCCTTTTGCTATTCTACATCATGGTATGTCTTTTTTCTTCTAGGACTAGTATTGCTTTCTCTCGCACAAGTGTTGAAACTGATAGTCATATATGGTTTTTCAATTAAAAAAACTTATATTACTCAACTAGATAACTGATGAACTGTTTCTCAACAACCGTTAATATGTGTATGAAACCAACAACTAGTGTAGTTTTTCCATCTGGTTAATTGACCTATCCGCCTTGATCTGTTAACGAGCTAACACGCTACTATTATCAATATATCTGCAATAGTTTGACATGCCTGTATTTCTGCAATTGTAGCTATCCTATGTAAGGTCAGAACTCGAGGATATGGACTTCATCATGTCCACGAGTGAAAATAACTTGGCAGAGCGTCTTCTTCCTCCAAAATATTCTTTTTTTTTATCCGAGAATCAAGGTATGTTGTATATATTTTTGCTCTGTCTCTTCATGCTAGGAGCTGTTGTGGTGTTTGACACAGTATTTTAGCGTTGGAAGGAAATTATAAATTGTCTGTTTAAAGTTTTGTCACTTACATTAATTAGTTTATGACTCTCAAGCCAAAAGGAAAAGCTTGGTTGAATATGTTCACATGATTTGATTTGTTTTACGGTCGTAGACTGGTAGATACTCTCCTGTCTTCGGTTCATAGAACTAAAATGTGGCTATGGGTCAATGAAAGAGTCATGTAAATTTCTGAAGATGTAAGAGCGGTTCTAGTTGGGAAACAAGAAGCTGCTATAAAACGTTACTGTATTTAGTGGGACAAATTTGATTTATGAAAAAGACTCTGAAAGGCTGAAACTCGGCATTATAAAGTTTTTTGATTGGTTTCTTTGCTAGCATAAACTATTGGAGTTGGGTAAAGAGTATTACTCGCTTTACAGAGTACAGCTAGTTCACACATTCTAATGGATGTTTTCTTGGCTGGGCCTTACAAGAGTAGGCATGTAAATGTATACTAGTTACGTTCTGCCTAATGTGTACATTTCTTCCAAATTTTCAGGGCCGGTGTAAGGCACACCAATGTTTTACTGAGGGGAACTGTGTTTAAGACTTTCAGTATCAATTTCTTCACATATGGTTTTCCGGTATATATTTGTATTCCTTATATCAAAGTGTATGTGTAAGCTCAAGCAACTTATTGTGTCCAGAAACTCACTTTTTTATTTTATTTTTTGCTTCCATGATTGCCCAGATCTCGTTGTTTGCTCTAGAGTTTTCATTTTGCGAGCTTGTGTGCTTTTGGCCTCCTTGCATATGTTGGTTACATTATCTTTGCCTTCCCGTCGTTGTTCCGCTTGCACAGATTAAATGGCCTTCTTCTTGTCTTTATACTCTTATGGGCTGTCAGTACGTACATATTCAATGTGGCATTTTCTTTTCTAAACACTAAGGTTGGAAAGGTAATATTTTCGCTATGTGCAAATTTCTGTATTTTGAAAGAACACTAAGGTTGGAAGGGTAATATCTTCGCTATGTGTCGTAAATATGCAGGACATGAAAATTTGGGAGATGGTGGGACTTTGGCATTACACTATACCTGGATTCTTTTTGCTTGCACAATTTGGTTTGGGGATGTTGGTTGCATTGGGTAATCTTGTGAACAACTCTGTTTTTCTCTACCTATCTGAAGAGAGCTCCAGATTTCCAATGACAGATCTTATGCTGAAGGTAATAGCCTCACATGTGCTTTCTGCAAAGCAAGTTATCTGGTACTTTTCAACTTCTAAAATTGAGAAAAAAATGGGGTGGTACTTGTTTATCGCAATCAACCTATCATCATTTCTGCATCATGTGACCTGAAGACATCCCAGACATATTAAGAGTTACCACTCTATCCAAGATATGTTTTGAAGAAATTTTGATATATAATAATCATTGGAAATGTTTACAAGCGTAAGAATATTATTTTCTTTGGTAAAGGGTTTGTTTATTTCGTGCTTATCTTAGGTAGCATTTCCAGTCTTCTGCTTTTTATTCAATTTGAGAACTGCTCTTAACGGCTGAGTTTATCCTCAATCACAGCTGATGAAGAAACAAAGGTGTTGGTTGTCGCCACCATTGCTTGGGGATTGCGGAAATGTTCACGGGCTATTATGCTCGCACTGATTTTCCTCATTGCCATGAAACCTGGATTTTTCCATGCAGTGTATGGTATGTTTGTTCCCTTCCTATTTGCTTTTTATAGTAAGGATTCATAAATCTGGGTGTTTCCTGATGGACTTATCTTTCAGTGATATTCTTCCTTATGTATCTGTTGAGCCACAACATCAACAGAAAGATACGCAAGTCCTTGATTCTCTACATTCTTGAGATCGACACAATGTCGAACTCCTTAAAGCGGGAAGGCTCTGTGAGCAGAGAAATTCTGTTTCAGTTAGGTACGCTTCTCTTTCTGTATTTTGCAAGTTATAGGCTTCACATATCATCAGTTTCCTTTCGAAGTTAGCTGCTAGGTGATTTTAGATTAAAGAGTAACATGGATTATGGAAGAGTTCTCACTGATAGCTATGTGTATGATTCATTGCAGGTCTCCTTAGGTCTGAAAGCTCTTGGGACTTCTTGGAGATAGCCTTGCTTGCTTGCTTCTGTGCTATCCATAATCATGGTTTTGAGGTGCTATTTTCGTTCTCAGCAATTGTACGACATACACCAAGCCCTCCAGTTGGGTTTAGCATATTGAAAGCTGGTCTCAACAAATCAGTTCTCTTGTCCGTCTACTCATCTCCATCTTCAAGTTATTGCCAGGATAATACTACTTATGGTATAAGACTTTCTACTTGTCTCTTTTGAAGTGAACATTTGATGAGGGACATATTCACGTCTTAGTTTGTACTTCAACTGCTGATCCTTGCTTCCATTGTTAGCTAATTTTTCTGACATTGTCATTCACGGAAATTAGTCTCCTTGCCATATCGTTTATCATACATATCAGCCTGTTATTTCTCGGTCCTCATGTTTTCTAGCACTGTGAAATCATATCTTCTTAATCACGTAGTGGACCCAGTAGCTCTCAACTTGAAGGAATAGTTGCCAATTTATTGACTAATGGTGTAAATTTTTTTACCTTACTAACTTCATTTAAGTGCATGTATTGACCTCATAAGATAAAGTTTAGTTTCTGTTGCCATTATTTGTACATGGTAGCTCTAGGAGTTGCTTTCATGCTATGAAATCTAAAAGTTGCACGTTCTGGGACCTCTTTCAGAATCTTCTAATTGTTCGTTGTTGTTCATCATAGCTGTTTTGTATTTACTCTATTATTATATGATGCTTACGAATCACTGTTTTTTTCCTTACAGAGAGACATATTGCTTCATTTCTGAGTGCGATTGGGCAAAAGTTTCTGTCTATATACCGATCATGTGGAACATACATTGCTTTCATCACTATTCTCATAAGTGTATACCTGGTGAAACCCAATTATGTATCGTTTGGATACATTTTCCTTCTCTTGCTCTGGGTTACTGGAAGACAACTGTTTGAGGAAACTAAGAGACGCTTGTGGTTCCCTTTGAAAGCATATGCAGTTTTGGTGTTTATGTTTATCTATTGCTTAAGTAGCTTTGTCAGCTTGCAGCTTTGGTTATCTGAATTTATTGATCTCTATTTTTATTTGGGTTACAACTCCAAAGCACCATTGCTGGATAATGTATGGGAATCTCTCGCTGTCTTGATCGTGATGCAACTTTACAGCTATGAAAGGAGGCAGAGTGGACATTACATTCCAGGTCAATCTAGTTTGCTTCATCCTGGAGTTTTTGGTTTTTTTGAGAGATTTTTGGTATGGCATGGTCAGAAGATCTTGTTTTCGGCATTGTTTTATGCAGCATTGTCTCCAATCAGTGTGTTTGGATTTGTATATCTCCTTGGCCTTGTCATCTGCACAACCTTCCCAAAGTCTTCTTCAGTACCATCCAAATCATTTTTGATTTATACTGGATTTCTAGTGTCTGCAGAGTATCTTTTCCAACTCTGGGGAATGCAAGCTCAGATGTTCCCTGGGCAAAAATATGCTGAGTTGTCTTTCTACTTAGGCCTTAGAGTATATGAACCTGGGTTTTGGGGTATAGAATCAGGTCTACGAGGCAAAGTGCTGGTTGTTGCTGCCTGCACTCTGCAGTACAATGTATTTCGTTGGCTAGAAAGGACACCTGGTTTAACTATTATCAAAGGAAAATACGAAGAGCCTTGTCCCCTATTTGTCTCTGCAGAAGACACTACTGCAAGTGTTTCCTGTTCTAATGGTGAAAACCCCTCGTCCACAGATCATGCTTCTGTATCAATGAAACAAGGCGAGGCTACTAGTAACTCATGGCCTTTCTTCTCTCCCCGTGACAATCAGGCAGCTGGTTTTTTGCATCCCAAGACTGGAGGCTCTGAAAGTGGCAGTAGTAGGAAATTTTCATTTGGTCACTTCTGGGGAAGCATCAAAGAGAGTCACAGGTGGAACAGGAGGAGGATTCTGGCATTGAAGAAAGAGAGGTTTGAAACGCAGAAGAATCTGTTGAAAATTTACTTGAAATTTTGGATTGAGAATATGTTTAACCTCTATGGTCTTGAGATAAACATGATCGCGCTGCTTCTGGCAAGTTTTGCTTTGCTGAATGCCATCTCCTTGGTATATATTACGCTGCTTGCTGCATGTGTCCTCTTGAGAAGACACCTAATTCGAAAACTATGGCCTGTCGTTGTTTTTCTGTTTGCATCAGTTCTCACAATTAAGTACGTTGCCACGTGGAATAACTTATTGCCTTCAGATCAGGCTCCAAGTGGAACTAGTGTGCATTGCCATGACTGCTGGAGTATTGCAGCCCTCAACTATAAATTTTGCCGGGACTGTTGGCTTGGTAAGGCCCTTTAAATTTTCGGAAGCACTTTGTGCTTAGTTCTTTATGAATTAGGTTCTATATGGAGATGCTTTTCTATTTGTTGTTGCAGGAGTGAGAGTTGACGATCCCCGGACCCTTATTAGCTATTGAGTGGTGTTCATGCTTGCCTGTTTCAAATTTCGGTCTGATCACATATCCAGTTTCTCAGAGTCATCGACATATCATCAGATGAAGTCTCAAAGAAAGAACTCATTTGTCTGGAGAGATCTATCCTTCGAAACAAAGAGCATGTGGACCGTGCTTGATTACCTGAGGCTTTATTGTTACGTCCATCTTCTGGATGTTGTGCTTATTCTGATTCTAATCACAGGAACTCTCGAGTATGACATTATACACCTGGGTTATCTTGCATTCGCTCTTGTTTTTGCCCGGATGCGACTTGAAATACTGAAGAAGAACAACAAAATATTCAGGTTCTTCGGGTGTACAATTTTGTTCTCATCATCTTTTCTCTCGCATGTCAGTCTCCATTTGTTGGAAACTTCAATGATGGAAAGTGTGAAACGGTTGATTATATCTACGAGGTGATTGGATTTTACAAGTATGACTATGGGTTTCGAATCACTGCAAGATCTGCTCTCGTTGAGATCATCATATTTATGCTAGTATCTCTTCAGTCCTACATGTTTTCCTCCCAGGAGTTTGATTATGTCTCGCGGTATCTTGAAGCGGAGCAAATTGGTGCTATTGTGCGGGAGCAAGAGAAGAAAGCAGCGCGGAAGACTGATCAACTGCAACAGATTCGTGAGGCTGAAGAAAAGAAACGGCAGCGGAATTTGCAGGTGGAAAAGATGAAATCTGAAATGCTGAACCTGCGGGTACAGCTTCACAGAATGAATTCTGATTCTAATTTTGGGCTTACTTCTCCGCGCACTGAAGGTCTAAGAAGGAGGACGAGTCCGTATCTAATTCCAGATAGTGGTGCAGCCAGTCCTGAGATTGACGGAGTGATCCACAGGAAAGAAGAGCAGCCTATCGACGAGGACCCACAGTATCCCTTTGAAGCTCATGAGCTTCCTATCAGTACCACTCCAGAAGCACCAGATTCTCCAAAGTGTTTATTTGGAGCATCTCCTTGTCAGATCACTGAAGTTCAACAGGATCCTGATGTCATGCCTATGGAACATGAAAGAAAGGAAAAGTCAAAGGGAAAAGATAATCCGTTGATTTCTGCTGTGCAACTCATCGGTGATGGTGTTTCCCAGGTACAGTTTATTGGAAATCAGGCAGTAAATAACCTTGTGAATTTCTTAAACATCTCGCCGGAAAATTCAGATACAAATGAGCAGTCCTCTGTTGATGATGACGTGTATGATGAGATGGAAAGTCAGAAAAGAATACACAAACCTTTGAACGGTCAACATCTCTACAATCTGACAGGAGTAGCGATGGCACTAGCTTTCAGATAGGAAGGATCCTTTGTCATATATGGTCTAGGATGCAGTCCAACAACGATATTGTTTGCTATTGCTGCTTCATTATTGCGTTCCTGTGGAACTTCAGTCTTCTTTCCATGGTCTATCTAGCAGCGTTGTTCCTATATGCCCTCTGCGTTCACACAGGCCCTACTCACATCTTCTGGGTCATCATGCTAATGTACACAGAAATCTATATCCTCTTCCAGTATTTATACCAGATTATAATCCAGCACTGTGGGTTGAGCATTGACGCACCTCTTCTTCATGAACTGGGATTTCCAACGCAAAGAATCAAATCATCGTTTGTTGTCAGCTCGTTGCCTCTCTTCCTTATTTACATATTCACTCTCATACAGTGCTATAACAGTGAAAGATGGTGATTGGGTTCCTTCTGCCGATTTTACTTCGCGCCGGAATCCCCGTGAGAGCCAGAAGGACCTTACAAGAATTAGCTGGAGCCAGAGAATATTGGATGTGTACAAGAAGCTGAGAGATGGTTCGAAATTGGTGGTGAGAAGCATCTGCCGGTACTGGATCTCGCTGACACGTGGAGCAGAATCCCCTCCTTACTTTGTTCAGGTGACAATGGATGTTCACATGTGGCCTGAAGATGGAATTCAGCCTGAAAGAGTTGAATGCAGAAAGAATCAGTTGCTTAGGCTTGTTCATAATGAGAGATGCGAGAAGGGAAACCCTGATCTTTGTCCTTACTCAAGCAGGGTCCACGTACAAAGTATAGAGAGAAGCATAGAGACCCCAAACGAGGCCCTGGTTGTTCCCGAGGTTGAGTATGCTTCTGCCACGAATGGGCGTTCTGCAGCAGAATGGTACAAATCACTTACCCCAGCCTCGGATGTGGCGAAAGAAATTCGGAAAGCTCAACATAGTGGACTTGTTGAAGGTACTGGGTTTCCATACCCCATTCTCTCCGTTATTGGAGGAGGAAAGAGAGAAACAGACCTCTATGCCTACATATTTGGTGCTGATTTGATGGTCTTCTTTCTGGTTGCTATTTTCTACCAATCAGTCATTAAAAATAAAAGCGAGTTTATCGATGTATATCAGCTCGAGGACCAGTTCCCATTTGACTATGTCATTATTCTAATGGTAATCAACTTCTACAAGTCTCGTTTATTTCATTCTTCGCGTATCAGTACCCTGACCCGATGAAACGCTTTTGTGGCAGGTTATCTTCTTCCTGATTGTTGTTGATCGCGTCATCTATCTTTGCTCATTTGCGACTGGAAAAGTGGTATACTACCTCTTCAGTCTTATTCTCTTCACATATGCAGTGATAGAGTATGCTTGGAGCATATATCCAACCCAGCACACGCTGCTGGCTTGGCTCTCAGATTCATATTTCTTGCCAAAGCAATGCCACTTGCTCTCCAGGCCATACAAATCCGCTATGGACTCCCTCATAAGAGCACCTTATATCGGCAGTTTTTGACAAGTGAAGTTTCACGGATCAATTACTATGGCTACAGACTTTACCGTGCTCTTCCTTTCTTGTATGAACTGAGATGTGTACTTGACTGGTCCTGCACAGCCACATCACTAACAATGTATGACTGGCTCAAGGTATGTGGTTTCATCCCATGCAGATATCTAGAACCCTCGTTATGATCACGCATCGTTCACCTTTATCCTGAACATACTGCTAAGGACTTAAGCTTATGTTCTTTTGTAGTTGGAAGATGTAAATGCGAGTTTGTACCTTGTCAAATGCGATACGGTTTTGAATCGAGCTACACACAAACATGGGGAGAGGCAAACAAAAATGACTAAATGCTGCAACGGGATATGTCTATTCTTCATCTTGTTATGCGTTATCTGGGCTCCCATGCTGGTAAAAGATTTCTCCTTACAACGCATAAGTTTTGTTAAAAACAAAAGAAAACCGAATCATTTGGAACCTGAATTCTCAATACGTTCTTTGGATGAATAGTACTCCTGACGCATACAAGTAAAAAAAAGATTAAGTGCTGGCTTAAACCAACAACTGTCTGTGGTGTCTTACAAGTAGGGTATTCAATTGGTGAGTCATTTTTTTGTTGGTAACGGCTTCCTCCTTGCAGATGTATAGCAGTGGTAACCCAACAAACATTGCCAACCCGATAAAAGATGCGAGCGTTCAGATTGATTTAAAAACAGTTGGTGGGAAGCTTACCTTGTACCAAACAACCCTGTGCGAGAGAATCTCAGGGGATAACATTGATCTGGGGCTAGATCTCGGGTCCCAGAGCTTCTTGCCAACGTACAACAAAAACGACATCCAGCTGATATGCTGCCAAGCTGATGCAAGCGTTTTATGGCTTGTCCCGGACACAGTTGTGACTAGATTCATTCAATCCCTCGACTGGGACACAGATATGGACATCTCCTTTTCTTGGGTTCTTAACAGAGACCGACCCAAAGGCAAGGAGACTGTCAAGTACAAAAGAAGTGTGGACCTTCGGGACCTTCCAAAACGCTCTGCTGTGCAAATGGTTCTCAACGGCTCAGTGGATGGATTTAGAGTGCATAACTTGTACCCAAAGTTTTTCCGTGTTACTGGCTCTGGTGATGTCAGGTCTTTCGAGGACCAGGTATATATCATTTTGGCACAAGAAGCTAAGAGTTGTTTTTTTCCAGACAGTGTTTCCTGTTTTGACATATACGAGCTTTATATTATTGTAAAATTTGTGTTGGTACACAGATGGATGAAGTGAGTGTAGACATACTCATGAACCATGCAGATTCCAAGTGGTGGTGGTCATTCCATAATCTTAACGCGTCTGAAAACATCAGCGCTTGCGAGGGTATGGATGGACCAGTTGCTATCATAATGTCTGAAGAAACACCCCCACGTAAGTCAGCTCTGGCTTGCTCTCTCGAGACTCATCATGTTCTATTAACATTTTACAATAACTGGAATAATAACAATAATAATAATGCAGAGGGGTTTCTGGGTGACACGCTCAGCAAATTCAGTATATGGGGGCTCTATATAACATTTGTACTAGCGGTGGGGCGTTTCATCAGGCTTCAATGCTCTGACCTGCGTATGAGAATAGCTTACGAGAACCTGCCTTCATGTGACAGGTAACAGCCGCAATTTGCAAAATGCAATCATTGTGAGTTTCATTTCATAATGCTCTCTATTTAT
Organism: Streptanthus diversifolius; assembly: GCA_039880935.1. NCBI lineage: Eukaryota > Viridiplantae > Streptophyta > Magnoliopsida > Brassicales > Brassicaceae > Streptanthus > Streptanthus diversifolius. The sequence goes on along the minus strand of JAXGFM010000022.1, from coordinate 23,980,046 downwards.
GTGTTGTTGAATGTAGATTAATAGCAATATGTGAGGACTTATACGCTGCGAGAGCAGAGGGTGAGCTTGGAGTTGAAGAAGTTCTATACTGGACGCTTGTGAAGATCTATAGATCCCCACACATGCTGCTTGAGTATACAAAGCTAGACTATGATGCTTAGATCGCTCACTGTCATAATTGTACATACGGAGTGATTTATTATTATTATTATCAGATATAGGCGACAATTCTGAGGTTCCTTTTCTATATATATATATATATATATATATATATAATTTCATCTTTTAGTTGATTCTTTATTGCACAAAGAAGTTGATTCTTTTAAATATTTACATAAATTAAGGAGTGATCCTCTCATGTAGTTATGACATAATGAAAAGATGAAGAGAACATCATTCTTTTCTTAACTAGACACAATAAGGATTTATTAGTCAGAGTCATAGAGATGATGGGTTCAAAAAGTAAATTCAAAAGTCGCAAGTCCAACCTAAATCCCCTAAAAAGCTAAACCAGCTAGAGCCTAGAGATACCTGATCATTCCGAGAACAACATCAACTCGTAAACGCTTTTTTCGTAGCTGAATCAATCATTGCGAGTTCATTTGGGGGTCCTCTCAGATATACCATAAAGGACAGAGTCTTCCATCACCTTTTTAAAAAACTTGTATAAGCTTGGCGTTGACTCTGTTGACATAATGAAACCAAAAGAAGGTAAAGGTCGTCGATAATAACAGGTAGTAAGTAATCAATGAAGGTAATTGTGACTGTATCAAAATGTGTAGTAGTAAAGAGTAAAAAGGTTTGGGTTGGGTAGATTTGTCGGTCTGCGACAGCTTGTCCACCTCACTCACGACCTTTGCGACAGTACGCTTCACACGTTCATTAGTGGATATTCTCCTTCGTGTTGTCATTCGTATGGGCCGAATGAATACAAGCTACGGTCCATCACCTTTCGTTTTCTTTTTTTTTGGGGTTCTCCTATAGAGGGAGTATAATAAAAGAAGAGCACAGAGCAAAGAGCTCACACCAGCTAAGAAGAGATTAGAAACAGAACACAGATAAGTCCTCTCTCACCAGCTAAGAAGAGATTAGACTTTAAACGTCCTTCCCTTTTCTATATTCAAACAAACAATCAAACACTTCACCTAACTCGCAACGCTCTCTGTTCCATTCTTGTTCTTTTCTTTTTGACTTTTTTATTTTTATAAAACTATTTTATTATTTTCCACTCAATTATTCAATCAATCTTCATTTTCTTAATTCCACAATAAAGCTATGCTTTGCTTATATCATCAATTCCTTCATAACAATCAATAATAAATCAGCAGGAGGAAACTACCCCAATCTTAAATTACGGAGTAGTTAGGAGAGTCCCCTCTTATTATTACATATCAAATGGGCCTGGCCCACGGATACTATACCATGCAGCGCATCATGTAAAATAAAATTTAATTCGGGGAAAGCTACAAAGCAGCCTATGAAATCCATCTCATAATAGTATTAATTTTTGGGAGTTGTTAGATTCCTTTTCGTTAATTAACTCTTCCTTCTTGGACGGTTCTTAAAATCATAACCCTTTGTGAATTGTAGTGGTTTTATATCCCCGTAACGTCGATAATTGCTTCTTTTGTTAGTCCAAATATAATTAATTATTCACCAAATGATTGGCGTAGATAAAACACACATATAAGAATTGGAAGAGTAGGAGTTAGTACATTTAATAGACGACGATCGATGATCAGTTGATATCACATATACGCCAGAGACCAATTTTTCAAGAAGCTCTTTGCTCTTTGCTCTTTGCTCTTTGCTCTTTGCTCTTTGCTCTTCTTTTATTATACTCAACTTCAAATTCCAAATTTTCTGAAATAATATACTAAATCTTTTTTTATGTTTTTCTAAATCAAGCTCTCTCTCTCTCTCTCTCTCTTATCTCATTATTCTCACTTGGGACAACAAGCTTAATAAATACTGCGATCGCCGGTTTTCTAGATGATGTTGAACCTCATTGCTTTCCTCCGCCGTCGCCTCCGCCGTCCCCGGAAGGCCAGAATCTCTGTCCGCTCCGGTGATGAGTTCACTCCAAGCTCCAACGGTTTTTCTTCTTCGGCAGCCGCCATTCATCCGAACCCTGAGAAAGCCATCAGAGTGGCCAGCTTCAACGCTGCTATGTTCTCCATGGCTCCCGCCGTCCCCAACACCAACACAGAACTTACGGGTTTGCCACTCCGTTCCAAGTCAACCGTTGACCGTCCCAGGAGCATACTGAAGCAGTCTCCGCTTCACCCCATGAACACCAACGGCGCCGCTTCTGGAAGAAATCAAGAGAGGTTCGCAAAATCGAGGCTAAGGGTCTCCATCAATCTCCCCGACAACGAGATTAGCCGCCAGCTCAGTTTCCGGGAGGATCCAGTACAGCACTCGCCTCTCAGGCCAGCTCTGTCTTTCTCCGGCGATCTCCGCTCCACGAGAACGGTCCTTGAAGTGCTGAGGGAGCTAGACGCTGACGTGTTGGCTCTCCAGGACGTGAAGGCGGACGAGGCTGACCAAATGCGTCCGCTCTCAGATCTGGCGGCGGCCCTCGGCATGAATTACGTCTTCGCCGAGAGCTGGGCGCCGGAGTACGGCAACGCCGTTCTCTCCAAGTGGCCCATCAAAAACTCCATTGTCCAGAAGATCTTCGACCACACTGATTTCAGGTTAGTCGTCACTGCAGATTATTTAATATTAAGACTCAAAACTTTACTCTATTTCTCTCTTAACTTTTTTTCTTTCTTTCTTATAGCTTATTAGTTAATGATAAAACTAAGGATAGAACCAAGAATCTGTGTGGGTTTATATTATTATTATCTGGTTCAATGATTCCTCCTAATCGTTTTATCAAGCTAAATAATCAATTAGTTTTTTTTTGTGCTGTGACTTTGTACCAATAAGAACCTAGTCATGGTCTTCTCGTGAGGAGTATCAATGTGTCTATGTATACATACAAACATGTATGTACAAAATGAACACTTGAGTTTTTTCTGTGAAAGGAACTCAGCGACCGAACAGCTGTTTATTCTCAAGGACAGCTTCAAATGTCAATAGGCTTTTGTCTGAATAAATAAATATATATATATATATATATCACTGAATTCTTGTGGGAAAACATAACCTTTTTTCTACTTAATTCACAATAAATAAATAATTATTTCTTTTTAAAAAAAATCAAAAGGGTGGCAGACATCGAAAAAGGTGGGTGGTATTATACGATCATTATTTTGTGTAGGAATGGTCTAATTGTAAGCATAGTGAGAAAAAGATACGTACGTAATCTCTATATTTGTTTGATAATAATGAAACGCGTTACTTTTTTTTTTTGGATAAATTCAGACCTGTTTTTAACAAAAGTTATTAATTGAGGTTTTATATTATTGATAGGAATGTCCTGAAGGCGACCATAGATGTTCCAGGGAGCGGGGAAGTGGAGTTTCACTGCACTCATCTCGATCACTTGGACGAGAACTGGAGAATGAAGCAAGTCGACGCCATTATCCAGTCTACCAACGTACCACACATACTCGCTGGCGCTCTCAATTCCCTCGATGAATCCGATTATTCTCCCGAGAGATGGACCGACATCGTCAAGGTATAAAATATTAGCAAAATATTTCTCATCAACTAATCATCAATCTATCTATAGTAACTATATACCGTTACTATACATAGTATTACGAAGAGATGGGTAAGCCAATACCAAAAGCCCAAGTGATGAGGTTCCTAAATAGCAGAGAATACACTGACGCTAAGGACTTTGCTGGAGAATGCGAATCTGTGGTAGTAGTCGCCAAGGGACAGAGTAAGCACGTACACTACTTTATGTCAAACGCTAGCTAGCTAGTTATTGTTTCCTTTGCTGAAGAAACGTCATATATATGACATGCAGATGTACAAGGGACATGCAAGTATGGGACACGCGTGGACTACATATTGGCTTCCTCCGATTGTCCGTACCAGTTCGTGCCAGGGTCGTATTCGGTGTTGTCCTCTAAAGGAACATCGGATCATCACATAGTGAAGGTCGATCTTGTAAAGGCCAGGGCTATCAACGTCGACGAGGAGCGACCAAGAAGACAGACGCAGCAGAGAGTTACGACGAATATATATAATAATTCGTCTCTCACAAAGGCCTCGTGGAGGACGCATTACTACAAAGCGTGAATATTAATCTATATATATACGTATAATTGACATATAGATTATACAAATGTTACAGGTTTTTTGAACTGTTAAATTTACACCAATTGAGATATGTGTATCAGTGTATAACCGTTGACGTCTCTGTGTTGTGTGCGTTTTTAACCGTGAATTCTGAAATACCTTCTCATAGATTTCCTGATATTTATTTTCTATGTCTGCTTTTACTGTTAGGACATTGTGGTCATTTAACCCAAGGCGTATAACTAATCAATAATTTATGACTGAAGAGCACTCTCTTTTATGTTTGTAGTTTCTCAAATTGAGATTAGCTTTCCTTGTGAAGGTTACTTATTTTTTTAAAAAAAATAATAATGGATGAAAAGTAAACTAAAACAAATAGTCCAAGTTGGGTAAGCTCTGACTTTGAGGCTAAAGTCCTTACTCCTTAGCGATAACTATGACTCGAGCTAAGATAACTTAATTCCCAATCCGAAGCAATGATTCCAACGTTAGTATTTTTTATTTCTTTTTTTTTAGCCTACTCGTACTGGACCCATGGATGTTTTACTTGGTGAGTTTTATAGTTATCTTTATGCTCATCCATAATAAAGGAAAGTATCTGTATCTATGTTTGTGTGTGAATTTGTGAGAAATCCCTTTCTTCCTATGTATAAAAACTCTTTCGTAGTGTGTTTGCATTCTCTTCACGTGGATATCGTTTGACCTTTTAGTAATTGGCAGTAGAATTGCCGAAAGTGTATGGTTTTTGGGTCTCTTGAGCCAATCTATATGAGATGCCATTGCGAGGGTTTCTCAAAGAATAACGGGCTTTAGGATATGTGGGTTTCAAAAATTTGGGCCAATTTTTTGGTTTGGTAGGTTTCAATTTGATTGTTTAAGAAATTAATTTTTTGGTTTGAGAAACCCTTAAGCTTCCATTGCTTAAACCTTAGCCCCTTACCTTTGGCTTTCTCCTCCAATGTATTCTAGCCACACTTCAAACTAAGACTTTATTCCGATGTGAGATTAAATTTCATTACTACTAAAATGTTATTCTAATGGCAAGTCAAATTAAGAGTGTTGAAAGAATGCTTAGCAACTTTCTTCGTTTTCATATTTGGTAGTCACATATATATCTATCATATTAGGATCTAAAAGCGTAAGTTTAATCGGGTTATCAAAGGTATCATTGATGTTGCATGTAATGCTTTTAATTTTTATTAAACATTTGTCATATTTGGAAGTTATTTTTTTTAAAAAAATTGTCGGCTTTTCTTAAATGATAACGGGTTTTTCTTAAATGATAATGGGCTTTTCTTAAATGAACGGGCTTTTCTTAAGTGATAATGCGCTTTTCTTAAATGATAATGCGCTTTTCTTAAATGACAACGGGCTTTTTAAATGACAACGGACTTCTCTCAAATGATAACGGGCTTTTCTTAAATGATAATGGGCTTTTCTTAAATGACAACAGGCTTTTCTTAAATGATAACGGGCTTACGGATGATTTGATTGTTATTACTAATATTAAGAAAGTAGTAAAACCCTTTGGTGTACATTACTTAAACCCTATCGACCGCCTCAATGACCCCTCTCCGATTTCTGTTGCTATCGAAGCTGTTACTGCAATGGAGGAAGAGCTTCGTGTGCGACTCAATGATCATCAAGTATCAAAGATTTTCCCTGTGAAACCAAAATCAACGGCGAAAGCTGTTTGTAAATCGGAAACTCCCGATTCCCGATACTGGTCCTCCTTCAAACCTCATTCCATACCTAATCTCGTCTCATCCGTCTCCGCCTTGGCTTTCTCTCCGATCCACCCTCATTCCTTGGCCGTCGCCCACTCCGCCACCGTATCCCTCTTTTCCTCGCAGACGCTTTCCACCTCCCGCCGCTTCTCGTTCCGAGATGTTGTCTCCTCCATCTGTTTCCGTTCCGACGGCGCTCTTCTCGCCGCTTCCGACCTCTCCGGTCTGGTGCAGGTATTCGACGTCAGGGAACGAATGGCCCTCCGTAGCCTCCGCTCCCACAAGGCACCGGCGCGATTCGTCCAGTATCCGTTTCAAGACAAGCTTCACTTGGTGTCCGGAGGGGACGACGGAGTGGTCAAGTACTGGGATGTCGCTGGATCTACCGTCATCTCTGATCTTTTGGGTCACAAGGATTATGTGCGGTGCGGCGACTGCTCTCCGGTGAACGATTCCATGTTCGTAACAGGGTCTTACGACCACACGGTGAAGGTGTGGGACGCGAGAGCGGACAAGTCCAAATGGATAGCTGAGATCAACCATGGGAATCCAGTGGAGGACGTGGTGTACCTGCCCTCGGGTGGAATGATCGCAACCGCCGGTTTGAACAGCGTCAAGGTGTGGGACTTGATCGGAGGCGGGAGGATGGTTTGTTCCATGGAGAGCCACAACAAGACTGTCACGTCCCTCTGCGTGGGGAGGATGGGATTCGATGAAGCAGCGGAGAATCGTCTTATCAGCGTTGCTCTCGACGGATACATGAAAGTGTTTGATTACGGGAGATCAAAGGTGACTTACTCCATGAGGTTTCCAGCTCCTCTCATGTCCGTCGGGTTCTCTCCCGATTCTTCCATCCGCGTCATCGGAGGCTCCAACGGTATGGTGTTCGCCGGCAAGAGGAAGTTGAGAGATGCGGGAGAGAAGGAGAAGAAGAACACTAGTATGCTGAGCCTTTGGAGTGTCAAGAGCCAAGTGGAGGAGAGTAGGAGAAGGGCGTTAAGGCCGACGTATTTCAGGTATTTTCAGAGAGGGCAGAGTGAGAAGCCATCGAAAGAGGATTACTTGGTCAAGGAGAATAAAGGAGTGAAGCTGACAAGACACGATAAGCTGCTGAAGAAGTTCAGGCATAAGGAGGCTCTCGTCTCCGTTTTGGAGGAGAAGAAACCGGCGAACGTGGTCGCCGTGATGGAGGAATTAGTGGCGAGGAGGAAGATGATCAAGTGCGTGTCCAATATGGAGCAAGGAGAGCTTGGATTGCTGCTGAGTTTCTTGCAGAGGTACTGTACCGTGCAGAGGTATTCAGGATTGTTGATGGGATTGACGAAGAAAGTTTTGGAGACGAGAGCTGAGGATATTAACGGTAAAGAGGAGTTTAAAGCGCTTCTCAGGAACTTGAAGAGAGAGGTTAATCAGGAGATTAAGATTCAACAGTCTCTTGTGGAGATTCAGGGTCTTATTGCTCCTTTGATGAGAATTGCTGGGAGGATATGAATCAATCAATTGCAAGTTTTGTTTTGCTTTTCTTCTTCTTGATTTAACGCTCTTCTGTTTTTCCTTGGTAACGTCTGGATATCTACTAGTAAACTTGAAAAGCCAATTCTTCTTATGTAATACATATATTGAGTCGATGAGCAACGTATAGCCCTCAGGAACAGGCGACTGCAGACGCACACACTCCGCTAAGGCAGGGACGTCCGACGAGAAGATCCCGATTGGTCGATAAGGTCTGGCTATGGAGAGGGATCTGGAGGTAATCCTCAATTATGGCTTTGAGCTGGTAAACAGTAGTTATATGAGCTCCATCCGCTGTGACTCGCTCCAATCCATCTCTGCTTCGGATTCTGAGCATCATCATCATTATAACTTCGTCTGTCTCACCAACAAGCAAGTTAAGAGAGACGCTCGAGAGATAAATTAACACACATTACCAAATCGGCTTCTCTTTCCACTTCTCTTCTTATCTTTGGCCCAGAACACAGTCGTGTCGGGTCAGATCAGATCATCTATAATGCTTGCCGGCAAACAAAATTATGTGTATCTTTGCTTTATTATTTTTTTTGGAAAAAGCTAGATTACATTATAAAGAAAGAAATATAATCGAAACAACCAAGATTGTATCTCTATGTCAGACAGAAAAAACCAGAAAATTTCTTATTTGTATGTTTGATGTATGCAGATCATCTTCATTGGGTGCAGACATTGCCAAAGTACTGACTTCAATCATTATTCATTTTAAAAAAATAAAAAATAAAAACAAACAACAAACAGTTCTGAATCAACATGATCAAAAAGTATAAAAACAAAAACCAAATGGTTCGCAACAAGATATTACAATACATAAAAATATAATGTCAGAGCCGTTTAATTATTTTCCTCCTAAAAAGAGCATAGCCAAACCAAATTTTTTTAAACTAATCGACAAAAACTTGAACGACATAGATGAAGTGCAATAACATAACCTGTGGAGGAAGAACAATCACTTGGAGGATCTTAATGATTAGTTCGACTCTACATATATCTGCAGTACAAATGCCAAAAACAATTTATATCAAATATGGGGAACCAGTATCGTTGATCTTAAAGACTCAGCCTTGGTACCAAGAACAAGTTAGTACGTAGTATACTAACCTCCAACTCTTGCACAAGCTCGTAGGTTTTCTTCTCCCTTGTGTCCAAGGCTGTGATCCCAGCGATTTTCTGGACTCCGAGTTTGGAGGCGATAAGGTTCTGTGTAAATATAGATTCAGGGTTAAGGTTCTAAATACGGTGAAGAGCCTTGAGATCATTTTGGAGATGGTCATTTTGTAATACCAATTGGAAATCATTGGAGCCAAATGCCTCAATCCTAGGTATCATCTGCAAGAGTTTCAATGGTGTGACTTCCTTGGTACCAAACAAATAAATAAAAAAAAAGTATAATCGTGACTTTAGCTTCAATTAGTAGTTATGTTAAATTTTGGTTCCATACCCATTGCATTGCCAGTATGTGATTCACAGTTCTGTCACCGAACATGGTTGTGTGTAATCTCAAGCACTAACTACATGAGACCTTATACTACAGAAAAAAAGTCTAAAGGCGTTTAATAGGCAGACACAATAGGAAAAAAGAATGTTTAGATGTGATACCAGTTTCTGGAGTCCGTTAATGGCAACTGGCTTCTCCATTTGAGATTCATCTTGTGACAGTGAAACCTCGAAGGGTCCCAACTCCCTATCAGTTTGGTTTGTGAGATTCAAGTATGCCTAAGGATAAACATTATATGCTCAGTTCAAAACCAATGTAAATTCAATCAAATCTTTTGGGTGTTCCAAACATTAGAGAGAGAGAGAGAGAGAAAAAAAAATCGTTGTATTACCGAAAAGGGTCTATTTAAGTGTATAGCAGTTGGAACCTCCACAACTCTCATATTAATCTCTTTGCGGCTGACTGGCTGAGAAGAAAAAAAAGAGTTACGAGGAATGAAGTTTGTTGGATGATGAGAGAAGCTGAAAACATTAGCCCAGATGACAAGGACATACAGAGAATTTCATAAATATGCTTTAAATAAGTGTGTAGAAGTTTTCACTTACCGACAAAAAAAAATTTGGATCAAGCAAACGATTTCCGATATGTAGAGCAAGGTGGTGAGTGTATATAATGATCATGATATTAATTGAAAGCGATTTTTCCTAGTTGTTCTAACTGCCACCAAATCTAAGATTGACTCGACCATACCCTGCATTGGCTTCTCTAGGCTGTCTGTATACTTAAAACTAATGATTTCATCAGAATTGGTGTAAAGAAATGGCGACAATATCTCAAATCCCTAAGAAAACAGATACATTCAGACTTCAAACATAATCTGAGCAGCAAACAATCAACACATTAGCACAAATTTAGTTCTTGTTTTCACATAGTAAAGATGATGAACTTACAGCGCCAAGAATGTGTTGTGTTTGTAAGCGGCCGGGTTCTCCTAAATTTGTACGCCATGTGATTTGAAATTTACCCAGGATATTACTTCCCTGGAATTTGGTTTGCCCAGAATCATCTACAGATGGGACTAACTTATAGAGATAGTTGTGGATACCCCCACCAGATCGGATTATAACTGGCGGATTAGGTATCAGTCCACCAAGATCACTGACATGCAGAGAGACGGATTAGCAAATTAGGACGATTTGATTGAGTGAGTAACCATGATAACGATTCTTTTGAAAATCTGACAGACCTGGTTGGGGCATCTTCTAAGGAATGGTGGACTTCATCCTGTAATCTTACAGCACTCCATTGTATGGTTCACAATGCAAGCCTCTAAAAACGTAGTCTCCTGGTGTAAGAGATACAAGGATTTCCCAAACATCAACAACCCATGAGCTTGTTTTTATACACGGTCAACTACACAGACAGGAAATAAGGACGGGAACAGTGAATCTACTAGCTCCCCTGTTTAGTCTCACAAAGAAAAGCTTTACCACTTTTTCAAGATATCCAGGGTGGCGATTATCTGATTACTGAGGACCAGAACAGAAGTGGTTCAATTTACAAAATGTGGTTTTTTACTTTGCAGAGGATCACTGACGAATAATGAATCAATGAAAAGGAATCCGGTTACAAAACACGGCGACCATACGCATTATCATGATATTTACAAACCTTACGTCTATGATCCATGTAAATACACTATATTGAGAAGTAGAGGAAAACTTAAAGCTTCTGAGAAGCAGTCAAAGAATGAAAATTGTCGAACCTACCTTTACAACTCGAACCTGCATACCAGAAGGAGCAAGAATAAGACAAGCCTCGAGAGAGAGGAGTCAAAAAAGTGCGACGAACAAAATGCTGATATGTATGTCACCTTGGTTCTGACTGAGAGTGGGTTTGCGACGACAAACTTGAAGAACTGGGGAAGATATTTACGCTCACCATCAGCATCATTGTACAATGCCGAGCAAACCAACCTAATAACAGAGGAATGGGGGTCGCAATGTGAAATGGAAAAAAACAAAAAACAAAGAGAAAGTCAGACAGAAAACCCACGTGTGAGCTCCAAGCTCTTTCACATCATGTTCCACAATGAAGTCATAGCGTCCCCCTGTCCGTATCGATTCAACAGGAAACTTGGACGTATCCAGAAGTAGAATCCTATGCCTCTCTGTCTGAATTTCTGCCTACAAAAAGACATTCGCAAATGACTTTGGTTAAGTCCATTTGCAATCCAACAAGAAGCAGACGAAATCGAAAGCTAACCACCAGTGAAATAAGAGCAAAATGTAACCTTGATGGTAACATCCCGAACTTTGGAAGTGGAACTGTTGTTTACGCTGATATAGCTACAGAATGTCTCTCCAAGATAGATCGCTCTGCGCAACAAATCCGAATCAAACAGCTGAATATTGACTGTAATCCCGGAAACATAAAAGCCGGAGGAGAAATGAGAGAGAACTAGAATGACTGAGGAAGAAGGAGAAGACCAGAGAGACCGATGGGATCGGCCGGATGGTTGACGAGGAATCTGTTGCGGTAACTGAGATCGGTGTCCACGCCGTCCGCAGATAACACGTGGCGTCGGAACAAGGAGGCGGATGCGGGGTTGTCGGAGAAATCCTCGCCGGCGAGAAGATCGAAAGGGTCAATGCGTAGGGGAGGATCGACGTGGAAAGACGGCTTGCATAGTCGCATCACCTGAAGGCGAGCGAGTGCGGTCCCTGCGTCGCGCTCATTTTAACCCTCTCTTCCTTTTTTTTTTTTTACCAAAGGGAGACAGTATTATTAATAATGTGTACAATCTAATGGGTCAGTTTTAGTTTCTTTATTGGGCCTACTATTATAGGCCCATTTCATTGAATACTTTATTGTAATGCAAGATTAAACGAATTACCCAGAATAACCCAACTCCGCAACTCGTAACAAGTTGATTCGACTAGCATCAAAGCACTGATCCTTCTTGTTAAACTTAATGGGCTTAAGTTAGGCCTTGGCCTGAGAATATTTTCAGTAAAGAGCCCACTACTAAACGGCGTCGTATTGGAAATGTTCACTTGAAAGGGATGAAACGGCTTAATTTTGACGAATTAACGATAATTGCTTCTTCTTCTTCTTTTTTTTTTTAATATAAGCAAAAGCAATGTCTTTGAATTGCTAGACGTTGACTGACTCTCGTTATCGTTTTCTGATATGATAAAAGAGAAAACGATAGTTGTAAATTGTGTTTATGTGGATGTAATAAATTCTCCAAAAACAATCTCGAGGTTGATAAGTAAATATCGCATTGACAATTGAAACTGAACAAGTTAATTAGTCTTTGTGTTTTTTTATTTTTCAAATTGATGGAAACATCAAGCAAGTAATCCCGAGATTTTCATTGGCAAGTGTTCGAAACAAAGCCGATTGTACAACACACTTACTATACAGTGGTGACAAGCAGATTCTTCTTGGTGAGTCCACTATAAATGTACACTAGTAATTTAAAAGCTACTATCAAATTAAAGTATATATATATATATAAATTAAACTTTATCAGTCAATAAAGAGGAAGAGACATATGATATAGTAAACCACCGATGCTTTTGTTCCCTTTGTTCTTGCGTCTTAGCTTTGTTAGCTATGGAATCTTTGCTTTTTTAAAAAATATATATATATATATATATTTCGGGAATCGGTGTTAAAAAAGGTTTTTAAAAAACAAAAAATATCATTTTTAATTGGGAGAGCAAATTAATTAGCATTGAGAATTTAGTATAACATCCGTAATGAAATAACCACTACTTATCGATATTAGACTTGTTTTTCCTTTTCCAGATTTTATACAGATTCACCCACCACTTTATTTGCTTGAGGAATCAAAGGAAACGTCGTAGTTTAATCGATAGTGCTACTCCTTTAATTCCAACTTCCAAGTCAACAATGTATTTTTTCTTTAATTTTCTGGATGGAGTCTATTATATTGCAACTTACAAGGTACGTAAATAAGATATCCCACTACTATCTTCTCACCAATTAATAACATATTATTATTATTTTTTAAAATCCAAATAGTGGAAAAAGGTCAGAAAGTCAAGAGAAAACTCCCGTTAGTAATTAATCACGAGAAGGATCATAAGCGGCATCACATTTTTAATATTTTCTATATTGGATGATGAAATCTATAGACATAATTGATGGGTTGATATAATTCAAAGGCGCTATTAATTACAAGCAAAAACCCCACAAAAAGAAAAACGGAGAAGTTAGATACTATTCGTTATCATTTCTGGTGAGACAAGAAAGACAGATCAAGAAGCGAGACAAGCTTCCCAGAACATTCGACTTTTATCCATCTCAGTTACCACCGCACTAGAATCAACGGTCAGATTTTCACGCTGCCTTCTCCCACATCGTCTGTAGCTGTTCACCTCTCCTTCTCCTTCTCCTTCTCCGTCGTCCTCGTCTTCCTCTCTGGCGGTCAGTATTCTTTCTTCCTTCACCGTATCCTCCCGCTCAAAACCTGACCCACTCCGTCTCCCACTCGTCCTCGTCACACAAGACGTCTCGTGCCAGCTAGCACTACATGACTCTCCAATATCCTCGCCATCTGCGTAATCGTCAAAAATGCATTCCCCGCCGTCGTTGGCACCCTCGATCTGATCGGCGCGACTGGTCTCGGAATCTGCAGATGCTTCTAAGAGCAAGAACGGTGACACATCAAACATCTTCTTCGTTGTATTCATATCTCCGTGTGTTGTAATTAACAGGGAATTATCACAAGAGAAATCGTTACGTATTATATATATGCAAGCAGGATGGCCATTATAATTGACGACTCTAAATGTTTTACTATTTTCATTTTATTTAATTTTATGAGCACTTTTGTAGTCGTGATTAATTGGTTACACAAGACAGGAGTTCGTATGCAAATTAATGACGTCTGAGTATGTGGGGTTGGGCTTCTAGAAGGACGGCGTATAAAATTAAAGTATATAAACGTGCGTTCTTTCACAACATTTATAATAATAATAATAATATACATTGAAGTATCACACACACAAAACAAAATCAATTGCCAAATTTGAAAATCGAGCGTATATTATATATGCTTTTTACCCCCCGGTTTCAAGTCTTCTAGAAAGACCAAGCATTAATTCCAAATTTCAGACACAACTCCAAGTGTCAAAAGCTATTAGACCTTTGTTGTCTCACGTTATACAATTTACTCACTCTCGACACAGATTCATGGGAATCGAAATCATTTATTCTACACGTCATAAACAGTACAGTTATATCGTGTACACATATTATCATATTACATTTCTATATCCATATTACAATCGTATGTTTACATTTTGGTGTTGCATTTCACACTATATACAGTGCTGAAATACGTACGTGTGTTAATGTTTAAAAATCATTACATAAAAAACCTAAAGAACACACATAAGTAGTAGTATATGGCAAGATTCAATGGTCATAGTTTTGGTGCTACTGAGACCAAATAAAGGGGTCACTTTCGTGTAAAATAGGTCGGTAATTTCTGATGGGCAACGCGTGGGTTAAACAAGACATGTACCCCAGCAAAATCTTGATCTATTGTTTCTTGACTTTGGGGGTAAAAGCAGGAGACAAAGGTTAGATTAAATCATTAATGATTAGTTTAGATATCTTCTTTATCTTTTGTCATACAACCAACCAATCAATTACTTATCCCGTTACGCAATTGAACATGATCATTTAAAACTAATCACCTAATTAACAACTACATCCACATGATATGTTGCGGAGGTTAATAATATACTAGATTTTGATATTGAGTTCATTTTTCTAAAATATGTATTATAAATTTTTAAAATATATTAACAGTTTTATTTTTTATAAGTGAAATATATAGTTTTAATATATTATGAGAATGAATAATATTTTGTAGTTGATTTTGATTTTGATATTTTATGCTTTGTATGAAAAAAATGTCAGTGGAAGTTATAGTTTGAAATATATTAATAGTTTGATTTTGAAATATATCATAATACTATATAATTTATATTAATTTTATAGTTATAGTATGATTATATAATATGTTTATCAATATATATATATATATATTTATCTTTACAGTTTTAATATATTACAAATTATTACCATTTTATTTTTACAATATTTTCATATAAAATAATTATTTAGTTTACATAAATATAATTTTATATTTATAAAAATTAATGGACTGTAAATTTAATATATATGTATTAAATAATTATAATCTAGATAGTTTGACAGAATAACCTGTAAAAAACTTAGTTATAACTACTTTGCAATTTTTAGTATTCATAAAATTATCTAACTATTTTTAATTTATTTGTTTACTTTATCAAATAATTGTATTTAAATCATAAGTAAAAAATAAATAAATAAATTAGGATCCATTGTTTACAGATTATTTGAATACATGTAAACATGCATATATATACATATATATAAAAAACTTTAATATATTATAAATTTTACTATTTTATTTTGTACAATAATTTATTTTATAAAAAATTATTTCAGTTTAAATGAATATACTTTCACATTTATAAAAAATAGGTTAATTCGTCAATTTAATTTGGTATGTTTCAAATAATTTTTATTTATCATACACATGGGTTCAAACCCATCACCCCACCCCACGATGTTAAAAAGAATATTAAAAATCATTATGTTAAATTGACAAAATCCAAAAAGTTTAGTTAAAATATTCAGATAATTTTGGGACTTCTGATATTCAAAAAATTGTATAATCTTTAATTATTTATTTATTTTATCAAATATTTTTTTTATAAAAAAGTAAAAATCAAAAATTTTAAATAGTTAAAACTTACTATTTTTATATTGTTGGGATACATGTCTATTTATTGTAGTATTTAGTAACAAGATATAATTTTAATTTTTATAATTACTCTTAGTGAATTTCTATAAAATCATGAATGTTTAACGACAATTCATATAATATAACACATAAATAAATGATTTTTCTAAAATGTATCATGTTTTAATAATACAGATATCATAAATATATAGATATATAGTTTTACAAACAAATATGAACGAGTTGTAAAGTTTTAAGGTTTGGAACGAGAAGATCGTTGCATATGTATGCATAGGTAAACTTGAATAAAATACTTGTTGTTTTGTATAACAGAAAAAAATATAAAATGCAAGGACAAAAAAAACCCAATGTTGGTTATCTATGCATTGATACAAGTGTGTTGCCGTCTTGTTTCTTAAATGGGCCAGCTGTATATATATCAAAATAATAACAGGCCATAAAACAAAACAGGCCCATTGATGTCAAAGCGTAAAGGAACCAGGAAAAAGTGTCATTATAAAAATATCCGGAATAGATAATGGGAATTTACGAGATAACCAGGGAGAGGCTAAATAAATAAAAGTGGATAAGAAAATCAAACCATAAAAAAAAGGTCTCAACAATTTCTTCTCACTTCTCTCAGGGCCACTCCGGTCGTTAGACATGGCCGTCTCCGTAGCAAGCTGCTCCTTCTCCCTCCTTAATGCCTACGTCAAACTCCAATCTTCCGTCTCTCCACCGCTGTGTTTCGTAGCCGCATCGCCCAAGTCGCTGACCTCCCGAGCTTCGAATCAGAAGAGGAGAGCTTCGAGGTCTGATTCATCTCCTAAATTAAACCCAGAGGTACCTTCCCTTCCCGTTTGAATTCTGTTGTCTGAATTCGTAGATTCACACGCGCGTGCACTAGTAGTAGCAGCTTCGTTTCTTTGAGTTCTTTGTTTATCTTTCATGTTGCAGAACCATAAGAACAAGTACCCAAGCAAAGTGAGAGATGAGAGTTCTAATTTACAGGGTGATCGGAACCAAACGATGGCGTTCAAGGCTTTTGGTTCGCAGAAAAAAGAGACTCAGTCTGATTTTAGAGAGCAGCAGGTATTTCTTCTTCTCCCTTCATTTTGACATTTAATGCATAATTTTAGTCTAATGAATGCCCATTTCGATAGCAGACTGATCCTGCCAAGATCCACGACGCATCCTTTCTCAACGCCGTCGTAAAGGTTTACACTTTCACCACTCTTATTTTTCAATATCATTCTTTTTCTTCTCCATTCAAAAATTGAAGCTAGAGTCTTTATATTACTGCTTGTTGCCTATCATATCCAATTGCTTTCTTCACTTGAGAGATCATTCTTTGACTCCGTCCGTGCTTGTTTCTCAGGTTTACTGTACTCATACAGCGCCTGATTACTCCCTCCCATGGCAGAAGCAAAGACAATTTACCAGCACTGGAAGGCATGTCTTATTGGAGATTATTGACTTTTTCTCGCTTATCCCCCTATATGCTTGTCTCATGGGTTTATTGTGTGTTTCGACTGCAGTGCTTTTATGATAGGGGATGGCAAGCTCTTGACTAATGCCCATTGTGTCGAACATGGTACACAGGTTTACTTTTCTTCTCCGACTTCTTATGTATTTATTTGCTGTTTGCTTATTACCTTTGATTCTCTTCACCTTTTTTTCTTTCTTTCTAACTTTCTTCATCAGGTTAAAGTTAAGAGAAGAGGAGATGATAGAAAGTATGTTGCTAAGGTTAGTTTTGCATCGATGATGATTACTTGCACATGCATGTGGTTTTGATCTCCTGCTTTGATTTAGTAGCATGTGCATGGAACCCATCAATATGCTACTTAAACTATAATTTTTTTTTGTATTTCTGACAAGTTTAATTGGACGTCTACCTAATTATTATATACATTTGCAGTTAACTGCCGTCTCATTTTATAATGTACAGGTTTTAGTAAGAGGTGTGGACTGTGACATAGCTTTGCTTTCAGTAGAAAGCGAGGATTTCTGGAAAGGAGCTGAACCACTGCGGCTTGGCCATTTACCCCGCCTTCAGGTTTCATCTTCTCATCAGATAATGATGCATTTCTTGCTCTTCTCAGTTTTATTCAAGTGCTTTCTCCTGCGATATATTTAAAGCACACAGTTGATGGTCTAGATGAGGCATGAACAATACCAAAAACAAACGGCCTGGCTTATTACCTTCGAATCATAATCTCATAGAATAGAGGTTGTTGTCCATTTTGGTGGTGTTCATGTCTTTATTTGAAACAAAGTCTGTAAGTGGTCTTATTGATGTGTACACATTAAATTGCTATACATACAGCATTCCTTTTGCCTGCATCGATAGCATAAAACGCTTATGATGTTCTTCCCTGCCTTTTCGTTCTATTATCAATCTGGATATACCTGCTGTTGTTCATAGAGTTTCCATGTTGGCTTTCATTTGCAGGATTCAGTAACTGTCGTGGGATATCCTCTTGGAGGAGATACTATCTCTGTTACAAAAGGAGTCGTATCACGTATAGAGGTTTGTCCATATCTTTGGCTTTGCTTTTATCCCACTATATTGTTGTGTATGTTTTAAGAACTTCTCATCGTTAAAACTTTGGGAATGCAGGTAACATCATATGCTCATGGATCATCTGACTTGCTTGGAATTCAAATCGATGCTGCAATAAACCCAGGTCAGTGGATCACTTCTAATAAATTGTTTTCCTTTTGCTCCTCCTAGTATCTTGCACTTTGTTCTAAAACTTGATTATGACTTGTTCTTTTCACTAAAATTGTTTTTGAGGACATTCATCTGTATTATTGTGATAGTGACTTCTTATACTTGTTAGATTTTAGGGAATAGTGGTGGCCCTGCATTCAACGACCAGGGGGAATGTATTGGAGTAGCATTTCAGGTAATCGCTTTGGGATACTCAGGGATATAGTATCTGTTATGGTTTTCTTTCCAAACGTATGCCTCACAGGAGACTTCCTCTAGGTTTACAGATCCGAAGAGACTGAAAATATTGGATACGTGATTCCAACGACAGTTGTTTCTCACTTTTTGAATGATTATGAGAGGAACGGAAAGTACACTGGTAAGAGTTTTCTCATATGGTCCTCTGCAAGACCGTAATCCTCTGTGTGAGCCTTTTTGTCATTATGTGTTAATGTTTAAGGCTATTTCTCCTGCAGGTTACCCTTGCCTTGGAGTATTGCTGCAGAAATTGGAAAATCCAGCTTTGCGGGAGTGCCTAAAAGTTCCTACAAATGAGGTAAATTGCTTTGCTAGGTCGGATATTGATTCTTCCAGTTTGAGTCTACTCAAGGTGATGTAACCTTAATTTTGTAGGGGGTGCTGGTGCGAAGAGTTGAACCTACATCTGATGCAAGTAAAGTCCTGAAGGAGGTAAAGAGCATGGATCATAGGATTTTCGCTCCACCACATTTCCAAAATCAAATTTTCTCATCCTTGATTTTTGATATACCTGACTAGTGCTATTTGCTGAATCAGGGAGATGTGATTGTAAGTTTTGATGATCTACATGTGGGATGTGAAGGAACTGTACCCTTCCGATCCAGTGAACGCATTGCATTCCGTTATCTCATCAGCCAAAAGTAAAGGCCTCTTGTTCCTTTCCACAAGTGTAATGATTTCCTTTGCTTTTCCTCACATGTGACTTTTTATTTTACGTAACAGATTTGCAGGTGATATCGCAGAGCTTGGTATTATTAGAGCAGGAGAACATAAGAAAGTTCAAGTAGTTCTAAGGCCAAGAGTGCACCTGGTATGGCTGTCTGCATATAACATTTTAAGCTGCCCGTTCTTTATACCTAGTAAGCTAATTACTAAAGCTTCATCGCCGTTCGTGCTTTTAAATAGGTCCCCTACCATATTGATGGAGGTCAGCCATCATACATTATAATTGCTGGTTTGGTGTTTACTCCGCTATCAGAACCCCTGATAGAGTATATGTTCTCCTCAGCTTGCTAATATACAAAAGGAAATAGAAACTTTTTTCATTATTTCGCAAATGGCTTAGTGTTTATATTTTTTTTATTTTCTGCATGAACAGGGAGGAGTGCGAGGACACCATAGGCGTAAGCTCACTCTAATAAACCTTGTGTTAGGTTAATTTATAAATTCAAGTATAAGGGTTTTTTTTTTTTTGCATTCTCAGTCTGAGTTTGTGTTCCTCCCAATTTGTAGTTGAAATTGTTAACAAAGGCACGCTACTCTGTGGCAAGGTTCCGAGGAGAACAAATTGTCATCCTATCACAGGTAAGCCCTCCGAGGACACTGAGTTCTTGTTTCCATGTGCATTTTGGTGAGTGCAATAATAATCTCACTGTTTGCTCATCGGACGAACATTTTTGTAGGTCTTGGCAAATGAAGTTAACATTGGCTATGAAGATATGAACAACCAGCAGGTCCTAAAGTTCAATGGAACTTCTATAAGAAACATCCATCACTTGGCACACCTCATTGACTTGTGCAAAGATAAGTATCTAGTTTTTGAGTTTGAAGACAACTATGTCGCCGTGTTGGAGAGAGAAGCTTCTAATTCGGCTTCTTTGTGCATCCTCAAAGATTATGGGATTCCCTCAGAAAGATCCGATGATCTGCATGAGCCTTATGTAGATCCAATAGATGACACCCGATCACTTGACCAAGGTTTTGGAGACAGCCCTGTGTCAAATCTAGAAATCGGCTTCGATGGACTGGTCTGGGCATAAGAGCTCAGAGAAGCAGACGTTTTAAATCTGGGGATCGAAGCTATGAAAAGTTGTCCAGAACATATGGGAAAGCTTTCAGCTTCATACGGATCGAATTTGATAGAAAATTTGCCATGAGAATGCTCTCTTGTGTTGAGATGAGTGTAGTGAGGAAAAGCATAGCAAGAATCTTGAGTAAACTCCACATATATATATATATATATATATATATATTAATGTCTGATTATGATGAAAAATGACATGTAGTAATGCCTACGCTTACATTTACCAGAGAATCTCTGCTTATCATCTATTAACTCTGACTATAAATCTAAGATTATTGCAGAAATAGGGACGCATAACAAGTTAAAGCTGGCACTCACTTCAATATCAAGGGAAGAGCTTCACGGGACTCTACTTCTTTGTTTTTTTAATTACTTCTTTGCTTTTTTTATTTATTCACAAAATCAAAACATACAAACACTCCGACACAAATCAAACCCGACAAATCCACATTTCATGTGCTCCGCCCTTAGGAAAAGGTCCACAATCAAACCCACCAATCTTGTCTTTTACCAACTCTATAGCTGTATTCCTTTTCTTCTTCAGTTCTCATCTTATATACCTCTCAAGTCTCCCAGAAACATTCTCAGAGAAACAGAGAGACTGATTCACAGAAACCATGACCGTCTCTCTGTTCGTCGCCTTCACCGTTGTCTCACTCTGTTTGCACATTTCAGCATCCGAGCTCGTACAGTTTCAGCTCTCCACCATATCAGCTGCACCTTCGTTGTTGCCCGAAGCTCCTTCGAGTTTCTCAGCTTCTCCTCCGGCTATGTCTCCAGATATCTCTCCTCTGTTCCCTAATCCGGGTTCGAGCGAAATGTCTCCTTCTCCGTCAGAATCTTCTGACATGCCGACAATCCCTTCAAGCCTTAGTCCCCCAAACCCAGATGCTGTCTCTCCTGATCCTCTGCTTGACACTTCTCCGGTCGGGTCTCCTCTTCCTGCTTCTTCCTCTGTTTCTCTGGTCTCGTCATCACTCTCTCTGCTTCTTGTCTTCCCCATGTTGCTGCTACCTTTCTGCAGATTCTAGTGAATCACCACTTGGAAACAGAGAGTAAGACCTGTTGAAATCTTCTTCAGCCCAAAAAAAAAATGTAATATTTTCTTACTTACTCTGTGCTTCTTCTGAATATTTTTCTTGTAATTTAGTATTATACAGTTTTATTATTGTTACGTGTGAGAAATTGCACGGAAAGCACCCTGCCATTTTGTTGTACTTGTAACAGTGATGTGGGTTTTGTGCTTCAAAAATTCAAAATGATTGATCCAATTATGAAAATATCTCACATGTCACACGGCACTAGATAGATGTTTCAATCTTACATAAATGAGTGGAAGGAATCTAACACATAAAAGAAAGAAGCTCATGAGGTAGATGAGCACAGAAAAGAGTCGACTAAACGATCTTGTTGCCATCGCACATAATGGTAGAAGAGCTTGTCGATTGGCTTGAGGTCGAATCGCCAAGACGTCTCCTAAGGCTCAAGTTCTGGTCCTTGAGAGATTCCACAGTTGGAGCAAGCGACCTCTCTCTTCTCTTGGATGAGTTTCAAAGTTTCATCTAGGGAGGAGGCGATTTCATCGTCGTCTTGATCTTCTTGCATTAAGCTCTGCAACGAATGGCCCATAAAGTAGAATATTAGAAACCCAAAGAAAGGCATAATGTTATCAAGTAAGGGAGAGAATGTTAAGCAATAGAGAATGCTTTGGGGTCTTATTATGACTCTCGAACCACCACCATCAAGAGAGAATCATACCGTTTCATTTTCTTCTTCGATCAGAAATTCTATATTCGAGGGAGAAGATATGCGAATAAAGGCAAAAGTTACTTTTGTTTTTTTTTTTCAAATTTTGGAAATGTGCGAATGGTTCTAAATAATCAAAACACGTAGATTCTCTTTTCAGCCCATATAAAAATAAGCCCACTAAACGTGTTATCTATTTATTGTTTTTGAGATGATCATCCATCAAGTCGAAGAGCTGATCGCCGATACCGAAGCCGAGCATCCTGGCCATGTCGGTGGTCTTGAGCCTGGGCTTGGGGACACCGTGTCGTTGGAGCCATGGATAAACCACAAACACCTTGTTCATGACGAACAGCTCCAGCGCCTCGGGGTTGAAGACGACACCCATCCTCAAGCTCATCTGGTGAGGGACGAGCATGGCGGCGTAACGAGCAAGCTCTCCGGCTCGCCAGTCAAGCAGGAGAGGAAGCCAAGGGTACATGGCGTCGAGCCTCACGAACCACAGCCTTATGTCCGGGTACTCCGAGAGCTCCCGTGGATCCCCCGGGTCTTCTCTCTTGTAATTGATCGTGAATCCGATGCTTCGTTCCAAGTACTTTCTTGGCTCAGCTACACAGATATAACATTCAATTTTTAATGCTAGAGTGTTTTAGTTCTTGGTGGAGATAATGATCTCTTTACCTGAGGAAGGTGAAGTTATGCCGGTGGCAGTCTGAAACGGAGATAAGTCAAGCCGCCCAATGGAGTCGTTGTCTATCACTACTTCGTATCGGCCGGTCGTCGGAGGCATCGGAGGCTCTACTTTATCTGAATCTGTTTTTGTTATTTCCTCACTCAGCCTGGCCTTTCTATATAATTTGGCAAAATTGGATACCAAAACTAGTTAGTACATACCGTCGTGAGATTCGAAGGCAGAGATATCGAAATTGCCAGAAGGATTGAAGGCGACCGAGACAGATACATCGTCCGCTTTCCTCCTTCTCACACGCCACACGCCGCCGCCATTTTCCAACGCCGGCAACTGAACAACTGGAAACAGCGTACAAGTCGCCGATGGGATAAGCCAAGGGAGAAGACCTGCCTTTGCTGCGGCCATAGACGACCTTACTTTTTTTTTTTTTATATATATATATATTTCTCTTCTTCCTCTTGTCTTCTTATACATTTTCTCTGTGTAGTCTCATTTTTTATCTTCTTCCTTTGGCCTTTTCTTCTCTCTATTTTATCCTTTCTCCTCTTCACCTCACAAATTTCTGCTTTTAATCAATGCTTTGAATGCATTAATTCTTCTTACCAATCTAACGTTTTTAGAAGATAATCAATCATCAAACCTTAATATCCAATCACTCTGTCTACACTGTACACTATGGTCATCATGTTATATACACACTCAGCCCATATCGACTGCTTAAGGATCCGTATGGCCCGCCCAATAATGACATTCAAGCGGCATTATCTACTAGTAGTAACTTGTAAATATCTACTAGAAGATCATGGTTTTAACCAAATTAATATTTGGTTTGGTGCAATAAGTTTAATCAAAAAGGATCATTTCGTCGTACTTTTTTTTCTTTTTTATGAAAAAAAGTATATAAAGTAAGACGTTAATATACCTTTTGGACCTGCAAAACGGCCCAAGTGCGGTGATCACGGCAATCAAAAAGCTTACTACTTATATGATTTGACAAAATAATTATTTGTCTTACATTGCGTAAAAACGGGGAAAACGGAAGCTTTCATGTTTAATTTTAAAAATAATAAAAATTTTATTTATCTTTAAAACAATCTTCGGTGTTTGTAATTTGTGGATGAAGATTCACTTTGAAATGAGCAAGATATTCTAGCCGGTTACCATTGTTTGGACGAATTTTCAACATATTCAGATTGATTATTAATTGAAAATTAAGATAAATCCATAGAGCAACAGCATATTGTAAATAATAGGGACTGGTAAATGTATTTATTTGTTGCCAAATTTTGTAAAAAAATTAAATTGACCATAATTATAATTTTTTTTTTTAAAAAAAAAAAGAGAGAGAGAGGAGGACATGGAAGCGACTGGATAACACAGAGAGAGAGAGAGAGAATACATAATCAGTACCCCGTCGATGACCAAACCCTAAAGTGTGTTGCTGCTGCTGCTTGTAAAGAAAGGGGTTAGCTTTCGAGTGTTGTCGATATCACTTTGGACCTCGCCGCTGCTTCTTTTGGTAATAATCGTTTATTTTTGGATCTATGTCCAATCGGATCTTGCGATGTGCAATACTCATTGATCTAAATTGTAAGAAGGTTTTCGTGGCTCTGTGTTCAATTCCTGGAGATGTTTTTTTGGCTTAGGAACAATCTAGCCTTGGGGATGAGATCTCGTTCGTTCAGAATCAGAATGTGGGTTTATTAGTCGAGGAGGAGGAGGGTATTATATTATAGTCGAAATAGTATGTCGTTCAAAAGTCTGATTCAGGACATGAGAGGAGAGCTGGGGAGTATCTCGAGAAAAGGATTCGATGTGAGGTTTGGGTATGGGAGGTCGAGGTCTCAACGTGTGGTTCAGGATACTTGTCTTGTCCCTGTCGATGCTTTCAAGCAGAGCTGCTGGGCTAGTATGCCCCCAGAGCTCCTCAGGGACGTTCTCATCAGGATTGAGGCTTCCGAACACTCTTGGCCCTCTAGGAAGAATGTTGTTTCTTGCGCTGGTGTCTGCAGGAACTGGCGTGATATCGTCAAAGAGATCGTCAAAGTTCCTGAACTATCCAGCAAACTGACTTTCCCAATCTCCCTCAAACAGGTCTCTCTCTCTCTCTCTTTTCTTCTCCTTTGCGTGCTTCTTCTTCTTCTTCTTCTTCTTCTTCTTCTGCCTTCTAATCTCTTTCCTCTCTTTTCAGCCCGGTCCAAGGGGATCTCTTGTTCAATGCTATATCATGAGAAACCGCAGCCATCAAACTTACTATCTCTACCTCGGCCTCAATCAAGGTGAATGATACAAAAACATATTGCTTTCCCATTCTTCTTATACCCCTAAATTTGTATGTCAATAATAATAAGAAAGGTTTGCTTTTTCTGGTTCAGCAGCTGCTTCTACTGATGATGGCAAGTTCCTTCTTGCTGCAAAGAGGTTTCGGAGGCCAACTTGCACCGACTACATCATCTCCTTAAACTGTGATGATGTCTCCAGAGGGAGCAATACCTACATCGGAAAGCTAAGGTTACTTACTCAACACTCTTAACTAATTCTATTCCTTTTTTTTTTCTTTTCATAATATATTGCGCCATAACCTTTTCTTTCTTCTCACTTCCTTTCAGATCTAACTTCCTTGGGACCAAGTTCACTGTTTATGATGCTCAGCCCACGAATCCTGGAGCTCAGGTTACCAGAACCCGTTCAAGCAGACTTCTTAGTTTGAAACAAGTTAGCCCCAGAATTCCTTCTGGCAACTATCCTGTAGCCCATATCTCTTATGAGCTTAACGTCTTGGGCTCCAGGTTCTTTTTTTTAATCTACTTGCTTACAGATACTCCATTAGAGAAAAACATTTGTTGCTCTAAATGTTCGGCTTTTGCTAATATTTGTGAAATTTTGCGCTTGTATCAAATCAGAGGACCGAGGAGGATGCAGTGTGTAATGGACGCCATCCCTGCATCAGCAGTAGAACCTGGAGGAACGGCTCCAACTCAGACTGAACTCTTCCACGGCAATCTCGATAACTTCCCGTCATTCTCCTTCTTCAGGTCGAAATCCATTCGTTCAGAGAGTCTCCCGTCTGGTCCATCCTCTGCTGCTCAAAAGGAAGGGCTGCTTGTCCTCAAGAACAAAGCTCCCAGATGGCACGAACAGCTCCAGTGCTGGTGCCTCAACTTCAATGGGAGAGTCACTGTTGCTTCCGTCAAAAACTTTCAGCTCGTAGCAGCTCCCGAGAACGGACCTGCTGGACCTGAGCACGAAAACGTGATTCTCCAGTTTGGGAAAGTCGGCAAAGATGTGTTCACAATGGACTACCAGTACCCTATCTCTGCCTTCCAGGCCTTTACCATTTGCCTTAGCAGCTTCGACACCAAGATAGCGTGTGAATGAATGATTCCAACATGCTATCTTGTATTTAGTTGTGTATTATGTTGGAAGAGAAGATTGCTTTGGCCTCATTGTCTGAGCAGTGTGTGTACTGTACATAGTTTCAAAAGTCTTGGCCTAGTCCATACAAATAGAGACTCAAAATCGCAGACAGTATACTGTGTTTGTTGTTATTCCGTTGTGTCGCTAGTGATTGTAGTTCAAGACTGATTTCATCTCTCTGATAATTTAATCTGATCATAAAAGACATGTTCATTATGATGATTCGACTAAGACAACAAAAGATTGGTTTTTGTATGATACAATACAATCAAAGGCCTGCTGCTACGAAACTAAGAGAAACCCACAGACTGGCCATCATCATCAATTCATCATCATGGATCTGCCTTAGCGAAACGTCCCCTGATTCTTGTCCTGCTTTCTGCACGAACCTTGCGTGATTCATATATGATGTGCTTCTCGTACCTGTTTTTATCACATTGATCAAATCCCAGTCCAAATTTTTTTTTTTCTTTTTTTTAAATAAAACAAGAATATGATGAGGAGCTAGTTAAGAAGTTACCTTCGAGATTTCTTCTTTGCTTTGTAGCGAGAGAGAGCAGAGTTTCTCTCAAGACTGTTGATCTCATGTGTCGACCTTGTAGTACTTGTGGTAACCGGAACCATCACCGACGAAGACTCTTGTTGAGTGCAGCCTCTCCGGTTCACATTATTATCATCCGACTCGGACAAGTTCTTTTGCAGAGAACAACAATACGGAAAGTCCTGAACGTCTTGTTGATCCTCGAACCATTTCAGTCCACTCACCTTCAAAAAGATTTAGCTTTCGAGAGATTTGCGTCCAAGAGTTGACGAGAAGCACACACAATAAACAAGAATAAATAGTACCTGACATTCAAATGTAGAAGAAAACAAATCGTCATCGTTTCCCGGTTCTAGGAACTGGAATCCGGCGTCGAGCTCAGTATCTAGTGTTTCGTATTTGAGACAACTAGGCTCGGATCTCGATAGTTCACGGAGCTGTCTGATGATCTCCTCTTTGTGTCTACCGCAGGTGGCGTGGCGATTCTGAGAGAGAATTTTCAAAACATTTTCACAAAAACAGAGAATATGTTGGCTTGACTCGTAAAAATAAAAATAAAAAACAGAATGTTTTATAAATGAGTACCTTAGGGAGAGGAGGAACATCCATGGCCCGGAAATTGTGACCCGACTCGCCGGAAGCAACAAGATCGTTCAGACTAACGATCTCCGGCGGGGTTTCCCAGAGAAGTTCCGATCCGGGATCGGGAACAAACAGAGCTTTGTCAGTGAGGTCATCGAGGCCCACGATTGCTATCAGCTCCGTAGCCGAGGGACAGCCGGAAAATCCTTCCAAAGGTCTGCGGCTGTGAAGCGAGGAAGAGGCGGTGTGGTGTTGCCAGTCGCAATTCTGGCAAAGCACAGACCTTTCGGTGTCGCAGAAGACGGAAGAGGGAGAGTCATCGCAGGAGTCGCAGAGAAGTGACCTGAAGTGTTTGGAGAAGAGCTGGTTGGTGACATGGACTTGGTTGTCGCAGGCGAGACAGAGCTTGGCAGAGTCAGCTTTGCAGTAGACGAGAGCCACGGAGGAGTCGCAATAGTCGCAGAGGCGATGCTGCTGATGAGATCCTTCTTCTTCTTCTTCTTCTTTTTCCATTGGAGGGAGAATCCAACCGACAGTAAGTTTTGGATGAAGAAGAAAGAAAGAAAGAATCTTCCAACCTCTTCTTCTTCCAACTACTTTGGTACCTTTTTATTTCTCATTGTAGATTTTTTTTTCTTTTGTTTTCTCGACGAAATGACGTTTACAGTGACGCCATCATTTTTGACAAGTCAAATTGACTTTGTCACGTTACCGACATAGCTAGAATGCTCGAAAGTGAGCTCCTTTTTGTTTGATACTTGTAGGCGAATTGAAATGGATCCCACAATATTAAAAGATAAATTCAATCCCAAATTTGATTTAACTCCACTAAAATCCTATCACTCCTCCTTATTAGTTAGTTGTCGACGTCGATGCAATTGATTAGAGTTATCTCGAATCGTACTGATTTAATTTAACCGAGATAACTAAACCATGGTTGACTTAAACATGTGTGATGTGAATTACGGCTCTATCATACTAAAAAAAAATTAGCATAGCTAGTACCGTAGACCCAAAGAGGAGGAGGAAGAATTCGAAGAAGCTGTCAATTTTTACTCTTAACATATATATATATATATATATCTCCATTGATGATTGAATCTTTGCACCCAAAGAGAGGAAAAATGAGAAATAATTCGAGCTTTCGGTGTATGCATAGTCATGGTGATTCCGCCAACACCAACTTGCCAAAGACAAATATTCTTTTCTTTTTTTTTTTAATAAGTAAAAGTATTATTTCTTCCTTCCTTCCTTCTTATATATATAAAGGACCATGCATTTTCTAAGTAGTCATAGAGATTCTTTACATATTTTCTTTCGGATACGAATCTGTCGCCTTTAGGGGTATGTTATTCTCACGCGCCGGTCAAAGAATCTTGGATCCTATATATAACAGCGACAACAAGTGAATGATGTGGTTCTTACGTCTTACACGTCCTACACAACTTCCGATTAGATTCTCTCAACTCCCAAGATCCCAAGTAGTTGGAGGTCAAGAAAAGTTGTTCCATACATCTTGTAAAGCCTTCCAGTTTTATTATTACCTTTTGAACTCAAGAGAATCATATTTTTATAAAAACTCATAAGTCTATAGTGAAGGCTATTACACGCTTTTGATGAAATAAATATATAGTTAATCGTGGTAACTTTTAAGTGACTAAAGGGAAATATTGATCGTCTTATTTATATTATACCAGATGATGCGGTAACAATCGATTATTAAAATAACTAAAACGATGAAAGAATGACTAAAATGTTTAAAACTATTCAATTATATCATGCGTATGAAATAAAACGGTAAAATATATTTATCGGTGTCACGTGATATGTAAGTACCAATCGTCGTCAAATAAGGTAAACAATATGAATTTGTAAAAGAATGGGTTGTAAACAGGTTATCAAACTAAAAGTTTGTTTGAAGTTAACTTATATTAGTTAATATATATAGGGGATACGTAGTATACGTACAAGTATATATATGCTAGTCTAAAATCCATTATATATATATATATATTTACTTTGGACCGCAAAAGATCTTCTATTCTCTTACTCAAATTGCTTTAGGCCCTCATTGATATCTTAGCAGTTAGCATTGCCCCTCCTTTTTTTTTTTTCATTCCCCCGGATGGACTCAGTCTATGCTGATTTTGGAATTTATGCTAGCTCCAATGGGCAATGTCTAAATCATTGGAATTATATATATATATATATATATATGCCTACTTAATTAGTTATATTATAATAATCAAATGACGAGTTCATGTGGTTAGCAAGTCACTTACAACTTAACGTCACATTGAGTGTGTGTGTGTGTGTGTGTTATTCTTCACAAGTTTGCAATTTTAAAAACAAAAGAAAAACTCGAAAGCAGCCTGCTTAGTTAACATAATCCATGACTATGTTAGTATTATCACAACATTTTTGTCGTCGGTTCGTATTATCGTAATATAAGTATGGGAAGTCTTTTCAATCTTGGAGATCCAAATTCAATGTCAAACAAAAAAAAAAATGAAAGAAAATAATTCTTGTTGAATACTCTTTTCATTAGCATAAACAGAGATTTATCGTACATCAACATACACCAGTTGATTAACTAGACTGAAACATGAAAGAAGCTAAACCAATACAAGACACATATGATACATACACATTTCAGAACAAGTCCTCATCTGAATATCTAGCTAGTAGCTAGTGTGTATCGAGCTCACATTCTAGCTCTAAGGGGTTTTATTGTCACTAGCTAGCTGATGAGATTCATTATATGGAGGAACTCGAATTGGTTCAATTAGCTAGTAAAGGAGGGACTGATAAGGTTTGATCAAGGGGACGAGAGAGCCACTAAGGTGAAGGGACATGACTTCATTGGTGGAACCAACGAGCTTGCCACCTACGAAGACAGCTGGCACCGCTGTGGAGCAGCCTATACGGAGGAGAGCCTTCTCGATCTCACGGTTGTCTGGGTCGTTGTCGATCTCGTGGATAGTTGGTTGAACCCTAAGGTCACGGAAGAGGATCTGAACAGCGTAGCAGAGACAACATGAGCTCTTCGTGAAGATCACCACTCCTTTCTCAGACGACATTCTCATCACCTTGTCCATGAGATCTGACGCCTAGCTAGGGTTTAATTAACCTTTAGCTTTTTGGATCCAAGTATGGTCTGTTTGGTTTGAGTTTCTAATATGCTTGCAATCTGCTTCCTTATTTATAGCAAGTGCGTGAGTGAGGCTTTGGACTCTTCTTGTTTATTAATTTTTTCTTTTCGTAAGAAAGAACCATTCAAAAAGTTAATATTATAATAATATCAAAAAGGAACAGATGCTTATCGGAAATATTTGAGTATTTTTCTTCTTCTTCTTCTTTATATTTTGTTTGACTGTGTCCAAGTTGTACACATTACTATTGAGTAATCGATGCAGTTGTTTCGACCGTCATTTAACAGTTGATTAGCTGTTCTCGAATACGATTCGAAACAGTGTTATTAATTTCACCTTTGTGTGGGGTTAATCATGAATAATATTTGACACTGCGCGTGACATAGATGCGTGTGTGTGGGTATTTCTACATGGCTAGACCCACGTTAATTTTTGCGTTAATATAATACACATCAATAACTATATATACATATGTGATCAGCAATACTTAAAACGTTAAAACTAATCAAATCAGATTGGAAATCAAACAATTTGTATAAACCAGAGTTCAAACCAATTTCGTAACAGAATTAGCATTCTACTTGTAACGCTGTGCGGACATACAAAAATGAGGATGATAGTAGCTCGTATGTACCGTAGAACCACCCAAACAAAAAAAAAAAAAAAAAAGGGAAGAGGAAGAAGAAGCTGTCAATTTATAACCTAACGTATTCTCTTCACATATCTCCTTTGATGATTGAATCTTTGCGCCAAATTAATAGGGTTAAAATGAGAGAAAGATTATAGCTTTCGGTGAGAAAACATATATGCATAGCATAGTACATGGTGATTCCGCCAACACCAACTTGCCAATGACAAAGATTCTTTCTTAAATCTTTGTTTAAAATAAAATTTTATTTCTTTCATCTTTATATTCTTCTCTTCTTTCCGAATGTCTCTCTTGCCGGACGCACGAGTAGTTGGCGTGGATCACACGCATGAGTTATCGGCATTCTTGTTTTGTGGGCGTCGCCTTTCATGTGCGTGATTCTCTTTTATTTAAACGGTACTATTATCTCATACTTCGATATTCATTTGTTTATATATCGTTTATATGTGTTTTATATTTTTAAAAATCTAAACATTAATCAGTTGTGTCTGCGACGATAGGCAGCAGCAGCATCACATACCCTTACCATTTATTTAGAATATATAATACTTAATAGTTAACCATAGTCATTTTATCTAATTTGATGTTGTAATAGGTGTCAAAACATCAATAAGAGCAAAGAAGACCCTCTACTCTTACACGCGGACATTCGCGAACCAGCCTCCGGGATCTACAAAACCGACCCCAAGCCCAAAAGCATCAGGAGCAGAAGAGACCAAAGCGCAACAGAAGAATCAATGCACAAAAACTAGGACCACACTTAACGCCGATTAGAGAAAACCAGAACAAATCCCAAACGAGAAGATCCAAATCGGAACCAACTAGAAAAGCTCAAAAGGAAGCACAATCCCGAAACAGAAGACGAGAGAGATGCCCTCTAGACCAAAAGAAACAGAGAGAGAGAGAGAGAGAGAGAGACGGAAGAAAAAGAGGCGTTAGTAGCTACAGCCACACCGAAGACCCAAGTGGTCAGGCGCCACTCTCACACCACACCGACGCTCACCATCAACTCACCCACTCTAACCCCATCTGTCACTCCCCAAAGAAAAGATCAACAACCGCCAGAGAAACCAACAAAACAACAAGAAAAGACTGAAGGCAGACCGACG
The DNA here is from genome assembly GCA_039880935.1 of Streptanthus diversifolius. Classification (NCBI taxonomy): domain Eukaryota; kingdom Viridiplantae; phylum Streptophyta; class Magnoliopsida; order Brassicales; family Brassicaceae; genus Streptanthus; species Streptanthus diversifolius. The sequence continues at coordinate 23,947,657 of JAXGFM010000022.1, read as the reverse complement.
CTGGTGCTAAGAGAGCCACCGGAATACGGACTCTGACCAAAAAACGACGAACTGAAGATTAGGTTAAAAAAAAAAAAAAGATTAGGTTAAAAGCGGCGCTTGAGAGAGTAAATGTGCAAAATTGCTTTCATCTAAACTTACAAAGAGACAGTATAGATTGTTTATTAGAAAAATAATTAATACACTTTCGTCATTAATATCTGTATATTCCCTTTGTAAATATCTTCATCAAATTCCGGTAAGAGCATAAAATAGAGAGATAAAATGCCTTCTCGGAGATCCTAGGACGTGGCATCACACAAGACCATAGGTTTACAGGTCGTAGATTAGATTTTTTTTTTTTTTTTGTCTTTTTGATTGGAATCATCACAAGGCGTTGACGTGATGATGCAAACAAGTCTTTACCTGTAAGAAGATTAGGCCGAATAAATCTTACTACCTTTTTGCACGTGTGTGTATTTTGTAACGCTTTTAACCAATTCCGTTAAAGTGGGCCGTTAAGGCTAGTCGGGTAATAATTGGGCCTCCTTCATGAAAAAGGCCGTTCATCATTTTTTTTATCTACTTGTTTTTCTTCCCTCGATTACTCAATGTAGGTTTTTTCCTCATTACAGAAACATAATCTAATGTGTGAAGCAGTGACATTAACAAATTAACAATACACATGATTTAACAACAAATATCGAATTCAGGAAATGTTCATCATACAAGTCACCAATCCGTAAAGTAATGGGAAAAAGAAAATCTAAATGAAGGAAGAGAATTTGAGTTCATTCCTTTTTTTTTTCTTCTGTTTTTGTTTTGCTTCAGCCGCATAAGTAGAAGTACGAACAAGGCAAAGAAACCTTGTCCGTCTCTATACAAACCTTAAACACACAAAAAAGCCTTTTCTTGCTTTGTTTTTTGGTCTTTTGTTTTAATATATGCACTTATACATTTGCTCTTATATATGTGAATTCTCACTCAGTTCTACTGAAATAGGCTTCCTTTTTAGGTACGGAGATTATATATATATATATATATATAAATTCACATCACATGCTTCTATATAATAATAACAATCATATAGATTAAGAATAGCAAAAGGTGACCCAGAGGCCTGCGTATGCGTACCCTTTTTTTCTTGAGATGATCAATTCAAAAGGATCGACGGATTTCTCGGCCTTGTCTTGTGATTCTGCTACCAGTTAGAGGAAGAGAGGCCTGGCTCGAGAGTTGGAGGTCAGAGAATGGAATTGAGCTGCCGCTCTGGGAGAATATCAAACCTGATGAGATGTTAGATGTGCTTCTTGAAGTTGGCAGACCTGACAAGTAGGGATCTTTTGCAGCCCCTGATATGAGCTCAGTCGAGGAAGAAGAAGATGGGGCAGCTGAGAGAGCACCTAAGAGAGAGCTCACCGGGTAAGGAGCCACTGGTGCATCAGCGAGGGAGGATGCAGAAGGATTGTATCTGATGGTTCCCATTGGATGATCAAACTTACATGTTGATCCAAACTTACAGAAGCCGTTTTGTACGTAGAAAGTGCAGCGTTGCACACCCTGTTTTCAATTCCCAAGTTCAAAAGGATTTAGGGGAAAGGTGTTACAATGATCATTGCGCCACGCAAAAGTGCATAACATTTTACGCTATGCAGCAACTATAGAAAGAGCATACCGGACGTAGAGGAAGACCAATGGGGCTGAGGACGCAATTAGCTCTTGGTGGAACCCTATCTCGAGGATGATGAAACTTGCAAGATGTTCCAAACTTACAATCTCCTGTTTTCAAATAGTATTGGCACTCTGGTTCACCGGGTCTCTCTGGAAAGCTCTGTTCTTTCTGAATTACACCTGTAGGAGAGGACAGAGATGGATAAATCCCAGCAAGGGACGGAGTGGTGGAAGAGAGCTGCGTAACTCCATATAAAGAAGTTGCTCCAACAGCATGCTGCGCACCAGGAGATAGAGCAGGGCTCACAGGTGCCTGGACGAAAATCAAAAATTAAGAGAGAGAAATGTGGTAAATAAGAAACGTGTTGATGATACAACAATCTAGAAGGGTTACCGAGTAAGGACTCCAGCCTTGAAAAGGAAGGACCCCTGGGGTTAATAGCATTGGACCATAGGCGCCTTGCATGTATGATCCGGGGAGAAGAGTCCTTGCAACTCTCAAGCTAGAGGATGGACCTCCATACTGGTCAGGCATAAGTGACTGCACCGATGGATAAAACTGAGGTCCAGATGCTGCTGGCGGTGGTGGTGGGACTGTTGCACCAGCAGGCTGAGGATGATGAAATTTACAGGTTATACCAAATTTGCATTGCCCCGTTTTCAAATAGTAGGAGCATTCGTTTTCACCCTACAAAGAGTTGTTTTTAAAACAGAGCATGCGACCCAAACCGACCCTTCATTAGATTTGTACATGCGGTTTACATGTACAAAAGAGTGAAAGAAGAGAGACAAAGCTTACCTCTCGTACAGGGTATCCATACATATTTAGAGGAACGTGGCTCATGGATCCACCTGCGTTCTTAGGATGGTGGAATTTGCATGACGCCCCAAATTTACAGGTTCCGGTCTTCAAATAAAACTGCAAAGATAGAAAAACCGAAAATTTACAGTCGATAATCACTTTTTAAGAAGAAAAAAAAGTAACTTTGCGTTTGTAGGGATTGATTACCTGACATGGGGGTTCACCGATGCGTTCTGGATACTGCCCTGTAGCTCTAACAGTTGCTTCAACCTACATAAGATAGAAGCAAAGAGCTAGCAAACTGTTATTACAGAAAATTGTAAACCCTGGCCAAGCCCAAAAAGAGAAACGACGATAAGCTGCTTTAGCCTTAGCATAAAAAAAAAGGCATGAGAAAGCAAACTACATTCTCCGCACTACTAAGAAGAAAGACAAGAACGAGGGGATTGAAATACAGAGTAGGAGAAGTTGTTTCACGATGAAAAAGGGGATAACGCAGACCGGAAATTACTAAAGCTTATCGCTTTTCCCAAGTTCAATAAGCCCACATTACGGATAAAAGGAGGCATTTTGTTAAGTTTCAACAGGTTTCAGACACACACAAAAAACGATTGTCGATTTAAGAAGATTTACCGTGGCACGATCGCGAGGATGATTGTAACGACATCTATTACCGTAACCACAGACACCAGTTCGCATGTAGTAGGCACAGTCAGGGGCACCTGGTCTCTCTGGGTACGTTTCACTACCCAACCCTAATCGCCACATCGATTCTGCCAGATTACGAATTACAACACAAATTCACTAATCTCACCCAACAGAAAAGCAAAAAAAAAGGGCGTCATTTGGCGGAAATCCTAAGGGGACCGCACAGTTGCTGAGAATCAAGGCGCATGCGAATCAAAAAGGAAGAAGAAGAAGAAGAAGAAGAAGAAGAGATACCTTCGAGTCCGGTGTCGGCATCTCCGGGGGTCCAGTCGGGACCATGTGCAGATTGGGAGCCATTCATTGGAGGATTGCGTCCATACATGTCCATCGAAGTCCCCTTTTTCCTAGGGATTTCGTGAACAGTGAAGTTAGTAAAACTCTCTCACCTACTAAACAACACAACACAGAGAGAGAGAGAGAGAAAAGAGAGAATAATGAAGAAATGTCAAAAGGTCATCGGGGGATCGACGGAGATTTACCGGAGAAGAAAGCGATGTTTGCACCGAAAGTGGAGAGAGAAAGAGACAGTGATTGATTCAGAGCTTCCTTCCTTCTCCCTCTCTCTTTCTTCTTTCTTCTTTCTTCTTTCTTCTTCTCTCTCTCCTCTTTCTCCCTTCAGACTACCGTACGGTCTGCCTCTCTGCAGTGTTTCTTTTTTTAGCTTTCAATTTCTCTTTCTTTTTTTTTTGTATTATTTCTTTGGTAGTATTTCCCCATTTTTTATACTAAAAATGTACTTGAGAGAAAACAAAATCATAAAATTAATCTCAAATTGTTTTGTAATTTCAATTAATTAATTGTTTTTTGCTTTTCAGAAAGACGGTAAGGCCCTTGGGCGGGGATAGCGCGCGAGTGGCCAACATGTGAAAAAGAGGCAGTTATCATCCGCGAGTGGTCTGGTCCGAAACTGGGGACATATCCGTCATTCTGTTTCTTAATAAGAAGTCGAATCAGCGCTCACAAAGAAAGGTCTCATCTAAGCAATGGTTTATTTATCGTTCCACTTCCAGTGGTCGGGTCCCGGATCTCAGAAGCGAAAAAAACATTAAGGTTATTTTATCTTCAGCCCATTAAAAACATGTATAAGCCCATCTATGGCCCAAGTAGCCCCCCGGGGTAAGTAGATTGGAGAGGAGACCGAGCAAGCAACACTGTGTGTGTGTGTGTGTGTGTCTCCCTCTCTCACACATGGCCGTCGCGGCAATACCTGCTACTACTCAAGGCGCTTCCTTTCAGAGGCTCTTCCTCAGAAACCATCTTTTCCGTTTCCCACTCCAACAACTTTCTCCTTACCGCCTACGAATCGGAAACCACTCTTCGTCATCTCTCCCACCCTCCAAACGCCGCTCAGTTTTCTTCACCCAAAAAAAGACCCTAAAGATGAGCAGCAGAGACTCTCTCCTTCACCATTGCCTATCTTGGCGACTCTTGTGGACTATCTCGGGATTAGGCAATCATAGCCGCTTGGAAGCTCTTACCGGCCCAACACCGTTCTGAACCTTCTTCGTGACCAGAAGCCTCGTCAACCACCTCGTCCCTTCCCAACAATTTCCTCAAGAGCGTTCTCGATGCCGACGAGAAGATCGTGGCTTCCCTTCATCCCTTCCCTACAAACTCTATTGATTTGATAAATGGTGACAAGCCATATGACTCGGTTGAGAGTAGAGCATTGAGGTTTTTTCAGGTGAAGTGAGATTTAGCAGCAGATTCTAGGGAGAATCCTCCGCACTTGGTTACTTTCTTTGTTAACCTTTCATGATGACATCAAAGAAGAAGATACGATCAAGCTCTGACATCCAGCAGCAGAAAGCACGAAACAAGGAACAAAGTTGAAGATACACACAAGAGAATACTACACAGAGATATTTTTCAATTTGTTTTTGTTATAAAAATTTTAACTTTAAAATAAAATAAGAAAAAGTTCATCTTTTTTCTTTTTCTGAGTCTCCTCCGATCAAGTGCTGCGGGAAGAAGCAGACGAGTAAACTAGCAATTTTCAACGATCCTATCTGATCAAATGGAATGAAGTAAAGAAGATATATTCCTGTCTTCGGAAGCTGATTAAATTAGGTGAATTTCGCAATGAAGAATCCCATTTGTAGGTCATCATCATCCCTTTCTCGATTACTCCTCCACCATCGCCCAGCATCTCTCCGGCACTCTTCTCCGGCAAACCCTTCTTTCGATTTCTCCAGGAGGTGGCATTTTGGCCATTCTCATCCCCCTGACTCTCATCACCATCATCAAAGGTTCGGAGCCGAAGAAGGGGAGAAGATTTTTCGGCTTGGTCTCACCGCTGATGTTGGTTTATCTGTCGGAAAAGCTCTCACCGGTTATCTCTGCGGCAGCACGGCGATTATCGCGGACGCCGCTCACTCGGTTTCCGATGTGGTATGGCAAATCCTTTCAGTTCATCCATCGTTTTCATCGAAGTGATCTCTTTCTTCTTCTCTCAGGTTCTAAGTGGTGTTGCTCTATTCTCTTACAGAGCTGCAAATGTTCCCAAGGACAAAGAACATCCTTACGGTTGTGCTCGCCTATCAATTTATCATCATTACTTCCTATAACTTTCTGTTTCAAAGGTTGGATTTTTTATGTTTGCATTTCCTTTCCGCAGGTCATGGTAAATTTGAAACTCTCGGAGCCCTTGGAATCTCTGCCATGCTTTTGGCCACCGGCTGTGGTATTGCGTGGCATGCTTTAGACCTCTTACTTGTATGAATCTTTTGACTCTCGTTTATTCGCTCTTGCTCTTCTCACGACCCATTAATACTACTACCTGCAACACGTTGGTTTGACATGTTCCATTGCAGAGTTCACTGTCCGCAGTCCCTGAGGTGGTTCAGGAGATACGTGGAAGTCATATTCATGGTGGACATCATCACGGAATTGATATGAGTCATCCCACTCTCGCTTTGAGTGTAACCATTGCTTCCATTTCTGTCAAAGAAGGGTACAAAAGATACTTTATCATCACGGGAGAGATTTTATTCTTCTGTGCTATTCCTTCATCCATATCCTTGATCGTTCTTCCTCAACCTAATGCTTCCTAGGCTTTACTGGATCACAAAACGAGCAGGAGAGAAACAAGGGAGCGGCTTGATGATGGCAAATGCATGGCATCACCGATCAGATGCTATTTCTTCTATAGTTGCACTAGTTGGAGTTGGTAAGCATTTATATCAATGAGTAAATACATCTTTTGTTTCATTCTCCCAGCTATTGTAACATAGCCTTTAAAACATGAAAATTACTTCTGTGCAGGAGGTTCTATTCTCGGAGTTAAGTTTTTAGATCCCCTAGCTGGTCTTGTTGTCTCGGCAATGATTTTCAAAGCTGGACTGGAAACGGGACACCAAAGGTAATCACACATTAATACATGTTGCTCTTATATTAATTTTCTCTAACAAAGGTTGTATTAGCTTGAACATTGAATAATGGTTGCAAGTCTGCCTTTTGGTTCCAACACCATGTCCATTGGTGAAATTTTTCATATCTTTGTTTAGTGTCTTGGAACTGGTGGATGCTGCTATACCAGCTCAGCAATTAGAACCAATAAGACAAACCATATTACAGGTTGAAGGAGTCAAGGTATGGACTATGGATCCTTGTACATCTCACGATGATTGGCATTTAGATAAAAACAAACATTGATAATATAAAACTATGGTATTATTTTCTAGATACAGTGTATCTGTTAATCAGAAAGCATGCCTTTATGTTTTTTTTTTGTTAATGAATGTCAATACTTTCATGATATTCTTTATGCGTAGGGATGTCATCGGCTAAGGGGTAGGAGAGCTGGTTCATCGTTGTACCTTGATGTACATATTGTGGTGAGTGCTGCTTCCTTATGTAACGAGTAGGAAGAATTATCCCACTAATACAAATCATTACGGCCTTTTCCTTACAGGTAGATCCCTTTTCCAGTGTGAGTGTTGCACATGAGGTAGGAGAATCTGTACGGGGACATATCAATAAGAACCATCCTCAAGTGTCTGAAGTTTTCATTCATATAGGTATGCAGCATGCTGCATGGTGAAGAATATGTCTATCTACATACCCACTGCTTTTTGGTCTTAGCTATCATCTCATATTGTCTTTGCAGATCCAGCCTTTTTACAATTTTCTTGTAGCATGATGGATCACGATAGTATAAAGAAGGAAAGTAATCAAGAAAGTAACATCTGCAAAGAGATTAAACATGTCGAAGCCACTGTCTCAGACATTTTTTCCTCACAGTTCTCTGAGGTACTCTGTTTGTGTTTTTTCCTAGAATCCAGACCGAATCTATCCTCGCGTTATTTCTTTTTATTAGTCTTAAGGTCAATCCGTTAATGGGATCTTTCACATATCTACAGAAAATGACGATCAAACGAGTTACACCCCACTTGTTCCATAGCAAGATCTTACTCCAAATCGAAGTTGCGATGCAATCAACAATGACAATACAGTAAAGCTCTTCCATATCTGCACTTGTAGGCCATTTGGTTTACTCTTGCAACCCTCTGACAAGTATTTGGCTGCTCTGCAGGGACGCCATGAACGCCGCTGAAGATGCGGAGAAGGAAATTCTGAAGGCAGCCTCAAATGTCGCTCGTGTCAGCATTCAGCTTAGTCTTAAGAACTCCTTGCCTCAGTAATTAGCTCTCGTATTTGAAGGAAATAACAAGAGAAAACCGCTATGCAATAGCTGCAACAAGTGCAACTTTTGAAAAATATACGATGAACCAATTCTGTTTATAACCATACATGTTGGCGTTTTGTTTATATTTCTGGCGTCCTAACACTGCTCGTCGAAGTTGTTTCTTTGTGATGAGCAATTTCAATCTCGAAATTGCACCTTGAGTAACATAACGTAACAGCTCTCCTTGGATTCTTTGAGCCCTGAGATTGCTACAATGAGGGTAACATCAATAACAAACAAAAGAGCAAAACATGTTCTGTAACTATGTTGCTATATCCCGATTTGGCGCTTGTTCTTGAGGTATACACAGAAACGTCAATTTCAGATCAAAGCCAAGTCTACTCATTCTCGTCAGTGTTCGAACCATCCTCCACAGTCCCGTTTATGAACCCAGAGGACACAAGCGAGTGTCGACGGATGCGCTTAGTAGAGTTTGTTCTTGAGTTGCTTCTTGACTCCTCCGTAGCCTTTCTCTTCTTTTTCGAGTTACCAAGGTACCCGAAAGCAAAAGCTTCCAGAGCCTTTGTAGTCAAAGGTCGGATCCTTGTACTCTGCCTCCGCCCAGAAAGCATATCACCGCTTACCTGCAGCTCCTGAGACTTACACTCCATTTCCGGATCCATTTGAACAGATGACTGCTGGGCACAAGAGCTCTCGCTGTTATGAACCCCATCTGTGGTGACAGTATCAGTACCATCAGCTTCGGGTTCTAGTGAGATTTGTGAAACGTTCAAGTCGAAATATTCTCTGATTTCTCGTCTGCCTGGTGATATTTGGCGCTCTTCGTTTGTTCCACAAGAGCTATATTCTGCAGAGGAACCAGTTGAGGACAGTTTCAGAGTTTGATCTTGATCGATATGCTCCTCTCTCATCAACACTACATTTTGATCAGCTTCTGATGGGTTCGGTCTCACTTGTGTCCCCTTCTTCACTGGATTTTTCTTCCTGTACTGATTTTCACCAAAACAACCTGATTCTCTCAAGGTACAATCTTCCAAGCTACTCCTTTTGGCGCAGACGGGTAACAACTTTGGCTTTCTTAGTCTCCCGCCTTTCCGGTTCTTCTGCCGTCTCTCATTGAGCAAAATGGTGCTTCGATTCGTGTCATTGTCCATGTTTACAGAGCTGCTCTTACCAGAACTAATACTGGCCCCACCGCACACCCTTGAAGCCATTGATTTAGCTGTCATCTCTGCCTTGTTTTCAGATTCTTCTGACGGGTTATCCTCAGATTCACTCAAGTAACTTGGGGAGCTTACTATTGAATTGCGTGTCTTAATAGGCAGAGATTTTAGCTCTTTCAGTGTGCATCCTTCCACACCATTCGCCTCACTGCTATCCACAATCGTAAACTTCGTGACCTCCTGACTTTTAGTTGTTTTACTGCGTGGTTGTAGGTACCTTTTCTTCTTCTTGCTGTTTTGTGAAGAATCATCTATCGGTGGGTCATTCTTGAGTTGCTCTTCCTTGCTCCCTTGCTTCTCTTGATCGTCATCAGTTGTGAGCTCAAGAAGCGTAGGATCTAAAGCAACTTTGTTCAAGACATCAGTGAGGGAATCAAAGTATTGATTTCCCTTTGACATCTTCCTCCTGGAAAACTTATTGGCTTCTGGTATGAGAAAAACAAGAGAATTCCTTGGACAGTCTTTGGGCTGCTCAGAGTGCCACCCTCTTGCCAATAAACGTGGCCAAACAGCTTCCCAGAAGAGGTCACTGGACCGGGTTTTGCTCATCCTATATTCTCCGGTTAAGAATTTGACAATATCGGAAATCGGAAGATCATTGCGTATTCGGACATCACAGTTAGCAGAGGCTACAGGATTCAACTTGGTTGGATCTAACGCGCAGGACAAATCTTTTTTTCCTTTACCTATACCAATCGCTTCTGTAAGCATATTGACACCAACTGTATTCTTTAAAGTAAACACATACTCCTCCAGTGCGATCCTATCTTCTCTAAATGCTTTAGATACCTACCAAAACAAAAGATAGAAATCTCAAACATTCTGCATTTCGACAATGTTCAGTTCAGTTTCAGATTACTCCTGAACCACTAACTAGCCAGAAGCAAACGTACCTTAAGCAACATACTCTTGCATTCCTCAGATACATGAGACGAGATCCGAGAGAGCAATTCTTGTTGCCTCCAACCTGTTAATAACTTGTGGCCTTGAACAGAGCGTCTGCTTCTCGACTTGCGTCCATCTACCCATCTCCGGTATTCATAAGACTTGTAAAAGCTGCCGTAATAGTATGAGAGCAGATGTCCCATTCTTTTGCTCCCAACAAATCCCTGCACCAAGACAAGATTTTTCCCAAGACAGTAGAGGCCAAGAAGAAACCTCGCTTGCTCAGAGACTTCCCAAGATTCACCTAGAGTACCAGGGAACGGATAGAGGCTCTTATCGAGCCACTCGAACTTGAACTTAGCATTTCTTAGGCATGGCAATGCAAGCACAATACTCCTCGGTTTCATTTGAGCAGCTGGTTCGGATTTTTCCAAGGGAACATCACATGACGGGCTCCCATTTTCAATCTCGGTTTCACGGAAACCTCTGAATTTCTCACTTCTTGTCCACATAAGTGGGATAGGCAAATCAAATGTAAGCAGGTAGGGCTCTGATCCAAAGCATCTAATGAGCTTTAAACGATCATATTCTGCGACTAGAACAGGGATATCTGCCTGGTACTGATCTCCAACACGCGGAAGCACCTCCGGCTCTCCATTAATTCCATGTAGATATGCAGAATGTGGGGAATTCAGTTGCTTGGAGGATCCATCGACAAAACCTTCCATGTCATCATCTGAATGAATGGGCTCCATCTGAGCAAATCACCAATGCACAGCAGAAATAATAAAAACGCAAGCTTGTTAGCTGTTTCTGAGACATACACGCATCCAAGGCAATTTTCTGGAGATTTCTGGACTCCAACTCATCCCCAAATAACCCTATCATTGAAAGAGAATGTCATGAAGAAACATATGTCCAAAATCAAACACAAGCCAAAATTGAATGAAACGATTAGGAAAAGCCAAAGCTGCCGTTTTTATTATTACCATCATGAAACCAGCTTAAGGGAAGAAACAAGCTGAACCAATTCATAAAAGCAAAAAGAAAAAGAAAAGTAGAGAAATCCACGAATGACTTGAAACCGAAAAACACTAAAAACCTGAAACATTTCGCAATGAATGTGTTATAAACCAAAGTAGGAAACAAAAGAAACCATTTTTATAATGCCAACTAGATAAGACCCTCGTATACAAAGACATATCCACCTAAGAAGAAAGAACGGAACTTTGGTTGCTAACCTCCATGGAAGAAGTCCAACATTAAGAAGTTAAAGAAGAAAAGGCAACGTCGAGAAACAAAATGGACTTCCCAAAAGGTTTTTTGTGAATCTATTTTGAATCTAGCTAGATGTCAACTTCGCGTGTGATTCGTATAACCCAAAGAGCTAACGCGAACAACAAACGGCGAAACAGACAGAAAAATGAAAAGAAGAAGAAAAAACAAAATGTTCTTTATATTTTATATCTTTGGGAGAAAACAAAAAAACAAAAAAAACAAGTCGTGTGAAAAGACGGAGATGAGGAAGAAGAAGAAGAAGACGTGCCTGAAAGGAAAGAAAAAAAAAAGATTTCAGATTTACCTCTCGTACCCCAAACACGACTCAGCTTTGGCATCCACACCAAAAACTATACGAATTCTCTCTCGCAGACATTCTGAACAAGAGCCAAGCCAACAAATATTTTTTGAGAAATTAAAATGGAAATTGCAAATACCATTGTGCACATGTTGTGTGTGTATATATATATATATATAATATAGTATTTGCAATCGTATTCCCCAAAATGAATCATTATTAACAATCTACGCATTAACTATTACAGACACTATTACAATTTTGATAATTCGAAATTGTCCATATCCCTATTACATTAATTTCTTCGTCTCTTCTAAATCCTAATCTCCTTTACTCTCCTTTATTTTCTTTATTCTGACAACAATGAGTAAAATAAAATTTAGTAGAAAAAAAAAAAACTATAATAAATATAAGAAAAGAAATTAAAAGCTAATATAGATAATACTTTCAATAGTTAATAATAACTTTATAATTATTTCACATTATATTAGAACAGTTAATACTTTCAACAGTTAATAATAACTTTTTGATAAATTCTAAAAGAGGTAAACAAAAAACAAAGCGTAAGATCCATTATATTATAATTTATCAAAAGCGTAAGACCACGCGTTGCGTTCTTCTACTAGATGGGCCTCAAAATAATGGTACTGAAACTACCAAATTGCCCTTATACTGACGACTGTCTCTTCGTGTTCCTCTGACCTCTTTTCGTATAATGCTTTTATTTTGGCTTTCTTGACAAGTGAACCTTTTTTTGTTTATTTATATAATCTTCTAATTTACTTTTATTCTCGGTGTTTAATTACCACACTGTTTTAAGATGGTAAAGAAAAACCCTAATTACATTTTTAAGTAAATAAATCTACGTGTCTCGTGCCGGTCCTGACATTTTAGAGACTGTAAGTAATTATAAGAAAAATCGGGGTTTTTTAAAAAAAAATTTATAATAAAATGGATGTTTTTAATTGAAACGAAATATATAGTAGCAATTTTTCTTGTAAAAAAATGGTTGAGTTATTCAAATGTATTTTGTGGGCTGAAATTTAAGAAATTTATTTAGTCTTATATAATGGTTGGCCTCAGATGGACTTTTACATCATCATCATTTGTATGTGTAAATTGATACAGAAATTACGTACGATACGAAATTCTCTTTCTTCCGTGTTTTTAATCAACCAAATGATAAACTATAAAGAAATGAGAAGGATAATTTATAGAAAATGTTGTTTTGTGTATTAAATACTTGTGTTTAACGTGGCCAAAATAATCTAGGGCATAAAAAAAGAAGACGCCATGCATGATTATGTTGACCATCACAAAGACTCTTTGATTGAATTATTAAAATCATGTCGATCACAAAACAATTTTGAAACATATGACTTTTTACTTATGATGAGCACCCATCACGGATCAATATACAGCAATTTTTAAGTTATGCCAAAATAATCAAATCCTTATACAAAGATAAGACCTTGGTAATTAAAACATGTGATTAAAATTAAATACTTATCTTTGATATATGGGAAGAAGGTGGAAGACGTCTTCAGTGTTTGCTCGGCATGAGAGGGAGAACGAAGATGACATTGTTGCAAGATGCTGGAGGTGACCTCCTTCATGTCAAGCTTCCAACTTTTAGGGTTGATAATTCCTTATTTAATTTAAAGCAGCAAGGTTTGAAGATAGATGAGCTCGTTAATAAAAAAAATTTATCAAGGAGAGGAAGAAACGATCCAATGTCCACTCAAGCGCGTACATGCTGTGTTCGCTCTCGTCACCACCGCCTTCTCCACTCCCTTACCCTGGACCATGATATCATCCATGCATGGACTCTCTCTCTTCTTCAAATGCTGTTTCTTATTATGACGACCAGCGATAATGTACACCCTAAAATAGAAAACATATTTATTAGAAACACACAAACACATTTTGTCAAAGGTTTGTTACATCTTTGCTCTATTTGTTGTTTAAGAAAAACTCTAAAGTCGTTGTGGACACAGTGATGTTTGTTTTTCTCGTTGGACAAAGGGAAGAGAAACACAAAGGCATGGAAGAAGCGTCGTCGGAGATGGAAGTGGAGTTGCAAAATCGTCAGCTTTCAGAATCTTCTTCGGCTTTAAATGTGACGAAATTTGGCCTCAAGAACTCTATTCCCACTAACTTCGGCTCTGATTACGTCTTCCAGATTGTCCCAAAGTAAAATTATTTCTCTTCTCCGATTTTTATTTCTCTATTTATCGGAAATCAAAACAAACTTGGACAGCACTCGCCGTGTCCTTGTCCACCAACACCGTGAAGCTTTACTCGCCGCTGACTGGTCAATACTACGGCGAATGTAAAGGTCACTCCGACACCGTCAGTCAAATTCCGTTTTCCTCCGACTCGGCGCCGTCTCCTCACGTTCTGCACTCTTGCTCCTCCGATGGGACCATCAGATCTTAGGACACGCGTTGTTTCCAGCAGGTTTTTCTTCTTCTTATTGCAGTTAATGCGATTCCATTTCTGATCACGAGTGTTTCAGGTTTCGTGTATTGATGCTGATACTGATCAAGAGATTTTTAGCTTCTCCTTTGGAGGTGCTGGTGATAATCTTTTGGTTGGTGGATGCAAAGAGCAGGTTTGGCCTCTAAACAAGGCCGCTCTAATTGTTCAAAAGACGTACACTTTGACTACTTTCTACTATGTTCCAGCTGGTTTACGCTCTCTCAAATAGATGAGAGAGCGTAGTATAAACCCTTTTTGCCTGTGACCGTTCTTTAGGTGATCAACGTGGGAACCTCAGTTTGCAAAAAGGTTTCCTTGGAGATTGCTATCAAATACTCTGGTGTCTCACTCATATAGAAACTCTAAGGTACCTTTTCGCTCACTTCTGTCCATCACTAGTCTCTTTAATCGAGCTGTCTCTAAATTTTTTAACTCCCTTCTAGTATTTGGAATTGGCAAGAAGGAAGCTGTGAAGTCAACCTAGATAAAGCTCGGGAACTCGCATCTGATAGTTGGAGTCAAGATAATGTGCAAATCTCATTGCTTCCATTCTAATGAAACATTAAACCTAAACATAATCGTTGCACCTCCGTAGCCACCGTGAGCGCTTGGCTAGAAGCTTGCTTCACCAAAGAGGGAACGTATGTTTCCACATCGAAGAACATATCGTCCACCTGCAAAGCAAGCAAATCACGTGTTATTCATCGAGACCATTGCAAAGGGGAAGAAAGCATTCCATAATTCGGATTAATATTACCTTACTATCGACGAATAGGAGAAGCTTGAAGGGAAAGTCATGGAATTTTTCGTATAATGGCGAGAGTACTGTTTCAACGGTGGCTTCGATGTTCTCGACACCGAGTTTGAGAGGACCAGCGTTGTCTTTAGCCAACTCGTAGAGCGTCGACAAACAGACGGCGAAGTAAATCGCCGCGGCTTTGACGAAACCCAAGTGCTTGAGTTTTGTGTCATTCTCGGCTTCCACGTTTAACGAAGACGCATAAAATGGAGTCACTTCCTCAGATTGCTCTTCGACTACTATCTCGTTTTCATCCATCGTCAAATCCTTCTCCAGCCGTTGGAGACGAAATTACTCTTTAAAAAGAGGCAGTCACCGGACGATTCGGACCGAAGATGGACGGATGAGATTTGAAACTAGTAAGCCACATGGCATGCTGACATGCTCTCTTTTAGCTTTAGCGAAAAGGAATGGTTGGATTGTGAGAGACGAGTGACCGCTAGGACACGTGTGGCGTTAGTAATGGACCGCTCTATACACGTGTCAGGTCATGGGTCGAGACTGCTGCACGATAGGCACGGCCATTCCTTTGGCACGAGACTCGAGGGAAGATGCAAAAATGCTACTGTCGTAGGATCTTTTTGGTAAGCCCATTTCCATCACGACGTGACACTTTTGGGTCTTAATTCTTGGGTCCCCTTATTTTCTTGAGAAGCCCAAAAAAATCAGTCCGGATAAAAATCAATTTGAATTAATTAGAATATATATGATACAACTCTCTTGGTTTCGGTATAGACTTTAGATACATGTAACAGCGACTGGATTCCAAAATCTCGCTCGGTTTTATTCCAACTTTTCAGGCTCAGATACTTGGGGATAACACTTACCAAAAATAAAAATATCGTGTTCATGTCGATTGCTCCACGTTCAGAAGAAGATTGGATCAAAGAGACATCTTTATGTATATATCACAAAACACTCATAAAAAACGCTTAATTACGACCATACAACATCGTATCCCAAAGACCATCACGTCCGTTGTTGGCATTTACAGTACAGATCTCACGCGATTGCGAGTTTTACATTAACGGCGGCTACGAACGCAGCAAAAGCCAAACACGGCTTTACCAGATTACCAGCGACCGGACTGATCTCGTTGAAGGCCTTGTAGCATCCGAACAAGGCCGCAGATTGACCCAACCACACCGCAAGTCCAGCTAACCCCGACCCCAACAGCAACGTAACCGGACCCCAAACCAAACAAAGCATAAACTGAGCCAAGTAAAGATACAGAGCGTTGGGCTTCTTGTGGAATCCGCCTTCGACCCATACGAGCCACGCAGCCAAGCCCATCAGACCGCTCGACGCGAGACGCGTTGCATGTAAGACCCACACAGGTGGAATCCACGACGACGACGGAGCTCGACTCCCGTAGCCGCCACCGCCGCTAGTGCCGAGGAAATACGTGGCGAAGAGCGTCACGAGCACAGGAGCCGCAACGGCTACCGTCAGGGATTTGAGACCGCGTTTCGCCATCGCCCTCTTATGGTCGCGTTTGCCTTTGTTGTTTTCGTCAGCGTGCTTTCTCTCCGTCTCGGCCATAGCGGTCGTTGCGGCGTCTCTGTCGTCTCCGCCACGGTACCTGATGTCCTGAGAGTCCATTACGATATGAAAGATTTGAGATGGATAGATTAAGAAATGAGCGAAGAAAAGCTTGGTCAAAGAGAATAATCAGGAGATGAAGTTTATAAAGAAGAAGCCAAGAGTCGAGGCTCTGGTGTTGGTGAGACACGTGGCGAGTATGTTGACAGAGATGTAGTTACACGTCGAATACGAATTTGTTTTGGATATTAATCGACTTTGTGAAAAAGTGTGGACACGTGCTTATTCTATGCTCATGTCTGATGGCATACACAGTATTTGCACGATTATTACGACGCTCCGTATATTTTAAAGATAGACAGACACCGACTAAAGATGATAAGCCCAATAGTTAGAACAATATTGGGCTATTCTATGGGCTTTAACTAACAAGAGTCGGTTAGAAGCAAGTCGTCTGTTTCGCGGCGTACGCTAACATTGACTGATGCGATTGTTCTGCTGGTTTCATGGCGGGGGCATCATCACCGGCGAATATGGAGGCAAGCTTAAGAGCTTCTCGTAGCCGTCGCCATAGGAAGGATTCGAATCCACTCGATCTGTTTAAAAAACCTAATATTCCATTCGCATTAGCCTTAATCCTCACTGATACAATCCTCGTCGCACTTATCATCGCCTATGTTCCATGTGAGATCTAATTTCCTACATTTTTGCTTCAGTGTCCCCCGAAATGTTCATTGGACATATGGTTTTAACCGATTTTTCTTTTTTTTCTTCTTTCTAACAGACACGAAGATCGATTGGGATGCTTACATGTCACAGGTTAGTGTTCAATGCTCCCAATGATCATCCAGTAACATACAAGTCAATGGGTCAACTGGGTTTCTTCTAATGAGTGTAAAGTTTTGGTATTTTCGAAATTGGGGCAGGTTAGTGGGTTTCTTGGGGGAGAGAGAGACTATGGGAGCTTGAAAGGCGACACAGGGCCGTTGGTTTATCCGGCGGGTTTCCTCTATGTGTACTCTGCAGTGCAGAATCTAACTGGAGGACAAGTCTACCCAGCTCAGGTCAATCACAATCTCTCTTTCTCGGGCTTGTGGTTTAGCTCTCCAATTTGACCTATCGTGTAATGTTGTCTCTTTCATGTTGCAGATTCTTTTTGGTCTTCTCTACATTGCCAACCTGGCGATCGTCTTGTTCATCTATGTCAAGACTGATGTGGTAGGCGAAGTCTTATTTCTTACTTCTTTTGGTCATCAAGTATGAACAGGACTTCTTCCGATTGACTGTCCTTCCCCCCCATTACGAATCAATCTTTTGGTGTTGATTTGTCCATTCATAGTAGGAGAAGTACATAATTCTGGTGATGATATTTTTACTCCTATCCTTACTTATTACAGGTGCCATGGTGGGCGCTAAGTTTACTGTGTTTATCCAAGAGAATACATTCACTCTTTGTTCTCCGTCTCTTTAATGATTGTTTTGCCATGACTCTCCTACATGCCTCAATGGCTCTCTTCCTCTATCGTAAATGGCATCTCGGCATGGTTGTTTTCAGGCAAGATTGCTGCCTCTGGCTATCAATATATAATTTTCTTCGTATCCTTGTGATTGACTAGTCTGCTTACCTTTTTGTACAGCGGGGCTGTTTCTATAAAGATGAATGTACTTTTGTATGCTCCGCCTTTGTTGCTTCTGCTACTAAAGGTCCGAGGAAGAGACTTAGTTTATGGATTTGCTTTATTATACTTCTAGCAGTAATTCTTCATATGTCAAGTTTTACTATTCGCAGGCCATGAATATAATTGGAGTGGTATCTGCTTTAGCTGGTGCAGCTCTTGTTCAGGTTTCACTTTATATCTCATAGAAGACTCCAATTGTTCTGCATAGTGTTGTTTCTCCATGGAAAGCTGAAACTTGTTAACTGTTTGTATATTGTAAATAGGTGAGTTGCAGTATTCAGCGAATTCTATAATTGCGATAAGAAATACCATTCAACTGGTCAGTGAATCGATATACAGATACTCGTGGGATTGCCCTTTCTGATTACATATCCGGTTTCATACGTTGCGAACGCCTTTGATTTTGGACGTGTTTTCATCCACTTTTGGTATTGTTCTCCACTCTCCCGCTAAGTTTAATAAAGTTACTAATGGGATCTGAATTTAACTTGTGATCTCTAACTCTGTTTTGAGCTGTCAACAGGTCTGTTAACTTCAAATTTGTTCCAGAACGAGTTTTTGTGTCCAAAGAATTTGCAGTATGTTTGCTGATTGCTCACCTTTGTCTCCTTGCGGCATTTGCAAATTATAAATGGTGCAAGTAAGTAGAAGCACTAGGCGGTTTCTTTTACTAGCACCCAAAAAGAAAGTCATCTCTCATAAATCAGCTGGCTGTATTTTTGTACTAGCACAGTCCATAACTTGTGTGTATAGCATCTTTGTTATAAAGAATATGTTATGTTGCCTTTCGTAGGCATGAAGGCGGGATTATAGGCTTCATGCGTTCTAGGCGTTTCTTCTTGACGCTTCCGTCTTCACGCTCATTCGCTGATTTGTCAACCTCAGGGATTCTTTCGAAAGAACGTAAGCTTTGACTGTCATTTTAGAATTATATACGTCTATGTCCTTATTTACGGGCTTTCCACTTGTTTAACAGATATTGTCACGACCATGTTTGTTGGGAATTTCATTGGCATTGTTTGCGCTCGTTCTCTGCATTACCAGTTCTACTCATGGTAACCAAAAAAGGAAAAGCGGTTTATTTTCTTCTTCTTTAATTGACATTCCTGAATCCTGACCTCAAAAACCCAATACTCTTATGATCATAACAGGTACTTTTATTCGCTGCCATTTCTGCTGTGGAGAACTTCGTTGCCTACTTGGCTGCGGTAAATCACTCTCTGCATTATTTACCTGTAAACACACTTAAAAATATATACTAAACCATAGTGACCCGTCTTCATGTTTTTGTTTTGACTGAAAAAAGCTTGATATTGTTCCTGGGTATCGAGCTGTGCTGGAACGTATATCCATCAACACCAGTCTCATCGGCTTTGTTACTGTGTCTACACTTGACCGTCCTATTGGGTCTCTGGTTTGCTCCTTCAGATTATCCTTACAAAGTCAAAGAAGATCAAAGACATAAAAAGCACAAGTGAACCTTTGATTAGCTAAAGAATTTACAGTTAACTTTGCTATATGTATAAATTAGCTAAACATATGGTGGTTATACTAAAAGTTTTTTTTCACTATTTTGTTTTTGTCTCTCTCCAAAAGTACATGTGTTTATTTCGTCCTTGAGTTAAACGTCTATAAAGTACACGTCGTATGAAATGGGTTAAAAAAAAAAAAAAAAAAGACACTTGGCATTATTCGTTAATAATGAAGTCTTGACTCCAGAAGAAGGAAGACGTGAGCTTATTTTTTTCATTGGCTTTTGCTTAACCTTTTCAACCTATTTTTCGTTTTTTTTTTACATAAATTTGTTCCTTACCATGAGTCATCTTCATTTATTTTTCTTTCTGTTGATAAGTAAGATAAGACTCGCTGGTTACATAGTCTTGATACATATATAATATATAATACTGCATCCAGATAGCCAACTTGAAAATGTTCATAGTTGCCTTTCAAATTTGCCTTAGATAGCCAATTTCTTCTTACAGTTGATAACAGCTTGTCTGTTGGCTTAGATGCTTTCAGATTCTCCATCTCTTGGTCTAGGCTCCTACCCAGTAAGTGTCTTCTTAAACCTATGCTCCACTGTTTTTGTTTTATTTACTTACTTGAAGGGACCAATTTAATTAGTTCTAAGCTCTTATATCATTAAATGGAAGAGGTCATGTTAACCCAAAATGTTTACAGTTCTACCAAAACTTCATCCAAGAACTTGTAACCCATGGTAAGACCCGTCTTCATATAACCACTACCCCTTTTCGACGGCATGAAAAGAATCGTAGGATCAAGACATCCAGTTTTCTCAGAGGAAGAATCAGAACTAGTTAAAGGCTCATCTGACTTTGTAAGAATCATTCACTATCTTGCGGCTTCTGTCGCAAACGACAATTTCAGACGACCTCCTCTTCCAGAGGCCTCGGATTTCTTCTCTTACATGTGCGTATCTTTGACTTGTAGGAACCATACCCAATCTTTTGTAATCTCGATATTTATGGTTTTGCTAATCATCGCTTCTTCGTTTTTCTGCTTAGGAGGGACAGACTTTGGGAAGTTCTCAGTTTTCGAGGTATGAGTTTCAAGGCTACCAAATTCAGATGCAAAACTCCTAGGATTCCGAATAAAGTCAAGCCTCCAAAATGTTCCCAATCCCTTTGTTTTTGTTTTTGTTTGGACAATTATGCTGTTGCTCCATGTGCTATGGAAGGTGTCCTAGAGTACATTAAGCAGAGCTATGGAAATCCTCCTGTCTAAATTCTTGAGAATGGTCTCTCTCTCGCTCACTCGCTCTTGTTTTTTTCTGAGTCTGCTCAATTCTCTTGCCCATGCAAAAGAACAGGTAAACCGATGAAGCAAGATTTGCAGCTGCAAGGCAAGAGAAGGACACACCAAGGATTGAGTTCTGACATGCTTACATTGGTGCTGTGCTCAAAGCCGTCAGGTAGGTACAGCGTTTCTTACTGGATTATCATTTTCTCTTCTCTGTTATTTTCAGTGTAATAAAGAAAACAAGACATTTTCTACGTGCAGGAATGGATCAGATACGAGAGGTTACTTCGTCTGGTCACTTATGGATTTGTATGAGTTGTTGAGCGGATACGAGTTTAGTTTTGGATTGTACTCTGTGAACTTCAGCGATCCTCATCGCAAGAGATCTCCCAAACTCTCAGCGCATTGGTACTCTGCTTTTCTCAAGGGCAAAACCACCTTTCTTGGTAACCAAGGCACCACGCAATTGCAGAGCAACTTGTCTTCTACAGCTGCTTCCTCATACTAGTGTTGGACATATATATATATATATATATATATATTCGTTTCTGGTGAAACCGGTACTGCCCAAAGCCCGGTCATTGATTAAGAAAAGCGTATTGTTTAGCTACACGTGATTTGACAAGAAGCGGAATGCAGGTTTTTTTATCTACGCAGTCTCTGTTATTTTATTTCACATAGTGGACGATCTAAAACCCCAACAAACACACAACAAAATGAAAAGGTAAAGATAAAGATATAGGAGAAGACGATACAATACTACTGACAAACATACACACACCCGACACAAGTACGTAACAATAAGAAGCAACAAAGAACAATCATTTATTTAAAGACAAAAGAAAAAGCGCAGATATGAAACAAAACCACGGACAAAGCCTTCTCACTGCTTGTGGAGGTCAACAACCTTAGCCCAAGCTGGCCTGGCAGTGATCTTATTGACCCACTCGCTAACTTTAGGGCGAGACTCAAAGAGCTTCTTGGTGTCGGTACCCATCAAGTAATGGATGGCTGGGAGATGGTGAAGGTCAGCCAAAGTGAAGCAATCACAAGCCAAGAACTCGGAATTCAAGAGCCGGGCCTCGTAGATATCCAAGACCTTGACGAGCTTACCTTCGAGCTCTTCGACTACGGCTGGGTCAGTGGTCATGCCAAACATGCCTTTGAAGATACGCTCGAAGGCGATCTTAGAGGCGATTGGGTCAAACTGTTGACCTTCAACTTGAAGCCATACCTTGGTGATGGCCTTGACTTTCTTGCAGCCTGGGCACAAAAGCTTCTCACCTTTCTCGCTATACTCCTCTGCTATGTACTCTGTGATGGCCCTTGACTCTGCAAATTCACCAATCATTATCAACGATCAAAATCGTCCGGAGATGTGATAATGTTCATTTGCAATCATTATCAACTTTTTGAGTTTGGAGTAGGAAAAAGAAACACTAACCAAATAGCGTCAAATCAGCGTCTTCGAGAACAGGAATTAGACCGAACGGCTAAAAAAAAAGAAGAATCGTTGGTGAGATCTAATGAAAAAAAAAAAAAAAAAATCCTGGATGAGTAATGGGTAGGTGCAAAGATGGACTTACGTTGAGGGAAAGGTAGGGCTCCTGCTTGTGAGCACCGGCTCTCATGTCAACGGGTATTAACTCGAAAGCAAGGTCCTTCTCGTAAAGAGCAGCGAGAACGCGCATGGTGGCGGTGGACATGGGAACTCCGTGAACTTTGATGCTGGCCATGGTGATTGAGATCGTCGGAGACGGAGAAGATTTGGATCGAAATTTAGAAATGGGAATGGAAATAGAATGGGATGGAGACAAGTGAAGGAGCCAAAGAGGTTTTATAGGAGGAGCCAAGGCCTTTGGGAAGTCGTTCGTGTCTGAATTGTTCCCATTTTTGTCTTTCCAGAAACTTCTCAGATATTTTATAGGAGGAGCCAAGGCCTTTGGGAAGACGTCAGATATTTGACATCTCACATTCTGTTTTTTTCCCTCATTTTTTTATGTGTATAAAATTATTATTTATTAACAAGAACCAAAAAGATGTAGTATCTGATTTATATTGACAAATAAGCGCAACCTATTTACTCAATTTCAATTAAGAACGTTTTCAGTTGCTCAATTGTCATTATTTATATGTATCGTATGAATACATCTGGATACTGTAACTTAATTTATTTTCACTTTTTTTTTTGGTATTCATAAAGCACCAAAAAGAAAAAGCAAAGAATAAACTTTGTTAAAGAAGACATAATGATATGATTATACGAGTTAAATGAATAATGCAGGCCCTTGTAGAAACGAATGTTCGAGCCACCATCATTCCTCAGACGACTCTGTTTTTTAAAAATATTTAAATACTAGTTTGCACATAAAACGATTAAGTAAATTATACGAATCTTAATTATAAAGGTGTAAGCGCATAAATAATGCGATCATCAGTGACGACGCCATCTATATCTGAAATTTAACACCCATCTTAACAGATCAGATTGTTCCATTCATAAATTTCGTTACACATGTTGCTAATTTTTGCTAGTAATGTATTGGAAACATGCATTCATCTCATATCCAAAACCTTTTTATTTTTATTTTTATTCTTATTTTTGTGTGTGTGTGGTTAAAAGTATTTCATATACCAAACATTCATTTTGACATATACTTTCAGTCTTCAGAGTTCATAATTGTATCCAAATTATCCTCCCTTGGGCCTCCGGCCCGCAAAATTGCATTCAAAACTTATAATGGGCCGCGTAAAGTTGAAAGCAGCAAATATTCGGTTACGAGGACCATCCACGTCATCAAGAGTATCGCATTCTCTTTCAGCACACAAACTCCTTTTTCTTTTTCTGAAAATTTTACTTTTTAATTAATCTTCTTCTAAAGCAACACCGCGTTTTCTTCACGCAACAGATCGGCGCCGGAGAGTCATGGCTACCGTAGAGGAGAAACCGGTGATGGTCGTCGGTGTCGACGAAAGCGAGCAGAGTACTTACGCATTGGAGTGGACGCTGGATCATTTCTTCGCTCCTTACGCTCCGAATTTTCCGTTCAAGCTCCTCATCGTCCATGCCAAACCTACCGCCGTCTCCGCCGTTGGTCTCGCTGGCCCCGGTACGCTCTTTGATTTCACCTTTGTCACTTTCGACTTTACCAGGAGTAGACACAATCTTCTTCTTCTTCTTCTAGGGAGATAAAATTGGATTTTTTTGTTTGTTTGGTATAGGAACTGCGGAGGTTGTGCCTTATGTTGATGCCGATTTGAAGCATACCGCTGCTAAGGTTATCGAGATGGCCAAAGGAATCTGTCACAGCAAATCGGTACTCACTCATTCACTACTTTCTTCCATGTTTCACCATCTCTTCTCTGTTATATATATATATATCACAAAGCTTTCGGATGATTATAAGAAGACAACTTTCTTGTGTGAATCTCTAGATC
The DNA here is from genome assembly GCA_039880935.1 of Streptanthus diversifolius. Classification (NCBI taxonomy): domain Eukaryota; kingdom Viridiplantae; phylum Streptophyta; class Magnoliopsida; order Brassicales; family Brassicaceae; genus Streptanthus; species Streptanthus diversifolius. The sequence goes on along the minus strand of JAXGFM010000022.1, from coordinate 23,923,466 downwards.
ATTCAGAAGCTTCAAGCTTTACAGCCTCTCTAGTTTTTCTTTTGTTTTCTGTTTCTAGTTAGCTAGTAGGCGCTACTACTACCTTCTTCTCAATCATTCTTGGTTTGCTGTGTAGGTTCATGGCGCTTTGATTGAAGTTTTCGAAGGGGATGCGAGAAATATTCTATGCGAAGTTGTAGATAAACACCATGCTTCTGTTCTTGTTGTGGGAAGCCATGGTTATGGAGCTATCAAGAGGTTCTTATCAATCTTTCATATGTATACCTCTTCTTAATTCTTTTTTCCTGAAAATCTTGTTTGCGACAGGGCGGTTCTCGGGAGCGTTAGCGACTACTGTGCTCATCATGCTCATTGCTCGGTGATGATCGTGAAGAAGCCTAAGATCAAGGTCTGAGACTTAACCCAAGCTGCTCAATTCTCAGTCAAAGCAAAGTCTCTGCATAGTCAATTTCGGTGAAGTGAAATAAATTTAGCTTGATGCTGAATACTAATGTCAGGCACAATTTCGTGTGTAATTGTTTGTTGTATTCCTAAACTATACATTCCCGTTTAAATACTACTGCTGTGGTTATCTACTTATCTTTCTCTTTTATAAATTTCGTACTTTGTTCACAAATAAGTTTTCAAAACCTTAAAAAATCTCATACGAAAGATACTTCTGTGGATGAATGTTGTTGGCTAAATGGTTCGAGACTTGGACTATCTCAATAATCGGAAAAAGCTAGATGGATAATAGTAAATTTATCCAGAGTCCGAGAAAAGAAAAAAAAGAAGAAGAAAAAGAGAAATGTTGTAGAGTCCAATGTCATTGTCTGGTTTTCAACCACGACATCTTTTAACAGGTCGGACGAGACAGAGAGGAAAGGAAGGATATATATATATATATATATGTAAGATAATTACCGCATCGGCTTTGGAAAAGACAGACCAAGTCGGAGAGAGAGAGAGAGAGAGAGAGAGAGAAAGCGAGCGAGAGCGACGGAGATGACTTATCATTGATTTTGTTTGACATTTTTTTTTCCCTTTTGAAAACGAGATTTTCGTGGGTTCCCTCCGATTGGGCGCGCAGAGAGGCTGGTGGAGATATGGCCGGAGGTAAAGATAATGATCGTAACAACCGCCGGATTGCTGGCCAATCGGTGAATTCCGCCGCAGATGAGGGTGGATGTGTCCCTGGAAAACGCGGGAACGAGGAAGATTCTTCATCTCTTGTTGAAGTCTCGTGCTCGATTTGCCTCGAATTGGTGGTCGACGACGGTACCAGATCCATGGCTAAGCTCCAATGTGGTCACCGTTTCCATTTGGGTATTTTAATCCCTTCCTTCCTTTTCTACCAATCAAACTTTTTGTGGGTTTGTTGAGATCTTGGTGGTTTTTGCATTTCCTCGATCATAATTGCTAATATGCGTTCCTTCGTTTGATCCTGTTTCTGATTATATTTTTTTTTTTCTGGGGGATCCTCTCCAATTCCATTTTAGACGATAATCAAAGTATAGCTTTCTGGTGGTGAATTGGTTTTTGCATTATCTTTTAGTTTTAGAGGATAATGGAAGTGAGATTTCGAATCAACATATGAGAATAGCCTATACTAAAAAGTTTAAATCGCCATGACTATGCAGTTGTATGAGGATTAGGATCCCAATGTATGTCAATAAGGTGACAATCTCTATCAAATGTTGGTAGAATCTTGTTAATCGGGTTCTTCTTGCTGCAATAGATATATGTATCGTTTGCGAATCTCTATTTTGTGGCTACTGGATTTGTTGCTATATATGGCTCTAGCTTCAACTGCCTTTTGTTCCGATTCTTGTAGACTGCATTGGATCGGCTTTTAACATGAAAGGAACCATGCAATGTCCGAACTGTCGGAATATCGAAAAGGGTCACTGGTTGTATGCAAATGGCTCTGCTCGGCCGTTTCCAGAGTTTGTCATGGAAGACTGGATCCCCGAAGAAGATTTGTATGGTTTAAGTTATCCAGAAATGGTAAAAGCTCAGTACTTTGTGCAACGACATGTTTTCCTTTCGTGTACATGAGAACTGTGCTTTTATCATATAACCTGTTGATTCTATCAACTATATGAAATCGTTTATCCTAAAAAATTCCGGTGTTTGCAGCAATATCGGGTCCATTGGTGCCCGTTTGGTGAGCTCTCTCAAGCAGCTTCGTTCGAGTAAGCCTACTAGACCTTTACCATGGTTTTGCTATCATCTCTCTTTGCTACTGCCAGAAAATGTTTTTCCTTAAAAGCTTTTGGCCCTTACTACTCCTATCCTTTTGCTGTGTGTTTCAGGGAACTGGAACCTTCAGCCACTACATGTAAGTTTGACGCTGATGATCCATTGTTCTCTATACGATCATTTTTGTTTAGCAAACCGTTGATAATATGAGATGTCATTTTTTCTCTTATCTGTCTTAGATCATAATGAGTTCCACGGGCACCACGCCGCTGCGATGAATCATTCATATCTTGCATACGTTGGACCAGGTCCAGCCGGCACTCCGAGAACTAGCGACAGCAACAACGCAGATGACCATCCCTGGAACAGCCAGTCTGATGACCACTTTCACCAGCTCTCTGTTGCTCCCCAGTATCATCATCATCATCATCATCATCATCAGTCCACATCGTTTTCTCTACCTGGTGCTCATGTGATTGATGGTGAAATCGACTCTTCAGCAGCAAGGGGCATATCTAATCCGCACCCATTTCTCTTTAGTTACCGGTTAGCTTCTCGAGCTCCATATCGCTCTAATTTCTCAACTTTTGTAGCACGTTTTAGAATGTTTTTCTTGTGGATTTGGGCAATGTAGGTCTAATCCAAGAAGCTTACCGGCAATTAACACTCACCAAGGAAGCAGCACCCAAATGCGTGAACACCTTCACACGCAGCATCATGTTTATAATAATCAGAGGCAACATCATGCCAACGGCCCCAATCTCACATCGCCTCTCGACTCCGTGACAAGAAGGGGATTGCCGCTACTACCGCGGCCACACATGCCAGATCAGAACGTCGGATTCTTCATTTATCCACCACCAAGCTCATCAGGTGGACACCGTGAACCAGAGAGCGATCAATTTCATGGATGGGAGAGAGATTGGTTACCACATTTCCCTGTCCCCTCGAATCACCGCACAATCTCTAGCTTCTGGCACAGACACTTCTGAGAGAAGTTGGGTGTCTGAAGTCGCCTGGAAGAACTCTACCAGGCGTATGAACAATGTATAAAAAATGAAAACTGGGGACATGTTTGATGGATCAAAACTTGTTTATGATGTAACTATAACTGGTTTCCAATGTACATTGTGAGCTTTTCAAGAACGGTTGTTATTAAACAGAAGATTCGACCGAATCGTTTCTGGCCAAAATTGAAGTAAATTTTTCTGGTTGGATGGAGTTTAAAAGTGAATAAATGTCGCAGATATCCATAGATTCCGGTGAAAAGAGTATACATACGCCTCAAGGTATGTTGCAACTCAAAAGTTTGAGAAAATGCACATGAAAAAGAAAGCAGAACATTCGGTAAATTTGCAAAGTGAAAAACGATCAAGGCGTTTTTGAGTTTCTGTCTTGAAACAACATACAAAATCTTGCATGAACCTCATTTTATTCTTGTCTGGAACCGGATGAAGATGCAAACATGGTGGAGGACGGTTGACTAGTGATGTGTATGAGTCCCATCTCCACCTTCTTCACCTTTCCTGGAGGCTGCTCTAAGTTTACGCTGCTCCTCCTTGTATATCCTGTTTCTTCTTTGAAACTGCAACAGGAACACAAACATGATGCCTCATATCAGTTCAATTATGAGTCATCTGCATGGTAATTACTAACACAAGTGCTTCTAGGGATATAGATGCACAGACAGCCAGCAATATTCTGAGAGAGATCAACGTTTACACTAATTTATTGGTTTTAAAAGAGTAGCATCGATATTGCCCTTTTGAATCCCGGAAACTGACAGATGGATACATAAGCTATTTTTATAGAAAAAGAAAACACACAAGAGACCAAGTGTAAAGAGCATTTTATGTTCCAATGTCTCAGCAAACGAGTTGATTCCATTTTAACTCAGCAGCACAATGCCAAACGAAAGAGATGATTCTAAGCTCAGTGCTTCCAGTGAATTAATATGAAACCCTATCTACTAATATTATAATCCGAAGTCGTTGATTTCATAACAAGAGGAACCAATTTACAATCTCTATATAGTAGAATCTAGCATTACACCATGACGAAAGATGCACCTAACTCAAACTAAACCGACTCTGTGATCTAGACATGATTCATCATCATCAGTCCGATCTAGGGTTTTCTTAAAAAAAACGGAAACAGTGGCCTATATCATAACCATCACCTATCAAATCAAATGACGGGTTCTTCGAGCAATATGAAGGCATATCTCCAATAATCAAAACACGAAGAAGAAGTGAATCGGGAGGAAGAAGTCGTACGGTACCTCTTTGGAATGGTGGAGACACTCAAGGTAATCTTCACGAAGAAGAGAACAGTCCTTGGGCTCTCTGCAGTGAGACATACATTCACTGAAATCCATCCAGAAATCGTAGCATCTCCCTTTGTTCCCCGTTATTCCCCATCCCGACGCCATTTATCTCCCAATCAACAAAACCCAGAAGAAGAAGAAGAAGAAGAAGAAGATGCTCCGATTGTTGATTGAATCTCCATCTCCTCCTCCCACGGTTCGGGTTTTCTCCGCTGGGTAACCCGCAATAGTTGTCTAATGGACTTTTAACTTAATGGGCTTTTAAGTGGGCTGGTTCTCAGTTTGTCGTTCCACCACCCTCCTCCCCCCACTTTTTCAATTTTTTCATTGGCGGTACATCTTTTGCCATTGTTTATTTTCCCATATTCTTAGTGGGACCCACCGTTTTCGTACGGTAATTCAGGACAGGCTCTCAAGTGTGCGAGGAGCACCGTACACCCGCACTACAACGGAGATCTCTCATTTTGACCTGTCAAGTAATCATGAGACTAGAAATCAAAGCTTCATTTTAGAAAGTTAAGTGTATACTCGTCGCACCAGATCATCGCTCCCCAAGTGCTCTCTAAAAGCGTCGTGTAGAAGAAGGAGGAGGAGGTGACTGGCACAACAATATACACAAGCTACGCTGCCTACTGACGAAAGAGGGAGCAGTCGACGACAATGGCGGTTTCTTCTCCGACGTCGTCTTGCAACACTTCCGAGTCCTTACCGTCACCCTCTTCGAACTTCGCTTCGCTTCCGGTTGCGGCGATGAAGAGGAGAATCGTCGAGAAAATCCTCGAGAATCGCGTCACCCTCATCGTTGGCGAACCGGGTTGCGGTACGTACGCGCTTTCGCTTGGTTTTTGTCTCCCTTGACTACTTTCTTCCTTGGTTACTTATGCCTCTCGCCGTTGGGTTTTTGTTTTTTGTTTTTCTTTTCGCCGTTAATCCTAGTTTCGTTGATCAGTCTTTTTGTTTCCATTTTTGTTTGCTCGTAGGGTTCTTCGTATAAACTCATATCTGTACTGGGTTTTGAATGGATGGATGATTCGTTTCTATCTTACGTTTAGGGCAATATTTAGCTTTCGCACGTCTTATCAAAGTATACTAATGAACCGCTAGATTTCGATCTATCTCATCCGTGCGCTAGTTACTCTTCGTCGTTGATTTCCCCACATTTTTGTCCTTGTTTGCTTCAGGGAAGAGTTCGCAAGTTCCACAGTTCCTTATGGAAGCAAACATGGCACCCATTCTGTGTACACAGCCTAGGAGATTTGCGGTTGTGGCTGTTGCTAAGATGGTTGCTAAATCTCGCAACTCTGAGTTAGGGGGAGAAATTGGTTACCACATTGGACATTCAAAGATACTCAGTCAAGGGTAACTATTGCACACGACTCTCTCTCTGCATTATTCCCAAATCTCCATGACTAGATATAATTATACAACACTATTCTCTTTTAATATCTTCTTTGTGTCCGCTTTTATGATGATTTTTGTGCTAATATTCCTTTTTCTGTTGCATGCAGCTCGAAAATTCTGTTCAAAACTGCTGGAGTTCTGTTGGATGAAATGCTAGACAAGGGGTTGAATGCACTCAAGTACAAGGTTATCATTCTTGATGAAGTGCATGAAAGATCTGTGGAGTCTGACCTTGTTCTTGTCTGTGTTAAGCAGTTTCTCATGAAGAATAATGACCTCAGGTTACAGTCCTTTTCTAGATTATGATTTTGTTCTTTTGTAAGGTTCTTAAATTGTCGTTCATTAAAGAGTTAATGTGACTTTTTTTACAGGGTTGTCTTAATGTCTGCAACTGCTGATATAACAAGGTACAGAGACTACTTTAAAGAACTCGGCAGGGGTGAACGGGTAGAAGTGGTCGCAATTCCTAGCCCTGATCAGAGAACAATTTTCCAGAGAAGAGTATTTTATCTTGAGCAGGTTAAACTTTTTGAAACTACATTTGATATCTGTTGCTCTTTGGGAAACTATTTATTTATCCAACTGATTCTTCCACTTTAGCTTCTTATAAATGACTAGTGTTGGTTATCTATCTTTCCTTTGCTGGAGGATATTGCTTCCTTATTGCCTGTCTCTCCCCACCCCATTGCGAGACAATAATTCTTGTCTGGTGGTGCATTCCGTCTGTAAATAACACATTGGATCTGTATCCATCCTGGAGATGACCTAGCAAGCTTATGATAAAACTAGAATCCTGTTGGTTCTAGGACTCAAGTGAGTAGGTTCAGTTTTAGCGAACTAGAATAGTCATGCTTGTATCAAGCAATTTGGAATGTTTCCAATAGTTGTGGTACACTGTTTAGAATCACAATTCACAATGTTACATATAGTAAAACAAAATAATTGAAAATGTTCGTGGTCTGTGACTATCACTTCCACTTTGATGAAAAATGAAATTTTCTGCGTCCATGAAAATTTGTGGAAGGACTAAATTGTATGGCTTTTTTTTGGTTTTCTTATTTGATTGCGAGCCTCTACCTGCCAATTGAATCAATTTGAATGAGACACTGTTTCATGAAGCAGATTGCAGGATTGCTTGGTGTCAGTTCTGATTTGTCAGCTTACTGTCCTGGTTCAAGTCCTTCATCAGCTGATACTGAAATCAAACCTGAATTGCAGAATCTAATCCATGATCTCATCTTTTATATTCATGAAAAGGAACCAGACATTGAGAAGAGTATTTTGGTTTTCCTTCCAACATACTACTCACTTGAGCAGCAGTGGTATCAATTGGAACCATTTCGTGCATCTTTTGAGGTTCACATACTGCACCGAAGCATTGACACCGAACGAGCCCTGGCGTCTATGAAGATTTGCAGATCCCGTCGCAAGGTTTTGCTTTTAACTTTCCATGTTTCATCTTTGCAATATCTTTGTGACCTGAGGACTAAACTGAAATTTAAATAACTAGAGAAGATCTTGATTTGAGAGTGATGCAAACACTTATTTCTAATGTAGGGTCTTGAACATCATTTTGTTGAGTATATGAGTGAATGACGCTCGGTGGTGTAGTTTTGTACTTGATGAAATGATAAAATTTTACCTTCCATTTCTGCTTAGCTAACAGTTAAAATGTTGTTGTACTTATTAGAGTAGAGGACTTATCATATTATTGGGAAGTATCAAACCCGTATTGGTGCAAGTTTGGATTCCATCAGTTGCAACTACCATGTTGTGGCTTCAATGATTTCGTAGTTCATATTCACAAACTGTTATTCTTAGGTAATATTGGCGACAAATATTGCGGAATCTTCAGTGACAATACCCAAAGTAGCCTATGTCATTGACTCATGCCGGTCTCTGCAAGTATTCTGGGATGCATCCAGGAAAAGAGATGCAGTTCAGCTTGTTTGGGTCTCTAGATCTCAGGTAATCTTAGATTTTACCATATATGGTGCAAAAGCGGATGTCCTAAAATTTAGTTATTTCATGTGGAGTTATAGGCTGAGCAACGTAAAGGGAGGACAGGTCGAACATGTGACGGTGAGGTGTATCGCCTGGTGCCGAGTGCGTTCTTCAACAAGCTTGAAGAGCATGAGCCTGCAGCTATACTTAAGCTTTCATTGAGACAACAAGTTCTCCAAATTTGCTGCACAGAATCCAGAGCCATTAATGATGCGAACGGTAATAGTGTTATAATTGTATAGAGAATGCTTGACTTCTTTCTTAATAGACAAGGTCAAACTTGGGTTCCCTGAGAACTAGTAAGGACAGTCAGATTTGCTAGGTTTCTGATACTTCATAAATACTTATCACATAAAATTTCCTATTACATATTCCCGTATTAATGCTCTGTTGGTATAGTAATTGAACATTAACAATGAGGTAGATGAAGCTAAATGCATATGGTGGAATTTTTCTTTCATTTATTCTAAAAAAACGGGTGCTTATAAGATATAGGAATACAATAGGTTGAATAAAAAAGACAGTATTTATGATGCTTTTGCGTCAGTCTAATCAGTCTTTATATAACTTAGCATTGCTGGCAAAAGCTATGGATCCACCAAACCCAGAAGACATTGATGATGCTTTGAGTATGCTATTAAGTATACAAGCATTGCGGAAATCACCTAGGGGACGCTACGAGCCCACATTTTATGGACGGTTGCTTGCTAGCTTTCCATTGTCTTTTGATGCATCCATGCTCGTCGTCAAGTTTGGTGAAATGGGAATGCTAAGAGAAGGGATTCTATTAGGTGTCCTGATGGATACCCAACCGCTTCCTATCAATCATCCTTTTGGAGATGATGCACTGGTATTTCCTGTTGGTGAATATTTCTGCAATTTTGCATGCCTTTTTGATCATGATTTTTAAACATCTACACCTATGTCTTCTTTTACAGTTTCTGGAGCATGTTGACCACTATTTTGGTGGAGACAGTTGCAGGACCATTTCTGGTGGCCGGAGGGAAGTGGTACTCATGGCAAACCTATGTGCTTTTCAGTTTTGGCAGCGTGTCTTTAAGGTAATAAAATAGTTGTCATATTCCCTAAGAGATCTAGCTTTTATTCTTGATGATCTTACCAATGTTTTTCTCCTTGAAGGATAAGCATCGTCTTGAAAGCTTGAAACAACTTTTGTCGAATGAGAAAGACAAAGATCTCAAGCTGATGTTTCCTGCAATTGAACAAGAGTGGTGTGATTTCCACAATATTTCCCGGTCTTCATTCTATCATGTGTCTGAGATGTGTAAGTTCATTGGTCCATCATCGACTATTTTTCTGATAAGCTTTCCATTTTACTCATCAAAAACAAATTTTAAATTATCAACATGCTAATAGCCCTTTTTAATTTGTCTGAAAGCTTGAAGGATAAGCATCGTCTTACCAATGCCCCTTTATTGGAAATTTGCCTGTTTTACAGATGAAGATACACTTAGCTCATTTCATCGTTTCAGACCTCAGTTCATCAGTTCTTCTGATTCTCTTCCAACCTATTACAACCCATACGAATTTGATCACACATGCTATGTTGAGTGCCAAGCCCCTGAGGATAGATATCCACACACTGAGGATCAACCGCCCCTTGAAGTGAGAAAATGTGTATCAGTGCCGTTTGTTCCTCCTAACTCATTCCAAGCTAATGCTATTGCAAAAAACATGGCCAATATTATCAAAGAGGTATTCATTTGCTGACCACGTTTTCTTTTTAAAGCTTGGCGTTTACAGGCTTATCAATCTTCTCCCTGTGACAAGTTTTGTCATTGACAAGAGTGCGGGGAATTCTGGAGCTGGAAACAATGTTGTTCTGTACAGCACATTGATCTTCTACTGTTTTCTATTTTCCATAGATAAGAACGCAGGGCACTCCATCTGATAATGGCCATGGAGCAACCGAACCTGAGGCTTACACTGACAATGGAGAGGCCCCACTCTGTGTATATTTTCTTAATGGATTTTGCAATCGAGGTGATCAGTGCGCGTTCTCGCATACTTTTCAGTCAACAAGACCAGCCTGCAGATTTTTCGCGTCGTTGAAGGTTTATTTTGTTAGTTGTTACCATATCCTAGTTGGGTTGTCTGTCTTCAGATTTTTTGCTGATGAGTCGGTTTTGTAGGGATGTCGAAATGGAGAATCGTGTTTGTTTTCCCATGTCATGCGAAGACAGACAACACCATATTATTCTTCTCCCCCATGCCTTCCAGAAGAAGATGACTCTTCCACATCACCTCTGCTGGATTTATTTCCAACTTCTGAGGGATGCATTCTTGTGTTCGATGACTCTGACATGCATTTCACTTCAAGTATAGCCAACCGTTATCCGTCCTGGAGAATACTCTCCACGTCATCCTCTTCAGAGACGCTTTTCTGTGATTCATCACTTGCGGACACAAGAATCTTCTGGGGTCTCAATCATCCCTACCAAACCATCATCTCAAAAGCAGGAGGGGAGAACCCAATCCCATGGAATGAAGTTAAATGCGTGCTGTGGTTCCTCAACCCAGACAGCTATGACGAAACTCCTGAGAAACAGAAAACAATTGTGCAGAATTTCTTCGAGTACATGGCAATCAGAATACTTGGCGATGCTCTTTACGAAATCCGAGTAGTTCTGACTATGAACAACATCAGATTCTCAAACTTACAGGTAAAAATATTTGTCTGGTTGGTTTCAGGTTCTCCATTGTCATGTTTGTCTACTCCGTTCAGTTTCTTTTCTTATATTTCGTTTCTTCTTTTCTTAAGGTCGAGAAGCTAGCCAGAGACAGCTTCTTCTTCCTTGGAGAGTCTTTCCCGCACAATTCAGTAAGCTTCGGTGAATTCTCAGATAGAGTCACCATCCAAAAGCCTATGCTAGTCTCCAGACCAGTCTCCTATGTCTTTGATCTCCATCCGCCTACTGACATCCAGTTTGGTGACTACACCTCTGTCCTTCACAAATCACTTCACAACCAATGATCTTATGGTGTGAAAAGAGAACCTACTTTGTGATACTTTGGTCTCTGTCTTTCAACTCCCAGTGGAGTAGATAATGGTTGAACAATGGTTGCTCTGTTACATGTCCTGAAATGATGATTGGTTTCATGCTTAGATAGTTAGATAGATCAATTCAAGTTTCGTTTTCATTCGTCTTGTTTCATGCATGAGCTTAGAGAGTGACTCCTGCTTGGATAGGAGATAAATCATGACTGATGCATTTTTATCATTCCACATAACATAAGAGTAGCAATATTTACCATTGTGAACCAAAAACTGTACTGGTCGTCATTCATTAGTAGCTAGAGCCACCTAAAAGCATATCATTCCACCTCTTTGTCTCTCATCCAGATCATGTGAATTGCCGTAACCATGCTTGGACCCTCCAATGTACAATCCATGTGAGCTCAATCCTTACGTTTTTTTCACCATCTCTTCTATATATATATTTCTATTTCTACCAGATGTTTTTTTTTTTTTTGTCGTATTCCAATCCATGTGTTTTTGATATTATATTATATAGCAGAAGAGAGAGATGCACGCCACATCAAAATATGGTTAGGCCGTGAATTTGGGCTAGCATATAAACAACTCAGTTGGGTCAAATCATTTTCAATGCGAAGCACATCATATTAAATGTGAATCAACCGGTTTAGATAACGATATTGTAACCGGTCCTTTTTCGGTATTGAATGAATTGATTCAGACCCCCCAAGTCTTATATAGCTATAATTGTGAAACGATCTCCACGTTCCAAAATGTTATAAGAAAAAACTAAAATTTCCCTCTTGCTTCAAGAAAAATAATAATCAAATTCAATAATTCAACAGCATTAAATGATTAGAGGGGAAATCAAAAACTAAGCTTAAAGAATTACCAAACCGTCGGCTCCAAGTGACTTTTCATAGTCTTTTAACTTTCATTATTGCTTCTCACCTTTCTCTTGCTTCCTCTGCAACCCTCTTTAGATCTTCTACCCATTTTTAATCTTCACTAAATTTACAACAAAAAAAAAAATGATTTTTGTTTAGTCATTCACTAAATATATATATTTATATTAATTTAACTGTTCTACTATTTTATTTTCAAGCTTGTTTCGTCTAATAATTTTGCGAGATTCAACTCTGTAAATTCTGCAATATTGAAAGGCTCAAACCAATAATCAATTCAAAAACAATTATTATTTTTTAATAAAAAAAAACGTAAATCTAGTTTTAGGAGGTTGTTGTAGTTCTACTTCAAATGGTAAAAGATTTTGAAAACCGAAACTAAAAACTACACTATACAGGCATAGACCTAAACCCATAAAATGGCTAATAGACTTAAACCATCGATATAATGCTTAATCCTTCTGTAAAAATGATTACTACAATACCTACAAATGGACCGCCCCATGCTCTAATTAAAATCTTAAATCTCACGTCCTTTTTGTATATCTTAATTCAAAGGTTTAAAGTTAAATCCTTTAATTACAAAATTTAAAAGTTAATCTCATCTGCTCCTTCGTTTGTATATATATATATATATATATATACAAGTCCTTGGTGAGTCTAAAATATCGTCCCAGTTTCTTAAAAGTTTGGATCTTTCTTCTAATTAACATATAAAAAATATATATAAAAAAAAGCACATGAATTCGTATATCACGTTTGCTCTTCTCTCTCTTCTTCTGGCGCTAAACCCAAATCCGTCGTTAGCCTCCGGACGTAACCACACAGACGACAGAAACGCGTGTAAGGTAACGCGGTACAGCAGGTACGTTAAAAAAGCGTGCAGCGTAACGCGATACCAGAACCTCTGCGTTCGAACGCTATGGCCGTTTGCAATCGTTGCAAAAAACAACTCGAGCAAGTGGGCCAGAGCTGGCGTTGCGGTGACCATAACCGACACCAAACAGATCCTAAGACTCTTGCTCAAAACGCGGCGTTCGGCGGTTGGGAAACGCGAGAAGATCGCGTTATCGGACTGCCGAGAGCTGTTCGTGGACTCCCTCGACAATCTCTACAAGTCACTCTCCGTTCTCCGGAAACTGGACTCAGACGAGTTTCAGCAGCAGATGAGCGATCTCGCCACGTGGCTAAGCGCTGCACTCACGGATGAAGACACGTGTCTGGATGGATTTGAGGAGACGATGATTAAATCATCGACGGTCAGGATGATTCGGAGAAGGGCGACCAGGTGTATGCACTTATGCAGCAATGCTCTCGCTCTCCTCAACAAGCTTGCTTATGATGGCTTGTAATCTACGTTATCATATTTTTATATACACAAAACTATTTACACTTTTTTTTATAATGTATTTTACAGTAAAGAAAAAAACCTTATTATATATGATTGTGGTCCGTCTGGTTAATAAACTCGCGGCGAATATCATGAAATTTATGATTTGACAATTATTACTCCGTTTTTCTTGGGTCTCTATTTCTTTCTTTTTCGATTTTGTTCTGTATATATATAACTCTACGAATGTGTGATCGATCAGTCAAATCGTTATATACTTTTACCCGCTTTGGTATTCCATAAGTTTTATGACAGCTGACGTACAATTAAAAAAAAATGTTGTTTTCACATATTTCATAAGTATTCATTTACAAAAAGTATTATATTATTGAATGATGGATTTTTCTTGTAAGCATATGCATTATACGGATTTAAATACGGATGGTAACATAACACGACACTAAGACAAACCTCTAAGCTACATGTATATCCGGGTCATATGTATAGTGTATGGTCTATGGAATCAGAATATGATGATATGAAATTTTCAGTTACTGACTGAGGCGGGCGTTTGAATATCCTTTCTGGTTCTTTTGGGATAATTTGAATATTTAAATATAGAGATGTAAAATTGTAATTTTGAATTATTTTAAATTTAAATAAAATTAATATTTCAGAAATATAATTATATTTAAAATATTTAATTCAATTTTAAATTTCAGTAGGATATAAGAACAAAACCCGTTCAAAGATTTTATCAATTTTGAATTCGATTAAATCCTATTGTTTGGATCGTGTAAGGATATTTTGGCAGTCGAATAATATCAAATGGCGGGTGTGGGAAATTGTAGCTTTACTAGTTAAGCCCAAATTCGTAATGGACGGCCTTATAATGTTTCAGGTGTTTAGGCCTACGAATTCAAGTAGTTAACCTGGATTATTAATAATCCGAATTCTTACTTTTATTATATCAATTTGGTGCGATTATGTACAATTAAAATCTCTAATATATATATAATTAAAAAAAGGTCCAATCAGAGACTGTTGATCTCAACTAACGTAAATGATTTCTATATAACAGCAGAAAGAAGGAACACAAACATACATAGTAGACAAGAGACAACACATCCAAAACCAAGTCCTTGTCACGGCTCACGTACATATCTTCCCTGCAATCATTACCAAGCATAATAATTGAATAACATCTCGATAATCATCAGTTTAATACGTTCAGCAACTACGTAATATTTGTTTTATTATTTAATCCATGAAATAGTTAAAATACGATTTTAATTAAGATGTATACTATGCACATATGTATATAGTTTGTTTTTCAGAGCCACGGCGTAGCATTCTAATGATAAAAAGAATTTATATTATAGGTCGTTTTTACTAATACCTTTGTTGGGAGATTTGGAGTTGTTATGAGTATCTAATCTGTGATTTGATGTAGTGTGCAATTTATCACATAAAGAAGAGAAATATAAAAGAAGAGAAGAAACAGATGATTAGTGAGGATCTTTCTCTGTTCTAATTATTTTTTAGCGGAAAAAAGTAAAAAAAAAAAAAAAAAAGTGGCTCGACAATGGAGAAAACGTGGGAGACAAGCGAAGAGCTCCACGGGTTGACGACGAACAATTGTCCTCTATATATGTCTTCTTCTCCAACGTGCGACCCTTAATTCTACCTTGTCGTGGTCATTTCATATTCTGTCTTGTTCTTTCCATTCTTGTGTTAAGCAGCTACGTGTTCTCTAGTCATAAAGAATAATAGTATGTTATCTTTTATGTCACAACATTACTCTGGTAATTGGTGTTTACCCCACTAATCATTCCATGCTTCTCCATTTAACGAAACAATTGAAAATTAATTATTATTATGGCTTTACTCTATTTCACATATATTTACTTTACGCTAAATTATTCAAGACGAAGAATAATATTCTTGGTGAGATCAATGCCATATTTAGTAGTATGTTATTGAACGTATTTATCATATTCAAATGTGAGTTGCATTTGAGCAACAGTGGTCTTTATTGACTTACTTTGTTGCTCTTTCTTTTTATATATATAAATGTTTGAAACCCAAACCTACAAGTTCCAGTCCACATACAATCAATTGACCTAATCTAAATTAAAAATTATACTAAAACTTAGTTTGATTGATTGTTATTTTACTTTGTTTTTGATATAAAGGCAATATGAAGTTATGAACCGTACCCGGTAAATGAAATAAAAACCAATCAAATCATTGTAAATTAATTATAATTTTGAAAAGCCATGAATCTTCACATGACATCATAACTCTACTACCATAATAAATATCATAGATTATATATATTACTTAGCTGTCTAAATATGAAATCTTTGCATGCAATATGTACAATGGTAGCGTAACTATCATAAATTCATAACTAACTTAACCTAGTTAAACGTTGCCACCCACATGCTATAAAAGTTTTATTGCAACCAACTCATAAAGGGGAAAAAAAGATTATAATAATAAGATATGTTTGTTAAAAGCAATATGCTTGAAATAAAAACAAAAATACACACCCTGTATCAATAAGACAAAATATCACATTTTTGTCCATCTAAAACGTTATGATGTCACATTTCTCAGCCAAATAAATAAAAACGTTATGGATGTGGATTTATAAACTGTCACGAAAGGTTTAGTACGAGTATATAAATATTCCAACGTTTTAGGTGGAATATATCATATATGTATAGTTAGGTGAATCAATAATGGGATTTTTTTTTAAAAAAAAAAAAATTTAAAAAAATAAATGAACGTTGAAATCACTCAAAGTTGTCATCAAAGTGGCTGTGCGTGCCAATTAGGCGCTTGTTGAGTTTATCAAGGTACATGCCGAATTTAAAGTTCTATTTACTAAGTACATATTTTCCACTATAGAAGAAGAAAACTACTCAAAAGTTAATACCAAGGATAGTGTTAAAGCCTAAAATTATACAAATTGTTTAAATTTTCATGTGTGACGTTATAAAGCTAGTTTCATGTTCAGTGATAATAAAGGAAAATAGTGCTATAAATTTGGTGGGCAGGTTCATTAAAAATAAAAACAAAATGTTGAACGGGGCAAGTTTGTGAATGTTTTGTCGTCAGTTTCCAGCTCATATATAAGAAGATGCTTTCAGAAAACTTAATTCAGTAGTAAGTTCTTAATGACAATGAATATAAAATTTATGCAAAATTATAAATATGCAAAGAAAAATATCAATAATCGCCAAAAAAGTAGTAGTTATTTAATTTTGATGATAAATAACAAATTGGTTAACGACAATAAATAAATACACCACCGAAGATTCATTATTGTAAAACTGTAATGTAATTAATTTTCTAAAGACAAAAAAAAAAAAAAAAACTGTAGTTGGGTGAAGAAATGGATGAAGATAGATTTTGAAGAAACGTTTTACTTTTAAATCTGAAAAGGAACGCCTAATGGAGCAAAAAAAAAAAATATAAAAAAGGTAAAAATTAGAGACCATACTAAATGCAGGGGCATTGTAGTAATAAAAGTGAAAACGAAGATAAAACTGTAACGCGACTTGTAAATAAATACAGAAAATCCATTTTGGAATATTCATAAAAGGTCGAGTCGGAGGAAGAAGAAGAAGATGGCGTCGGAGCTAACATACAGGGGACACGATATGGAGCAACCAGAAGCGCAAGCCTTCCAGAGGAAGCCAATAAGGCCGTGGTTCGTATCGATTCGTCCAATCCGTTACATGCTCAGGGAACAGAGACTGGTCTTCGTCCTTGTCGGCATTGCAA
This sequence comes from Streptanthus diversifolius, assembly GCA_039880935.1. Lineage (NCBI taxonomy): Eukaryota > Viridiplantae > Streptophyta > Magnoliopsida > Brassicales > Brassicaceae > Streptanthus > Streptanthus diversifolius. Next base: position 23,906,526 of record JAXGFM010000022.1, on the reverse strand, counting down.
TTGCCACATTAGGTTTCACACTTTTCTCTCCTTCCTCCAACCAACCCATTACTCCTTACCACGATCCCCTCTCCGGTTACGGAATGAGATCCTCGGAGTCGTCGTCGTCGTCGAACGTCCCGGCGCAGAGGAGGCCTAGCAGCATCGCGTACATGACCGGTGGGATTGGATCGGCGGGGGGCAAAATTCCTCTGGGTCTGAAACGTAAAGGGCTTCGTGTGTTGGTGACTGGTGGGGCCGGTTTCGTCGGGTCTCACCTGGTGGACCGGTTGATCGCGAGAGGAGACAGCGTGATCGTCGTGGACAACTTCTTCACAGGTCGGAAGGAGAACGTGATGCACCATTTCGAGAACCCCAACTTCGAGCTCATCAGGCACGACGTCGTCGAACCCATCCTTCTTGAGGTTGACCAGATCTACCATCTGGCCTGTCCTGCCTCTCCGGTCCACTACAAATTCAATCCGGTCAAGACGATAAAGACCAATGTGATCGGAACGTTGAACATGTTGGGTTTAGCCAAGCGAGTCGGTGCCAGGTTCCTCCTGACCAGCACCAGTGAGGTCTACGGAGATCCTCTGCAACACCCTCAGGTCGAGACTTACTGGGGCAACGTTAATCCCATCGGTAATTACTAATTACGTTGCCTTTTTTTCTGTTATCATTCATTGTTTTATTAATTTCTTCATAAAATATACGAAAACGCGAGTTACTGTTTTTACCCTCAAACAGGTGTTCGAAGTTGTTACGACGAAGGGAAACGTACGGCGGAGACTTTGACCATGGACTACCACAGAGGAGCTAATGTTGAGGTCTTTGTTTTTTTTTTTGATTCTTGCCTTTCTTCATTAGGATATACATATTCAGCTTTGTAACCAAATAAATTTACTGATTACGACCAACAGGTTAGGATTGCTCGGATCTTCAATACTTATGGCCCTAGGATGTGTATAGATGACGGTCGTGTGGTTAGCAACTTCGTTGCCCAGGTAAGTTTTTTTTTTTTATATTTTTTTCAAAGATTAATAAATAGAGTAAGTGTTGATTAAGTAATGATTGTGCAGGCATTACGAAAAGAACCATTGACTGTTTATGGTGATGGTAAGCAGACAAGAAGTTTCCAGTTTGTCTCTGATCTGGTAATCTTCTTTTTACTTTTTTCCTCCGAAAGTATACATAAATAGTATAATTTATAAATAAAAACAAGCAAAGAAAAGTTCGATTCAGTGTAGCCCTACTGTTTCATAAGTATTTGCCAAGACAAGCACATCTTTTAATGCTATTGTGGGTGTATTTCAGTTTAATTACTTGTATCCAATGTGACATCAACCTAGTGCTATTCATATCAAACGATTGGCAAATTAACAGAAAATATGGTAAACTTGAATGTGATAGGTGGAGGGTCTGATGAGGTTGATGGAAGGAGAACATGTTGGGCCATTTAACCTTGGTAACCCTGGTGAATTCACCATGCTCGAGCTCGCTAAGGTCTCTCTAGTCCACTATTACGATCTCTCAAAAGTCTTTACTGGTATCTGACCCAAATGAGGTGAATGTTATTTTTGTGGGTGCGCAGGTTGTTCAAGAGACGATTGACCCCAACGCAAAGATAGAGTTTAGACCCAACACAGAGGACGACCCACACAAGAGGAAACCAGACATCATAAAGGCCAAGGAGCTTCTTGGTTGGGAACCAAAGGTGGCTCTGCGCCAAGGACTCCCACTTATGGTCAAAGATTTCCGTCAACGTGTCTTTGGCGACCAAAAGCAGGAGACCACCACTTCTTCATCAACAGACCCCGCTCTAGGCTCCTATATAAACAACCCATAATCCCATGAGCAGCAGGAATCATAGAGTCAGAGAACAGCCTCTTTTTTTATTTTTTTGTTTGTTATTTTTTTTTATTGCCGTTTTGCTACTCGTGTCAATCTAGTGGAGATCGGACCTCACACCGATTTTAAAACCTTTCTTATTTTTACCGCAGTTTGGTGCCTTTGACACGCGGACCCGTAAACTTGAAGTTACTCAACACAAATGAGATTACGCGCAAACAACCTCCAAAAACAGCTTTGTCAACTTCGGTCAATATTGACGAAAACGAGACACACAGAGATGTCATAAACTCCGAAGATACCTACAAGAATTTATCACTTTCAGCACAAACAAGTCTCTCTCTATCTCTAGTCTCACTCACTTTGGATTCCTGAGGACGATGATGACTGAGTCTCCTCGGAGAAACATCTTGCTTATGAACCGATCTCTATTCACGGGAAGTGCCTTCTTCTTGCCTTTTCCAGTTTTCGGAACCTACATCCCAAAAAAAAAAAGAAGGGTTAGTAATTTAGTTTGAGATTGGCAGTCATTTTGTCAATAGAATGTAAGAGGCACACAATTATAGACACGAAATGGTTTTGAGAAGAAACATGTTATACCTCAGTCCACATCTCTCTGACGTTTTCAAGAACCATGTTGCAGTGTCTGTCAAACGCCCTCACGCGACCAAGAAGTTTCCTGTTGTTCCGGCAATTGATTAACACCTGCATACATAGACTTGAACTTTTGTTTGAAACAAGCTTCCTTCCTTCGCATCCACATAAACACTTTTTCATATAACATAATCTAAAGTCTGTCTTATGAACATCTCATAACTCTATACCTGAGTGTTATTCTTGACGCTCATCATCAGAACAGAGAGAGGCCCTGTGTTGAATTCTTCCTCCTCAGTCTTTCCCTGCTAAAAAACAGTATCACGCATCATGACTTAAAGGAAAAACATTCGACGAGAGAATAAAATACATGTAGCAACGCATCCACTAAGACTAATAAACAAGAAGGGAGGAAACCAGTGCAAGGTCGAGTAACAAAGAGAACACCAGCAACATTACAATTGACAATGCAACAGATGGCACAACTCTAAGATGGAAAGCAAACACTTATCTAATCTGTAGCGGTCCATTCCTAGGCAAAGCACTCAAGAGCCACAAGGAAACTGCACTAAGATAAAACTAGGGTTTATGACAGATACGAACAGCTATAAATCGAAAAAGATGTACTTACGTTTTTGGTATCTTCTTCCATTGGCCTACTGCGAGTGAGAGAAGAATCTAATTAAGCACCAAGACGAAACGGAGTCAAAGCTTAAGAACAATCGAGAAGATACCTCATGTTTGCTTGCCGCGAGCTCGTCTCCACAAAGTTCACCACCGGATCCGTTGAGCCTGTCAAAGTTTAAGAAAACGAAAGAGTTACAGAGGATTGTACAACAGATAGATCAGATCGGAGAAAGAAGTTAGGGTTTTACCTAATAAATCTCGCTTTCGTTCTCCAGAGATCTTCTCTCTCACAGAAAAAGAGAGAGCAACAACGACGACTCGAAAACACCATGTCTATGAAACTATTGGGCCTTATAACTCTAAGGCCCTAGAGCCTTTACAATTTCTTATATGATATATGGCCCAATTAAATCCATTGGAATCGTTTAGGACATAGTAGGATATATAATAGCACAACGGTGAACCACTAATTATTCTTTTAAAAGCGCAAAGACAATTCCATGTGAAGAATAATTGTTCTTTTCTGCCTCTGAAACGTAACAAAAATCCATAAAAAAACTTTTCTGAATCGTTTCCAGTTTTTTGAGCTTATAATGTTTTGAATTTTATTTTTTCAAAACCACTTCCTAAAGTGAATAATAGTATAGATATTTTAATTTTAGAGTGAATGAAAGAACTTTATTCTTTTAAAATTATTTTACAAATAATAGTTTAGATTTATATAGTAAATACAATTTAGATATTTTTGGAGCCGCAAATAACTTACATGCCACTACATAAAAACAAAACATATATCATTAAATTTTTTGCTGGATATAAGTATGAGGATAATACTGTAATGTTTTTTCAATAGCATATAGATGTAATTTGGTTCAATAAAAAAATTAATAGATAGGAGTTGAATGGGTTTTTTTTATATAATAAATGGATTATTGATTTTTGAAATGGTTGATCATTTTCTTTTTTTAAAAAATTAAGTATTTTTAATTAAATATATTAAAAACGTAAATAATGTTCATTGATGATATTTTAGACTTTTCATTCTGAAAATGAACAAATGAACGAAAAACTCTAATCTATCAGAATTACTTTTCCAAATAGTAGTATAAAAGTTTTTTCTTCCATTTGTTTGTCGTGATCAACTAGTGACTCATTTAAGTTTTGTTGATCATGTCTTCATCTTTTATAATGGATCGGGAATCTTGTCCCGCAGCTATTCTCATGGTCTTGCGTCGGTTTAATCTCACTTCTGGCTTAGCTCTTAACTCAAGTAAGTCTTGTTTATTTATTGATGGGGAAGAGTTTGGTAAGGTTTCAGGAGCTTGCAACATCTTTCGGATTAGTTCAGGATGCTCTCCATGTTCGATAATTAGGACTGCCGCACGAGTTAAGAGCTACCGACTATCAACCACTAGTAGATAAGGTCATATCTCGGATTGCAAGACCTCCGTCTTTTGCAGGAAGGTTATAACTTATACCCCAATTTAGAGTCTCATACGTTACCAATCACAGTTAGCGTAAAAGGGATAATATAGTTTCATACCTTTTTGGGCGGCCAAATATATTTTCTAGTTCATCATAACTAAACTCATTTCCAGATAAATAGACTGAGAAAGAAATTCTTCTCCGTTTTTTTTTTTTATTAATTGTTACATTTACATAGCAGATCGAGGGACCAAACGGCCACCGTTCAAACCGCAAAGGAGATTGAAGTAGGAACGTTTAGGTTTCCTTTGACCGTTACTATTAATGTCGTTATCAACAACCTTCTCGACACTAGCAGTGGTAGTAACACGTATAGGAGTGACAGTTAGAGAGGCTGGGTCAGATGTTCGATGGTCAAGCCAGCTGATGATGTCAGAAAATACAAGATCGACGTTATAGTCAGGCTCACCTGACGTCAGAGCGTGCCACATCCCAGGATACAACTTGAGAGTCTTGTCCCTTGAGCTAGCTTTCTCGTACAGAGCTTTGCTTATCTCTGGATCCGTCACTGTATCTGCTTCTCCGTGTAATACAAAGAACGGCATTGTTATCTCGTCGAGACTGTCTTCGAGGTTCATGCTTGTCCTAAGCATTTCAAGTGCGGTCTTAAGCCTAGGCTTGTCTTGATAAATCAACTTGTTGTTCCTTACCTGCACTTACCACCAAAACCATCTATCTATAGCAAAAAGATTTACATGGTGAGAGATCACTTATATTCCATTGAGACTACAAATATAATGAGACCTCTTCTCGCTTGGCATGGTCCTTGAAAGCAGCGTCAATCACGTCCTTTGTTGGAACGATTTTCCATTTGGGTATCATCTCTTCGACTCTAGTTAACAGATTAATAACCACCGGATGTGGCTTCACCTTCTCAGATATCTGCATTCATTTATGATATATAACACGACTCTGTAATCTAAACTGCGGGTTTATTAATTTATTTTAAAGGGTCGTTACTTGTACCTTACACATTGGAGCGACAAGAATGGCGCCGTTCCAAAAGGAAGGATCTTTCTTGTGAAGCAATAAAGTGACTGCACCTCCCATGGATTCTCCATACAAGAATCTGCCTTTCTCCATGTACTCCTCTTGCGCACATATAGAGGTGTAATAGTCGTAGCAATCATTTACAATGTTCCCAAACTTCTTGATGTAACAACGAGCTCCCATGGACCGACCATGACCTTCATAGTCCATACCAAAAACCGCGTATCCGGCTGAAGCTAGTCTGATTCCGCATTCTAAAAACCGAACACAATGTTTTTAATCAATATATCAGGTTTAGTGACTCAAACATCTACCTAACAGAATCAATTTTCTCAACTACCAAGCCATAGACCGAAGGTGTTTGTAGTTAATGTAACGTACAACTAAAAGAATTGAAAATAGAAATGCGACTATTGAGAAGGGTTATCATTAATTTGATAGAGATGGGTTACTCTCTGAACGAGGAAATGCCAAAGATTAAATGCAATTAAATAACCTAAATTGTCAACGGTCGCTCTCCAACCCAACCACACAAGACTTGTTGGTTGACCCACCGGTCCTAACACTGGTCATGACTTTGCTTTTCAGAGGCATTTAAGAAATATATTCACACATAGCCTTTAAATGGTTCCAAGGTCCACAGCGAAACTATAAACAATAATGTCCTAACATGATAAGCTTAGCTAAATATATCAAATCTTACTTGGAATAATCAACCTCAAATGAAATGTACAGGTAAGAAAATTCAAAAATTGTTTGATTAGCATGATTTGGATGCATTAAATGTAAATCTAGAAAACTTTTTAAGTATTCAGAAGTGAAAACAAAATATACTATTTTTTTTAATCAATCCCAAAACATAAATGAAAGATAATTGCAACATCTCTACGCAGTATCAAAAATAAAAGGAGAGAATGCTATAAGTGTTGAGAAAAAAACTTGCTAACTAAATGAAAAAAATAACACCGCCAAGTCAGTGCTCTGTAATATACAATATTTTTCGAGATAATCTAAAAGTATTCGTCTGATCTAATGCATGAGAGGAAGAAGATACCTCTCATGGAGTCGCTACACTCCATTCCGTAACCTGCACATATACATTATGTATACTGGTTTGGTAATAAAACCCTCGTGTGAACCCAACATAAATCGTTAATATGTAAAGAAAATTACCATGGCAGAGGAAAACAAGAGCTTTAGGAGGAGGAGAAGATGATGATGGAGTCCATCTGCAAGCAAACAACTCAACACCTCTCGAATTTCTTATGTAATCCTGTTTCAATAGACATGATCGAGACTTACTATCACTACACTCATTTTCACACTCTGGATCTGAGGGACTAAGGAGAGAGAGAGAGAGAGAGAAAAGAACCTCGTGGTATTGATATTCAGACTTCATGTCTTTTAACAGAGTTGATGTATTCCGATTGTTGATGACCGGAGCGCAGTGAGATCTCTCAATAGTTTCTTCTTTGCTTCTCTCTCATTGGCATGGATTTTTTTTTTTTTGAAGGGCGTTGCAACCAATTTATAGCCTGACACTATCTTTTTTTTTAAGTGTTATTATTTCTTTATTTATTATTGGAAACCACAAATCAGAAAAATTGGCCATTATTGAAAATTTATCTACTTCACACGGAGCATATGAATTTAGAAGAGACTCATCCATCCATTGGTCAGACAATGAGACAAAAGATGTATGGAACATAACTCATAAATTAAGTCAAGAAACCTTCTACATTTACTAACAAAGAGACCATCAAAAGTCAACACAGACAAGTCGATCATTTCACGTAAAGTGTGATCCCCAACGTTTGGTAATCCCGCTACGAATCTGCATCTCTTGGAGAAATCGTTTCCTTTACACCCTTCTTCACTTTCTCTTCCGCATCCATTATCAATTCCATGTGGTCCATTAACTGCAACTTGCTGTATTTAAACAAATAAAACGACGGATCAAGACATCGACAAGAAACAGAGTGGTAGAGGACACAAACGTTCCATCTTATTAATGTTGTTCTGTTCGAACCAACCAACTTGTTAGTCTATTATAGTCGCTGCTTACTGTTCAATCTCTCTTTCTTCTTGATCAGCCTCTATTTTTGCGTTCTGGTAAAATGGAGGGCCAGAGCTCCATGCTGAATCGTCTGCTCTTCCTTTGGTCCCTTGCTATTTTGTTATAGATGGGTATATAACGTGTGCATCTTCGCATTTGGACAAACTGGCTCTGGAAAAACTTTCATTTTATATGGGAAATCAGAACAATCCTAGACTCACACCTCGAGGTACAAATGAACTGTTCAAAATATTAAAGCGAACAGATTTTCATTGTCTCAATATAATTTGTTATCCTAATGCATATGTTGTCATACAATGCCAAGACTTTAATGTTGGTTAATGTGTCTCCATCCGAATCAGACTTGGACGAGACAAATCATTCTCTTGAGTAAGTCATTGACTTCCCATATATACGTTTTACAAATTGCATATACAGTTGTTAATCATGGATTTATTGAATGCTACGTGTCAGTTGAGAATGCATTGAGAGTGAGAACAATCGGGAATGATCCCAGTAAAGATATTTCCTCCAAAGTGGTGGTGCCAATGAACAAGTTAGTAGCATACTGTCAAGAGCAAGCCGGTAACAAACGTGAGGGAGAAGACTAAGAGATGAGGGAGATAGTTGAAGATAGCTGACATGAAATTTGCGTTGGTGAAATTGAGACAGTAAAAGCTAACCCAGTATGGAACATACATGTTTTTTTTTTTTTTTAAGTTGACATACATTTCATCAAACATTCCTAAGAACATGGTTCGGTTCCAATTCCACAATCGGTACAAGTCAACTAGGAAGAGTACAATCCGAAAAAGCAACATAAACATTACAAGACGACATCAATAGTTTCTCTTTGCTTTTGCTTCTCTTTTAGAGAGACAAGGAAGCTCAAGGTATTTCGAGAGCGGCGTAACCAATTTTATAACCGACGCTATTTTTTTTTTTTGCAATTGTTTCTTTATTTTGTTTTTTTCCAACTATAGAAAACAAATTAATTGTCAAATCAGAAAATGAATTTTTGAAAATGTATCAACGTCACACTGACTCACTGAGCCTAAAAAAGACCTATCCACCAACTCTTCACTGGTCAGACAATTCGACAAAGGTGTAATGTAATGTAACAACCTCAACTCAGAATGTCAATAAACCGGGAAAACGATCCAGATCTCCACGAGATTTGGGACATCTTATCAGTTCCCACCCATTTTCGAACCACAACTTTTATCCCCATGCGACCATAGTTTTAGATTTATTTGAACCCGAATTTATATTTTTCGTCATATTTCCCCATAATTTCGGTTAATCGTGGTTTTGTTATGGAATTGACTGGTTTAGGATCCAAACCATATCTGGTATCATATGAATCCGGTTTTAAATCAAAATCAAAATCAATTTTACAAACCAAAATACCAATGACCCAATTTTGCAAACCAAACCAAAAATTCCTATTTGAAAAAAAAAGAAAGAATAATTCTTTATAGATTCTTATAAGGAGATTTTATAGGTTCGGCCCTTTTTCTAAGAGATAAGAGAGACTTCTAGATTTTCGGCGGATAACTCTATTAAAAACAAAAATTCCAAATATCACCGATCATGATTTCTGTTGTAATCATCACCGAGCTATTAGTGGAGTACACGGCCGCACTCGCCATACTCACCGTCGGGATTCTTCCGAGACGGCAAGGAGACAGTGACGTCGTTCGGATTGCCGGTTTCTCTCTGCGTTGTCCTCCTAGATCGACACCTATTCCAGATTTATCTTCTCATCTCGTCGATTTCTGATCTGCGCGCAACAGCTTTCTCAGATCTCAATTTTGTGTTTTCTCCAGAGCTTTGTATGGCGGCCACGGCCGAGACTTTCTTTTTCTATTTTTCCCCGACTGTCTCTCTCTTTCTATATATATATATATATATATTTATCTTTTTCGGAGGAAAATTCTCTGGATTTTGGGTTGGTCAGAGCTTTATAATATTTTATGAAGTTATAATAGAGTTTATGATTTTGATGAACTCTTAATCTATTATTTAACATAACATCAAGGGCCTAACCTATAAAATCTCTTCATAAGAACCTATAAAGAATTATTCTTTTTTTTCCTTCAAATATGAATTTTTGGTTTGGTTTGCAAAATTGGTTTATTGGTATTTTGGTTTGTAAAATTGATTTTGATTTTGATTTAAAACCGGATTCATATGATACCAGATATGGTTTGGATCCTAAACCAGTCAATTCCATAACAAAACCACAATTAACCGAAATTATGGGGAAATATGACGAAAAATATAAATTCGGGTTCAAATAAATCTAAAACTATGGTCGCATGGGGATAAAAGTTGTGGTTCGAAAATGTGAGGGAACTGATAAGATGTCCTAAATCTCGTGGGGATCTGGATCGTTTTCCCCAATAAACCTTCTAGATTTAATAACAAGAGAGTCCATCAAACGGGATTCTCGACTAAAGTCAATACAAAAAAAGTCGATTTTTAATCTCACACAAGCATCATCATCCTCCTACGAACAAACAAATTCCTTAATCTACCCCAAGCAAGAGACATCAAAAACAAAGGAACAAAGAGGATCATTATTTCACGTACGTATGATCCCAACGTTTGGTAATCCCGCTACGAAACGCGCATTGCAAAACGCTAATCCTCTCCTGGAGAATTGTTTCCTTTACACCCTCCATCACTTTCTCTTCCGCATCCATTATCAATTCCAAGTGGTCCAGAAACTTCAACTTGCTCTTCATTTTCTTCAGCTGTATTTAAATAAAGAAAACGACGGGTCAAGGCATAGACAAGAAACAGAGTGGAAGGGGACACAAACTTTCGAACCAACCAACCTGTTGGTCTATTATACTCGCAGCTAACTGTTCCATCTCTCTTTCTTCTTGATCAGCCAGTATTTTCGCATGAGCAGCCGCAGCTCCAAGAGCTATTGCCACTGACGCTCTCATCCTTAAGGCTACAGGTAGATCCTGAGGGTCCTCTGCATAGTTATAAGGATTACAAATCTTGAAAAAGTCTTGAGCTTTTTTCATTCTAAACCCGGGAATACCAATCGGATCATAATAGAAGTTACCTTTGTCTTCTTGCTGTTCCTCCATATCTGTATCTTTGTCTCCATCAGCTCTGAGAAATGTCGAAAGTTTTAGTTTAGACTTGACAACGACATGAGAAGGGAATTCATGAGCAAATTAAGAGGGTTGGAGAATCAAACCTGTCGGGTGCGGGATTTGTGTAATCATCGGTTGTTTCGAAAATCTCTTTTGGACAAGAGGCGTCATCACAAAGAGCTGCAATTGCAGCTTTTGCAGCAGCGGTTGTGATAGATGGACCAACTTTGCATGCCATTGCTGCGACCTGTTGCACAATATACAAAAATCTCTTGAAAAATTAGATCCCACTAAATTCGGCAGGGCACTCTTTGCTACAGTTGAGGAATCTATGCATTACATTCATATTATATGGAAAGAACACAAGGCACACTCTTTATTAACCTGTTTCATAAGTGAATTATCACCAACTGATGTTAACGCAACACGTTTCCTTTTCGCTGGAGGCTCATCTTCAGCAACGTGATCTTCTTCATTGTCTTCCCTCGTCTCTGTGTCCTCGTGTTCTTGACCGTCAATTTTCATCTGTTCTACAGGACTGGATGGAGACGAAAGGTTTTCATCCTCGGTGGGGACAGAGGATCTGAGTCTTCCAGAAGCAGAGCCCATGAGAAACTCTCCAAACGGAAGTTCAATGAGCTTGGAGATGCAATCTAGTCTAGTCTTTGTAGAAACACTTCGTGCAATGAGTTCCCAATCGTCTCCATGTTTAAGCACAGATTCTAGCAAGCAGAGGATCTCTTCCTCGGTCCAAGAAGCTGCAGCAGAATTCCCAATCAACTTGAAATCATCTGCGGAAGTGTTCTCCCCATAGTCTCTGTTCTTGAAGCACTTGTCGCATAAGTTGAAAATACTCTGCCCAACATGGTATGTTAAGAAAACAGACGAGAAAAGATGAAAAAACAAAAAACAAAAGAGTACCTTGTTATGTTGATAGAAAGCAGAATCACAGGGACGCTCTCCACAATTCCCACAAACCAATCCATGACTAGGCTTCTTGTTCAAATCAATGAAAACATCTGAATAAGAGGTCAGTGGGGGAAATTTGAGGGCAGAGTCAGCTCTTTCCTCGACAAGGGGCTGTGCGGTAATAGGCCTCATCGAATTTGGGGTAGCGGTAACTCGAATCCCAGCGGGATTTCCTTGTTCGATCTTAGCATTATGCTTCCCTTCACTCTCCACCGACAACAACAACAAAGGATCATCACAGAAATTGATCAGTCCCCATTTTTCGAGGAAGAGAAACACTTTGCGGAGCAAATTGACATCGCCGACGAGAAACTTGCGGATACTGGTGAAGGTAAGCCTCCGAGAAGTGTCCTCCCGGTACTTGTTGATGATGAAATCTCTGTATTCCTTGTATACCTTGGGGGTTCTAGTGATTGAGATCTCACTGAAGAACTCCTCGAACTCGCGTCTTTCGATTTCGTGTATATCATCCCATAAGAACCAACCTAATGACCATACACACAAACCAACAACACCAAATCCCCAAATCAATTTCGGAAAAGGGAACCAAAAGCAAAACCCTACAAGGAAGAAAGCTATTCGTATTACGGAAACAGTCTAAACAACAATCCTAAGAATAAACAAGATCTAAAACCCTAGAGTCAGTTGAATAAAAAGAAGAAGGAAGGGCATTGTAAGAGATACTGGATTGAGCAGGGATGGTGTAGAGCTCAAGCTCTGCTTCTTTGCAGCTTGGATCAGAGACTTCCATGTCCCCCTCCCCTCCTTCCTTCCTTCACAGATTCTTCCCTCCAAATCTCCTTTTTCAGATCAATCTATCTCTCTATCTATTCCAAGTTATTACGATTAATTATGCGTCAAATTCCTAAATACTTCTAACCTTGCGTAAACCTCGGTAATATTTAAGAAATTCAGTTACAATATCTAGGCCCATACTCTAAGCCCAATTCTTCTTTTTCGCCAAGCCCACTTATATATTACTGTCTTTCGTCCAAAAATACCCTTAGAGCTTCTAACTTCGCCAAAATTACCCAATTAAAATTGTTTTTTTTTTCCTTAATCAACGACGACAAAATTTATCCAATAACTCCTAACGCAGTGGTCATCAGTTTCGCTGTAAACAAGTTTAAGTGGCTGAGACCAAAAGCATATTAAAGCTTGAAGAATATTGAAAAAGAAAGTCGTCAGCATTCATAAACAAAAAGCACTATCAAGTTTTACGAATCTGATTGAGCAAATTGTCTTTGACCAAAACAAGCAAAAAAGACACTCTTAGTTCATCCTCTGGGCAGCCTCCTTGGCAAGAACCCTTTCCTTGGCTTTTGTCTTCGCCTGCGATTTGGATCCCATTATGCCTCCTCCCCATTTCTTCCTGTACTCGTCGTACTTGTCGTTGAAGTTTGCCTACACACCAAAACCAGAACCAAGTTAAACATCATAATGATCTTCAAGTATTATGTTTTCCACCATTCTATTGTCCAAACAAGCTATTTACCTTGATCGCCTCAAGGATTTTGCTGAACTCTAGCTTGTCCTCGTTCTTGACAGTGGTCAAACACAAGCAAGCAGCAGTCTTTTGGTGAACAACCTGAAAGCAAGAACAGAGGTCAACGTAAACAACCCGTTTAACTAGAGAGAGAAGTGAGTTAAACTTGGAGCCCGAGATGATGGACATACAGTTCCAAGACGAGATTTCCCTTTGACAATGCAGTAAGGGACTTCCATCTTCCTGCACAGAGCAGGCAACCAGACGACCAACTCGATTGGGTCGACATCATGAGCAATCACGACAAGCTGTGCCTTGTTCTGCTCGATGAGGTATGTCACATGGTTAAGACCATACTTGACAACAATGGGCTTCTTGGATTCAGAAGTTTTTCCCTCAGCTTCAGCTTGAGCCTTCATGACAAGGCGTTCTTTCTTGGCAGCTTTGTCCTCTGGCCTATACTTCAGAAGGATCTTGAAGAGGTTGGTTGCTGCAATTGTCAATAAATGAGACGGTGAGTGAGGCACTAAAATAAGAGCAGGAAAAAAAATCAAAAGAATCATACAATGAGCACTCTCATTGCCATACAGTAAAGGCACAAAGACGCAACTCCAGAATCAACATTGAAAAAATGCAACAGACTTTACCAAGATTCTTGTCGAGAGTCTTGGTGAACTGATTCAGCGCTGGTGGGACCTTCAACCTCTGCTTAAGGATCCTCTTCTGCCTTTGAAGACGGATAGACTTTGGCCATTTGATGTAGCGAGTAAGATCCTTCTTCGGAGGAAGAGCTCCACCAATACCAAATTGCTTAGGCCTTCTCTCAAATAGAGGGTTCGTCACTTTCTCCTGAAAGTCAGAAATCACAACAGTAACTTAAGAAGAGACAAAAAAAAAAACCCATAAACAAGTGAACGTTCGAAAGTCTTAAAAAAGAAGATTAGAGAAACTTCAGAAAACAAATTAAGATCATACATACCGTCTTCTTCTTGGCAACTACCTTCACTCCTTTCTTCGGGGCCTAAAACCAAATCATGGCGTAATCAGATAAATCGAACATCGGTGGAAATAAGATGAGAGACCTATTTAGCTCTATATGCAATTTTCTGGATTCATTCATTAGCTCTCTTCTACAAAATCGAACAATCCCCGAAACCTAAGCAGGTCAGTAATGCTAGTCTTCACCGTAAGGAAAAAGAAATCTATGATTGTTCGTCGTTCAAGCGAAAGCATCCAGGAGAAGGGAAACACTGGCTCGTACCAGATGAATTAAAATGTCTAATACGTTGATTCTACCATGAAAACAAACAGCTAAAAGATCCCAATAATAATCGAAACCAAGAGAACGTAAGAACAAAAATGAGCGAATAGAGAGATCTACCATCGTCGTTCTCCTGGGCTGCAGCTCCAAATGAGTGGTTTCTGGAAACGGACGGCTGAGTCAAAAAGAAAAAAGCATCTCTAGGGTTTTGCCTTATATATAGTACAATTGATAGGGCTTCTTTATCTTCTGTACATATTTTTAAAAAATCACACCTTAAAATTGGCAGCACTGTGTATTTACAAATATACCCTTATTTCATTTTGCCACTTACTTTGTTACGGTTTACGAATTATGAGTATTTTATGAAAAAACCAAAACCCTCAAATTTTAAAGAAAAACTAAAGCTGGCAAGGTCTACTCTTCCGAACGACTATATTTTCATTTATAATTTTCTCTATCGACACTGGTAAAAAAAAACAAAAATAGCTGTATTATTAATATTATTATAAATATTACCCTTCAGTTTATAGTTTATTACTCTGTTTAAGAGTTTCTCAAAGTTTTTGAGTGAGTAGCTAATCATTTAAAATTCCCACTAGAAACCCATATAACATTCTATCATACATAAATTAATTCAATTAGCTATATAATTACATTATAATAGAATAGTTCTATTTTTGTTTGAGATAATTTTAAAAATTCTTAATTATGGTTGGAGATACTCTTAATTTTTTAGGTCTAAAAGTGATATTCACTATGATATTAAAACTATTAGGCTAAATTAAAAAAAAAAAAAAAAGTGATCTTCACTAATACATAACAACTAAAAAGAATCTTTCTTTAATTTTTGCTGGCTATAAATTTATAGATTTAGCAATAAGGAATTAACGGTGGTCTCTAAAACGCAGTAAGCTTCACTCGGTTATAGCTAGTCGGAAAACTCAAACGTCGTTTATTTTGGGTGAAACATCCACGTGTCTGTAGTTTAGCTCACTTAAATTTATATGTATTTGTTACGTGATAGTTTTAGATTGTGCTTATCAATTATGTTTTCGATGAAGAAAATTCATCAGGATGCGTCTCTCCCACATACGTATATTCCCAGTATAATGACGTGATAGTGTATTAACTTTGAAGACGTTTACAGTCATGAGTCATGTGCTATTTTCCACCACATATTATATTATATGGTCTTTATACGCGAGGGACGTTGTTCTTCTCTACCAAGAAATATATAGTTGTTTTACCCTTTACGGGCTCTGTCCTCGTGGATTTTTATCTGTCATTTAGTCACATATTTGTTTTTTTTTTTTTTGATAAATTTATTTTCTTCTACTGATAATAAAGAGAGTTAAATAAAATCATATAGTCTCTTGACGATCGGCTTCCTCGTAAAATTGTGACGTATATGCTTGTTATCAAAATTGTATTGACCCTAAGACTTTAGCGACTAAATCCAATTACATTGCGTGTTTAGTATTCATCAAGATGATGAAATGTCGACTTTTAATATATGAGACCTCGAGGCGTGTTGGATGACAATAATATATAACACAATGACAACGAACACATATTTTTGGACTATCTAGTTTACACGAATTACACGTGACAAATAAGAAGGTGGATTCATGTCAATGTCACACATCAACTATTAAATGGCCAAACCAAGCGAATTGTATATCAACTATATATTTGTTATCACCTGGTTCACCTCAATAATTCTGATTTGCTTATGAGTTCAGTTTTCTTCTTCTACATAAGATAAAATATATGATTGGTCAAACAAAAAAAAAAAAATGATATCATGAGTTACACCAAGTCTGTTAGCACATCTATGTAGGTTCGGGGACATAAATCCCAAAGTCACTGAGTTTTGGTCTCGCGTGAGACCTGAAGCAAATATTTTCTGTTTAAAAGAAAAAGATCAAATATTTTCAAGGATATCTATAAATATTTTTAATTGGATAACAAGGGTATCTCCTGTGAGATTCAACGCATATGTTTCAAGGTGGAGGATGATATAAAACTAATTAATCTATTCGCATAAATTAATTTTTCATATGAAAATTTTGTATTGTATTCTGTTATTCAGTTATCCATTCGCATAAATAATTTGATTAACGATCTTTTAATAAGCAGATTTCATTTTTCAGTGGACTACATTTTTTTTTCCTTCTGGGTATGAAACAAAGTTCTGGGGCTAAAAAGGAATTAATAAATTATAATCAGGGTCTCATATTCTTAAAACTTACCAAATTAAGGCGAGAAATATAAAATATCAGGAAGTCAACAAAACCATCCAATCAGGTATAACCACGTCTCTGACACAGATCCGTGTTAAGATACAATTATTGAAGAGAGTCATGCAGAGATTAGATGTAGGGTTGCAATATAAATGGCTCGCAAGTCTCACCGCAAAATCCAACTCCTGAGAGTCTTGACCGATTCCATTTAGCTTCTCCGCTCGAAAAATTTCTCCCGTGATCGGCGGATTGTGATGAATGCCGTTCACTGAGATTTTCCTCCGGTACATTTGCATTGATCTATTTCTTCACGTGGGTTACTCTGTTTCATCAGATTTCTCTTCATGCTCTGTTCTAATCTCGCGATTTTCGTTGAGATTTGTTCGAAAAATTAGGGTTTTGGCTCTCAAACTTTGTGGAATATGGAATTAAAAACCCAACTTTTGTTTTGTTTTTTGTTTGTGTTTGGTTATATCTGGATTTTGATTAGTTACACACTGTGTAACATGCAATGGTTGGTATTATGTTAGTTTCTGAGCCTTTTTTCTCGGTCACATGCCATTGGATCCTTTACATTCTTTTGTCTGAGTTACCGATTCTCCGGAGGAAAGAATCTCTATTGCATGTTCCGTTTGTTTCGCTTTTATATTGGATCGTTTAGGCTCTTAAGTTATTCTAATCGTTACAAGCCTCTTTCATTTGCCAGATTCCTTTTCCCAGTGAGAACAAGTGTCATCAGCTACAATGGCCTCGATTCTTAATCAGACTCAAGAATTGCAGGAATCTTCTAAGGTTCTTGGGCATGTAAGATGTGACAGCTACTTATTATTCCCCGGGGAAAGTAGTTTATCGGATGGTTTGAGAGGTTTCTTATATTTTCTCGGTCTTGCCTACTGCTTTATCGGCTTGTCAGCGATTACCGCAAGGTTCTTCAAATCTATGGAGAATGTCGTCAAACACTCGCGTAAAGTGGTCTCTGTTGATCCAATTACTAAAGCTGAAGTCATCACGTACAAGAAAGTTTGGAACTTTACTATTGCTGACATCAGTTTGTTGGCGTTTGGAACTAGCTTTCCTCAGATTTCTTTGGCTACCATCGATGCAATACGGAATATCGGGGAGCGTTATGCTGGAGGTCTAGCTTTTTTTTCGGTCTTGTTTCATTCCAATACTTGAGTTTAACTCTGAAAGTCTTTACACCGTGAAAATTCTCATATAAGGTTTTGTTATATAGGTCTCGGTCCTGGAACACTTGTTGGCTCAGCTGCATTTGATCTTTTCCCCATCCACGCTGTTTGTGTCTTGATGCCAAAAGCTGGAGAACTGAAAAAGATATCCGACTTAGGCGTTTGGCTAGTCGAGCTAGTTTGGTCTTTTTGGGCTTACATTTGGCTATACATAATCCTCGAGGTAGGTACTGAGAAAAAAAAGGGGTCTAAACATTTTCTTTTGGCTTTTGTGCTCACGTATGAGGTCTAAAATGGTGTTTCTTTTCACGTGTCACAAAGGTGTGGTCGCCGAATGTAATTACACTTGTGGAGGCACTATTAACAGTGGTGCAATACGGATTACTTTTACTTCACGCGTATGCGCAAGACAAGCGATGGCCTTACTTGTCTTTACCAATGTGAGTTTCTTCTCCAGACAATAATATTAGTTTCTGTAATTTTGGATTTCCGCTAAAGATTGAATTTTTGTGTTTGTATATGATAATCGAAGGTCAAGAGGTGATAGGCCAGAGGAGTGGGTTCCAGAGGAGATTGATACATCCAAAGATGACAATGATGTGTATTCGGATGCTGCTCAAGTTGCTGTTGAATCGGGAAACAGAAACATTGTTGATATCTTCTCTATTCATTCAGCTAACAATGATACAGGTAATTTTAGCGCGTATGTATTTATATATATATATATATATATATCTCTGTTAATGTTATATATCAAAATTTCCCTGTAACAAACACTCTTGCAGGGATCACCTATCATACAGTGGCAGATACTCCACAAGGATCTTCGACTCAGAGGCGTAAGGCGAAGAATGCTACTGTTTTCGACATTTGGAAACATCAATTCGTGGAAGCAATAACGGTAAGAATCTTCAACTTACCATGTGCTTTTAGATTCTTCTATAACCCCTTTGTGGGTATTTGATCATTATCAACACAAATATCTTAACTTGTTTCTCTTCCAATTCCTTAATCAAACAGTTGGAAACATCAGAATCAAAGAAAGTTGATAGCATTTACCTTCGAATAGCCAAATCCTTTTGGCAATTACTACTTGCCCCTTGGAAAATTCTTTTTGCATTTGTGCCTCCTTGCAACATTGCTCACGGTTGGATCGCTTTTATCTGCTCGCTTCTCTTCATCAGCGGAGTAGCCTTTGTCGTCACAAGACTTACCGACCTCATAAGCTGTGTCACTGGTACACTCACACATAAATTCCTCAAAAAAGTATTAATAGATTTAACACGTTAGCTCTTAAACATTTGAAACTATTTTTCGTTTCGCAGGTATAAACCCATATGTGATAGCATTCACAGCACTCGCAAGTGGAACTTCATGGCCAGACTTAGTAGCAAGTAAAATTGCTGCAGAGCGACAACTAACTGCAGATTCAGCTATAGCGAACATCACCTGCAGGTAAAAATACTCAAAAACCTTTTCAAACAACTAAGATTTTTCCAATGATTTTTTTTTTTTTTTGGTGATAATTTGCAGTAACTCGGTGAACATCTATGTGGGGATTGGAGTTCCGTGGTTGATAAACACAGTATACAATTACTTTGCATACAGAGAGCCTCTATACATAGAGAATGCGAAAGGACTAAGCTTTTCTCTGCTGATATTCTTTGCGACATCAGTGGGATGTATCGTGGTGCTTGTGTTGAGAAGGTTCATTATAGGAGCTGAGCTTGGAGGTCCAAGGCTATGGGCGTGGCTTACTTCTGCTTATTTCATGATGCTTTGGGTCGTCTTCGTTGTTCTTTCTTCATTGAAAGTTTCAGGCATCATATAGAAGAAGCAACAAAAGCAAAGAAGAAAAAAGAAAAAGTATTATTACCCCCACATGTCGTTTTTTTTATACCTGTTAGGGGGGTTTTATTTTGCAAGGCACTCGGCTAAATATGTATTACAAATCTAGATCATAATGAAAATGAACCATTGGCAAAATAGAATGTTACTTAAATTCTTTTCGTATAATTACTTTAGATAGTATCGCTGATGCATTCTTAACCCTCTGAACTTGGGGATTAGCCCAAAGGATCGTATCGCGAATTTAATAGACTTTTCTGGGAATTGAGTATATGAGATGTTTAGAACTAGAAACGCCAACTGGATTAAGCAAACAAAAAAAAGCTTATTAATTCATTCTCCGGACACTCGTTTTCAAAAGATAGCAGTCAAGTCCTTGCCTAGGTAGCAGATAAATTAACAGCTACAAAACGTATGGCAAAAACCAGATGGGTTCGATAATCTTCCGTCACCTGAAATTATCTAAGGTTTAAGCAAGAGCGCCGGTACAGGCTGTAGCAGGACCAGCCTCGACCTGCGCCTTGGCCGAGCTGTACTTCTTGGTTATAAACCTGTTCCCAAGTATAAAAATTTACATCAAAGACAGACTCAGACAAAAGACAAATTCTACTTGGAGATAAGTTGAAGAAAGCAAGAGCTCACCTGAAAAAATCCCTCCATAGCAACTCATACATTAACCAGTTCAGTCCGGTATCTCCGGGTCCGTTCCTGAGAAAATCATTTCAAAGTATTTGTAACAACTATACACATATGACATACCCTTACTGTGTCCAAATCGGTATACCAGATTTCCTAAGGTTTTTGTGTTTCTAAGACCATTACCGTGGAGATGAGGGGCTGGTTGATGCAGAAATTGTTTTCTTCAGCTCCTCGAACATGGAACGAGGAGAGATGCTTCCCATGGCTAACCAAGGTGATATCTTGCAGGAGAAGTTTGCACCAAACACACTGTTATTGCTTCCTTTCTGATTTCCCTTGGTCAATCGAGCTTGACAATCAGCTGCAAAGCTCTTTAACCTATTAAGCGCCTCTGTCTCTCCTCCAACCATTGTCGGTTTCCCCTCCTGGACCGAAAAAATGTTAACTCCTAAGATAGGTGTGAGACTAATAACAGCAGACACATAGTGCAAAAGGCATCAACTTGATATTGGACTGAAAGAGAAACGTTCAGTGATCGATCCTAGTACTAGAAAGTCAAGCCGGTCTAATCCATGATGGACTTCCAAACAGCGTTTAACCTGTTAACAGCTAGTGGGAATTATTACACTAATAAGTATTTTTTTTCAATATGAGTGAATGAATCTCTATACTTTACTCTTCGTGGCGAACTGGAACCAACTGGCAAATTCTGAACCTTTCAACGAAGTTAAATCCAACAAGTTTCCATCTTTCTAGATAAACATGGATAGATAGGAATCAAATGACTTTATCAATCAAACTCAAACCTGGCTGGTTCTGGGACTAGGATTAATGCCGAGATCCAAGAGAGAAGGAATATCGCCAAGTTGAACGTCTCCTCGAGAGGGCAAGCTTTTCAATTGATCCAATGCTGCGATTGTCTTCCTA
Organism: Streptanthus diversifolius; assembly: GCA_039880935.1. Taxonomy (NCBI): domain Eukaryota; kingdom Viridiplantae; phylum Streptophyta; class Magnoliopsida; order Brassicales; family Brassicaceae; genus Streptanthus; species Streptanthus diversifolius. The sequence continues at coordinate 23,885,265 of JAXGFM010000022.1, read as the reverse complement.
ATCTCTAGTTTCTGGACTTTTTCCTTGAAGGCTCCATAGTTTGAAGGCAATTCTTCAATTTTGAAGGGTAAGTCGTCCAAATGATAGAGAGTGCTTCCCCAAAAGTACTTGACTTCAAGGGCTTCCTCCTTCATGGCCATCTCTATCTTCCCTTCCGCCTTAACCTCGTCATGAGACACTTCCCTGTGAGCATAAATCGCGTCGGCTCCGATTTCCTTGGCCAATTCGACCAGAACAGATTCGGGTTTCCCGACCCGGACAACGAGGTTCGACCCTCTGGCCTCCAGATTCTTCCGGAGCTCGGAGACGGACTCGATCAGAAACTGGGCGCGAAAAGGCCCCGTCTTGTCGAACCCAGAGGAGGATTTGCCGTAGTCTCTGGGGTCGAAGCAGTAGACGGGCAAAACGGAGACGCACTCGTCGTTGGCGGAGTTGAGACACTCGTTGTCGTGAACACGGAGGTCGTTACGGAACCAGACGATAGCAGAGCGGCGGAGAGCGGCGGCGGAGGAAGGATCGACGGGGCGACGAGGGACGATGGAGAGAGGGGAGTGCAGAGGGTTAGCGGAGAAGGTAGATTTGAAGGAGATTCTGGAAGGCAAAGGAGAAGGAGAGACCGAAGAAAGAGAGAGATGGGTGAGATAAGAGGCCTGCGTAGGGATCTTAACCTTGTTGGGATGATGAGAGAAGAGGTGAGAGAATCTGTGGTTAATGAGAAACTGGGTTGATGTTGGAAACAAGGAGAGTGATAGCGAGGCGATTGGTAGAGCAGAAGGGACAATGGCCAGTGGTTCTTCTGTGGATTTGTTTTCTGGGTTTTCGTTTTCTACCACTTTCGAATCCATTTTTTTTTTTTGGGGGTTTTCGGGGGAATAGAAGAAGAAGAAGAAGAAGAAGAAGAGATGAGTGAGGACGATAAGCCCTCGTCGTTTCTCTACCTCTCTCTCTTCCCACACAACTTAATAATATCAAAGTAATATTATGATATCTTTAGTGCTATGTTATATGTTTTTTTTTTTATATAGAAATGTTGGTTTTCTGTTGCCATTAATTTTTATTTTATCTATCTATATCTATTTTCTACTACTGATTTATTATATTAATTGAAATGTTGTTTTGTTTTAAAATAACAAAATTCTAAGCAAAATTTAACATGGACCTTACAAAGGTAAAACTTGAATAATAAACGAATTGAAAATTGGATGATTTTAACATTTTCGTTTAAATGTTTCTCTTTGCTATACATTTCCAGTCTTATTTAAAAAAAATTTACATATCAAAAAAATATAAATCTCAGTTATACTCTTTGCTTGTATAATATTCGGAAAAAAAGGATACAAAATTGGAAGCGAGAGACAACTACAGAGAAGATAAAGCTTGAAACCAACACTTATAGTTAGTTATCCCTATGCACGAATCATTTGAGCATTGACAAAAGAAAAAAAGATGAGTCAACTTAAATGTTGAGAAAGATTACAGAGCCACACAGTACACTACTACTGAAACCTTTTCTTCAACTAGTAATAGTAAAACATTCAAAAAAAAACTTCAACATCAGGCTCAATATCAAGACATAGCTAGCTGCTTAATCCCCAAAAAGACCATCTTCTCAGATACTGTTAAAGACCACCCAACCAATTACTGGAACCATTCGCAAACACACTTTGCTGATTGATAAGGAAATCTATGTATAGTCTCAATTCCATCGTGAATCTGTCCGTTTTCATCAATTTTTTTGCGTTATCGCCAAATAAAGTTAAAATTTAACCAAAGCGTATCACCCCTAAACATACATATACGAGAATTTACTAACCACCAAATTCGTATAGGTTAGTAACAAAAAAATAATGAATAGGAGTTCAAGACCAACAAAACAAACAAGGCTCGAGTTTTTTCGATTTTATCAAACACAGGTTTAAAGGATATAACATAACATTAATGCCAATGGTGAGGAGCTCATGTTGGAGGAGGGGAGCACGTGCAAAATACATGAGACAGATTTCGTGTTTGATGGTTTGCACGTGCCCTGCTTCTCCAACGTGGAGGTTCTCAACCGCATTTTCAAGTAATATATGTGAGCTTTTGTAATATGAGGAGCTTTGGTTATGGAAGCTTTGTATATATAGGCTCAGAGAGTTTGCATTAATGGAACATACATGTATATATATACACGAGTATGTATACATGTATATTGGCGTGAGTGTGTTTTACGTAAGGCAAAAGAACCATGCCATGCCATGATGGCATCTCACGCAAAAGAAGGGCTGATGAAGAAAAGTGAGAGAGGGAAGAGAGCTAAAAGATACTACTAGGTCCAAACAATACCTTGTTTAATAATTGCTAGTGTAAGCCTTTATTTCCACAAAAATTTGTTATTTAAAAAAAAAAAAAAAGTGGGGCTTGTCTGTCCTAAATTTCACAAGCTCTATAAACCTTAGGTGTACCATATTATGTGTTAATTTGCAGGATCCTATGCAGTCTGTCACGCTTTGAAAAGCAATATCTTAGACCTACCTCTCTACTAATCTTAGCATCTACTCCATGCATGGTAAGAAACATATATAACATCCGCTTACATTAGTTAAAAATTTTCTTTCTTTTTTTTTGAGGGAAAGATATTCAAATAGTTAAGCAAATGCTATAAGGCATATCGGAATGCTAGTATTAAATTGAAGATTTTGGGTGTTCACTCGATTCTAGTATGAAGATGTTTGATTCTAACTAACTAAGATTGATCAAACATAAAACTGAAGTTCCTGTGTGTCCGAATATTCGATTACTCCCGAAATAGATACAAATGTTTTTCTTACCGGTTCAGCCAGAATAAAATGAATTACGGATGCATCAAAATAAAATTGATTGGATAGTTACCTATATACTACTAATCTGTCTAACCTTTTCTTAAGCTATTGTAGTATTCTTGAAAGCCTTTGAATTCAAATACGGAATTATACATTTTCTCTATGTAACTTTTATATTGCATACATGAAGTGTTATTATAGTTTCTCTATATATATCATGATGATAAATGCCAAAGTATAAAAGAATAATTTGAATTAATAACATACATGTGTGTGTGAGAGAGAGAGGGAAGGTGGGTCGTCAAAGACTGTTTGGGGCAAAAGAGGAGAGGAATAATGAAAGAGTGCACGTAGGGCTTTGCGTGTTGGCCTAACTTTCTCTAACACTTAAACATTCAAAATATGATGAGGTTGTAATAGACCCCTGGATATCATTCCTCCCTCTCACATTCATTGTGTAATTAGACTGCGGATAGGTAAATATGAACCCTCCTAGCTTGTGGTCTTACTAAGTAACTAATTAAAATGCTATATTAACTGAAGACTCTGATTGATCAACGCATGTTTAAACTTTACATATTGACATATAGCTATAGTATATTGACATCAAATGTACTTGCTTAGAGTTCACCTATTGACACTCCATGGTCCATGCATTTAAGTTATCAAACAACAAAATCATTTCATTCTCCAAATTTCCCATGTTTTCGATGAACAAATATAAACATACGTAATATGTTTTGTTGTCAAATGCATATTGCTAAAGTGAAATGATCATAAACAAAATAACATGAATCAAATTAGTTGAAAAACACGGGTGTTTGTTCCAGAACAAATATACGTTCTAGGATATACTAAAATAAGTTTTGGCTGGGCAAAGATGGCTTAAAGACCCGACGAGAAAGTCTAATGTTATGGGATTTGGAAATTCCCAGCTACACAGCAACTCTTCTAATTAAGCCGCCATCAGTTATAATTGAAGACATGAGTCGAACAATCAAAATGAGGCTAGACCCTCTCTCTAGAGCTCAACGGAGCCTGCTCTCAGTCGAATCTTTTTGTCTCTAATTGTTCATGGAGCTGGTTAAGGAATGTTGTTAAATCCTCATCTCATTTCGGTAAGTTGTTTTTCTATTTCGTAATACATTACACTATATGGAATTTATTAAAAGGAAAAAAAAAAAGAAAAAAAGTGAATTAGGTGGTGTCACCCAGATATGAATCAGCAAAGAAATCTTTTGTCTCGTAAAAAAGAGGAGACAGAGATTCAGACAATGAAGTCATCACCAAATCTATAAACACATTAATGCTTACGTGTAACTGCTCACTCATTTAATCTTAGACCATCGTCTAATGAATGCTTAGTTTTGTTGTTTGATAACTTAAATGCATGGACCATGGAGTGTCCAAAAATCTAGCTCACTCAATTCTCTTGGCGCACGGGTGTTGACCTAATAATCGATGACGCCAGCAGCAACAAAGAAAAAACAGGACTTTTCTTTGACCAATTCAACAAGATATTCATAACAACCGCTACAACATCACATAATGATTGATGATTATTGGCTTGTTGTCGTCTCTCAAAAGAGACGTGCTGAGCTAAAGATGGGCCAATAAAAGCCCATCTAAGAAAGTGAACTCTTGGTTTAGGAATTGATTGAACTCTTGCGTCACGGCGTTGGAATCGGTCCTGCTTCCAAATCTTTTTTATTTTGTCGACGATCAGATCAATTTTGAACTAAGAGTAGTTTCACGTTATATATAATTTGACTGAGTCCCGTTCTCTCCTTTGGTTGGATTTGTGCGAATCATCGTCCAACATAGAGCACAACTCGTTGTAAATGATTCTAACTGTCTTAGAAACCCGAAAATATAAATAATAGCAAAGTGGTCAAAGAAAGAAGGTTTGGTGCTAGTCATGAGCTGAGACAACTTTCCATCTTCATTGTTCGTTTAAACTTCAGTTGAATGTTTGTGAGAAAGTCAAAGTTTTGGCATATTGTAAAGAAACACACTCAACCTACACGCATAACTCTTTAACCAAATTTCAGTCGTCCGGGTTTGTTTAGTCTGATAGAAGTAAAGTCTACTCTTTTGCAACTAATGAGGTGGACACAAGCTTATTTCTCTTGATGAAAGTTTTATAAGTTAGATAACTGTATGATTCTAAGAAAAAAAAAATTGCTACCACAAAACAGAAGAAAGAAAATCGCAATGGAAGAAAAAGTGACATTGACAGATACAAAGACCAATAAAATGGTCTATTTCTTGGCATAGGTGATGAGCATTTGGTTTTGCTGAATGGTAAAACCTTGAAGTCCCTGCATTGCAACCGTTGACTGCATCTCATCCGCAAACTCCACAAAGGCAATACCCGGTTTTGTTTCAACCATCCTAACCTCCTTGAAACCTAGGTACTTATCGAAGAGATCCTGAAGCCTCATTGGAGTTGTCTCGTGAGGAAGGTTTTGGACAAAGAGGATGTTATTTGGGGGTGCCGGTGCCTCCGGAAGATTGTGTTTCACACCACCAGGGTATGGCACTTGAGAAAGCTGTGCCAATAAGAAGAAGGATTTAAAATTAACACAGGAAAAGAATAAGAGGATCTCCCAAAAGCATGAGTGAATGTGAGAATGAGAATGAGCGGAATCAAGAATAGAGACGATAAAATGTTGAGAAGACTCACAGGAGGAGCAGCTCCATAGACACCAGGATATGCAGAGTTCATCAAGGGCATGCCCATCTGTGTGGAATCATGGTGCTGCTCTTTCTTTTTCTTGCCTCCTACAATTCCAAAAAACATATAGTGATCCATCGACAACATAGTGATCATGTAGGTAGGAGAAGCAAAGATATCCCAAACTCATGAAGGCTTGACGTAGTATGTGCATGTGACGGGACTAGTAATTGATCAATCCAGAATGTAGGAATAAAGAAACAGAGGAAAAAGAAGGAAGCAATGCAAAGGCGTAACAGAAATGTAAAGAGTCACTCACCTTTCTCCTCGTGTCTCTTTCTTTTCTCGCGAGGAACAAATGTACCATCCGCCTTGGCAATAACATCTGATTTCGTTTTCGCAAATTGTATTCTCTGCCAATATTTAAAGAGATTGATGATATAGCAAAGTGATTGATTGATGAAGTTAAACTATTTCAACAGATTGAGGCAAAAAAAAAAAGAAAGATGCAATTTTTCTTCAATAAACCTGGCTCAAGTTGCAATTCAAGTAGAAAATCCATGTAATCAGCAACAAACAAAAAACTTTCAATCGGTGAAAAAAAAACCCCAAAAGTCAGTAAACCCTAAAAACGGATTCTGGGTGAATTATAAAGATCAACCAAAAGAGTGTAAATTGGAGAGGAAGTAGAGAGAAAACTCAAAATCATACCATGGGTTTGTCGTAGAAGGGAAAGCCATTCATTTTGGAAATAGCGGTGGAAGCAGATTCGGCCTTGTCGAACACAACCCAAGCTTGCCCTTTGTGCTTCAATGTCTTAAACGCCAACACCTCCACTATCTTTCCGAACTGCGAGAACACCGCGTTCAGCGATTTCTTCAGCTCTGTAAGTAAAGAAGAACATATATATATCTCTAAATCAAACTGAAAATAATCGGGAGAAGAAGAAGAAAAATTTGATTATACCATCGAGCTTCACTTTTTCGTTGAGATTGTTGATGTAAATCGTCTGGTTTGGAGAAAGCTCCGATCCTTGTTGATTAGCCGCCTCCTGCATCTCCATCTTTCTCTCTTCTGACTCCCCAAATCTCCGGCGAAATAGAGACAAGCGGTGATTGTAATAAATAACCGGAAAAGCTTTTTTTTTTTTTACTTAAGACCTCTCACCAACAAACGAATAGACCTAAGCCCACTCAGTAGCCCAATAGTTCTTTTAATGGGCCAATTTATTTATTCTTAAAAAACAAAATCTGAGTTTGATAATTCAAAACCTAACTACAATATTATCCGTTGTGGTGTTACTAATATTGAACCAAGAACACTCTGTGTGTGTGTGTGTTCTATTAGGATGGAAAGTTTTCTGTTCTTGTTGACACTGTAATTGATGTTGTTGTAAGAGTCCACGATGTTCCTCATCTTAAGGTTACTGCATTGAGGTTCACTGAAAGGGCTAGAGCTAGGATCGAGAATGTTGGTGTAAAGTGCCTCATGTTTGATCACCTCGCTCTCCGTGCCCCCACTTGGTCAGAACACGGTATGTTCCCACTCTGTTCAATTGTTGAACCAACATTTCGAAACTTCTGCAATCCTTTGAGTTATGTTGCTTAGTTTACTATGATTGAATCTTAATTCTTGATGATTGGGAATTTGACTTTGTTGTCCTGATTTTCTCAGGACTTCTCTATTGTGGTAGGGTTTTCTTTCAGTGATTCTAGGTTTTACTTATAGATCCTACGAATGCATGTGAGGCGATTAAGAACTTTGGAGGACCAGTTCGTGGTGTGCCACACAGCCAAATCAAACCTTATGTGTGTTCCACTGGTAGAAAGATAGAGAAAGTCAGAAGAAGAAGAAGAAGAAGAAGAAGAGCAGAGGCTTCAAGGTCTAAGCTTACCCACCAAACTTGAAGGTCCTAATAAGAGCTACATCGTGACTTCCATTCCAAAGTCATTATGATCAGTTATGTACGACTTGAGTTTATCTATGCATCTTTTACTTCCAAAAAATTCTTAAGCTGCTTTTGGTCATATTTAGCATTACTATATATGGGAGAGAGCCTTTTTTTCTTTCTATCCTAGCTATGCTGTTTCTCGATATAACATTCCGTTTTATTAGTTATCATAAATGTACTTTGGAATTTTTAATAATGATTTGTAATAGTAATTTTCATACTATGTTTTTTTTTTTTTGTAACTTTTGTTTTCGCATTATCCTTTTTTGTATTAAATTATATGTTTGATAATTTTTATAATTATTTGGATATTTAACTTTGTCAAAATACCTTTAGATGATGAGAAAGAATTAGTACTCTTCTCAAGCTACGTTGAAGAACATCGGCTCTTCCTCGTCATAGTTATGCCTAAGCGAGTCTCAAATACTGACGTCGCTCTCTTCCAAAAACGAAGCCTTTCTCTTTGTCTCTCTTTCTCTCCGATTGGTTTTATTAAGAAAGCTGCTACGTGTTGTTGTTGTTCAAGCTTTCAAGTTTTTTTCTTTTTAATTTGGATTCGAAATTACGCGAAAGAAAAAGTAAATAAATACAACATAAAAAAAGATGATGGAAAAAGTTGATAAGTAAAAACAAAAAAAAGTAAATAGGGAAAAAGAGAGAGGAATGAGCTGGCCATGACTAGGCACGATGCTTGAGCTTCACTCACTATTACATCATGTAATTACGCCATCTCACGGTTCCATAATATTCTTTCTTTATAAATCCTTAATCATTATAATATATAATTATTACTCGAACAAATATACTCTAACAAATATTTCACCTGTAGTATATATAAAATTATTTTTATCAATAAATATTGGGTTTGATAAATAGTTTTTAACAACTTCGTCATTTTAATAACAATAATATTTTATTTATTTCTACAAAATCAATGGTTATTTCTTTTTCACAAATGTCCCTGTTTATAGCCTAACTCTTTTTGTAAATGTTTTTTTTCCTTTCTCTTTTCCCCTTTTCTTGGCTAACAATATCCTTTTAGTTTTAGTAAAACTTTAAAGTTAAACAAAAAAATCTTCCAGCGATTTTTTTTTAAGTAGTCATCTGATAGTCATTCTCGTTGAAATGAATATAAATTGATTATTTATTTATCTTTTATTTTTTTTCTTTTCAGCTGTAAATATTAACCAGTTAATTTTTAAACAACATAACATGGTTCTCCTCCATATAAAATCCGAATTGGTTTGATAGAAAAACAACAAAATAATGGAATCCTTCTATGTAAAGAGTTATCAGTCACGGTCAACATAAAAAAATATGGTAAAAGAAAAAGTAAAAGATATTATTTTGATAGATTTCTAGATTCGCCGCACGGCACATCACATGGGAGGAAGACAATAGACTTTATCTCAACTTGGTGAATGTTTTGACCAGTTGACAATCTTATCTTGTTCATTAATCATATATAATATCACCTTTTTCTCTCTAATTGCAATTGGTTAAACAATAAATCAAATAAAGTTTAGCTAGCATGGCAACTATTGAATACCCATAGATTCGATACTTCTGCGGCCGCCGTAAGAGCAAGCCTCGTGGATAGAAAACCAACAGTGTGTACATAAAAACACTAATTAAAATAACGTTTCATTCAACTCGCCCAATTTATTAAACGATTTTTTTTTTAAGATTTATAATATAGTTTTAATGATGTTGAACATCGAGAGAAAAACAAAAGTAGGAATAATAGTGAGAAAAAGTGGGAAATGGAAAGAAAAGAAAAAAAGTGAGGGCAACTAACTAATAAGAGAAGAGCAAATATTCATTTTTTTCTTTTAAAACTAATTTTAGGACCCACGTTATGTGTAGACGAAATAATATTTGATCATATAACAATTAAATTTAAAATTAAGATGAAAATATATAAAACACAATAAGCAATATAAGCTTTAGTGTTTTGTACAATTTTATATTAAAATACATGTTATATATCGGAAAATCACAATACTCCACGCCAATGTTGTTATATTTGATATTTGAATAAAGACCATTGCCAATTTGTCATTTGTTTATATATATATAAAATATTGTAGGCCAATGTTATTTAAAGTAGAAACGAGACAGAAAAAAGCGTGGAGCATTAAGGTCGTTATCAGTTCGTAAAACGGACTAGAAAATTCCAGCGGAAACCCAAATTACATCCTCTTCACGACAAAACACTTATTAGGTTCTGATGTGTAAAAATGGTCTTAAAGCCGTATTTCGAAAATGACTCGAGCGAATTAAAGAATTAAAAGCTACATTTGACGAAAGTATAAAAAGAATAAAATAAATATTCATGCAAAATCCATCAAAGCAAACGAGGAGGGTCTCTACGATTGAGACCGTCTCTTAGCATATAAGCAAACACACTTTAATGACATTCTTCTGTGTTTGTTAGTTTAGTTATAAAAGTTTTATAGTTCTTATCTTTAAATACATCAGGCATGCATTGCGTAATTGCAGCTTGTTTTTGTCATCCATATATAAAATTGTACAACAGCATAATCGTTGTCCGGTTTTACGAGATACAAACCATCATCATGGTATAGTATATATAAATACTATATAAACCCACAAAATCGATAGACTGAGTTGTCACTAGTGGGTTCAAGAGCTTGTCGAGTTTCTTAAGGCGAATCAAAGACTGAGAAATGGGAAGTCACAAGTGGGTTCAAGAACTTGTAGACTTTCTTTTGGCGTATGACAAACTCTTTGATTATGAAGAAAGTGGGAAACACTTTTCTGCATTGACCCAAAAGGACATTAGTTTCCAAAATACTTTCAATTATTATGACACATCAACTTCCAGTTGTAATTAACATTGAGTAATACATTACACGATCCGTTGATATTTTCAAACGTTTGTTGTCAAAATGACGTTAAATTAGCACTGTAAAAAACATACGAAAGGACATTTTGTAAAGGTAGTGACTAAGTGCATGTATTAAGTGTAAAGAAAAGGAAATTACTAGAGAATATTTATACAAAATTATGAAAGTAGTCGAACACAATATGTGAATAATTCGGTTTTTTTTTTTTTGAAAAAAAGGTGAATAATCGGTTAAGCAAAAGATCATCGCGAAGCAAATTAAATTTTGTAGCAAAAAAAAAAAAAAAAAAAAAAAAAGAAGAGAAAAGGAAATTAAAAAAAAAATAATAATAATAATAGGGGACCCAATGAATTTTTAAAATTAGGGCATAGGCAATATAAATAAAGGGGATCTAAAACGCAGACACATAATAAAACAGCTCTCCTCAAATAGCAACTCTCTTTTCACACTCTGCTCTGCCTAAAACCCTTTTTCCTCAAATATTTCTTTATTCTCTCTCTCTCTCTCTCTAAGAACCAAATGGGAATCGGAGAAGAAAGCAGCAAGCCAATGTGGGGAAGCTTGAGCCACGCGCCTCCGGGCTACGCTCTCAACGCCAAAATCATGATCTCCTCCGTCATCATCCTCTTTGTCGCCGTCATTATGATCCTCTGCTTCCACTGCTACGCCAGATGGTTATTCCGTCGTCAAAACCGTCGCATTCGCCGCCGTATTCGTGCTCACCTCCGCTCTCTCTCCGCCTCCACAATCTCCTCCTCCTCCCTTTCCCCTCTCGACCCGGCGGTCCTCGAGAAGATTCCGGTCTTCGTCTACTCGGCTCATCTATCGCCACTGGAGGAGGAGTGCTCCGTCTGCTTGTCCGAGTTCGAGGAAGACGACCAAGGCCGCCTCCTCCCGAAATGTGGCCACGCTTTTCACGTTGAGTGCATCGATACTTGGTTCCGTTCCAGATCCACCTGCCCGCTTTGCAGAGCTCCGGTTCAACCCGATAATCTGTCGACCGGACCCGAACCCACCGAACAAGCCGCTCCGGTTAAACCGGTCGAGGACGTGGAAACCGGAAGCTCTTCTTCCTCCTCTTCTTCACCTTCGTCTTCGCCGTTGAGGTTTCCGATGGAGGCGTGTGAGAGAGAACCGATCGATTTAGTCGGTGTCACTGTGGAGATTCCCAGAGAATATGAAGGCTCCAATAATAATCCGGTTCCGGTTCTACCCAACAGCCAAAACGGATCTAAATTTCCGGGTTATCGGGTTTTATCTTTAAAAAGGCTAATGAGCATCTAAAGCCGATTGTGGGCCAAGTAAAGGAAACTAAAAAATGGGTTTGTTATTTTTTTCCAAAACCGCATGAAATTTCTACACGTGGCCGTCACTCCTACGTTATTCATCACCAAAATTGCCACGTGTCTAGTGCCCTACGAAGAGCTTCTTATTACATTCAACTTTCATTTGCTATATATTTAGAGTAGTAGTCTCTTGAAACCCGTTAATTTTATATTCCGAAAGAGATGATTGCGTTGTGGATAAATACTGTAGTTGATCAAATGGTAGTAATTATTATTACAAATCCTAGTCACTGTTGGAATGGAATCAGACACCACTAAATTGACCCGATTTCACAATTATTTATTTAGAGAACAAAAAAAAAAAGAACACATGATTAATGATATTAAATGATTAACATAGTGAGATGTTATTAGTATAAAGTTAATTTATGCAATCAGTCCACCCACGAAAGGCACCCCGGTTTGTCCAGTGAAATTGGAAGCATCAGAAGCGTTGATGACGTGAAAACCAGGCCAAGTGACTCTGTTTGTCGTGTTAGAACCAGGTCCGGTATTATTGTATTCCGCATAGTAAAGTGTGCTCAATGCGAAATCTCCGGACCATGCGTTCCAACCAGTCGGTTCAAGAAAACCATCAATGTAAGTCTGCATAACAACGGTTCTCGAATATTCCTTCCACGGTCGACCAATATACGTTTTAACTGTATAGTTGCTCGTAGCCAAATCATCCGCAGGTCTTATCGTACATCCATGTATCGCAGTTCCAGTGTTCTGGTTCAGGTCGGTACGACCTTGAGCTGTAACCTCGTTCGCCTGACCTTTGCAAGGCTGACGTGGATACAAATTACAGTTTTGTAACACCACTGCAGCATTACCGAATATAAAATCAACCGTACCATAAACATCGCATTCACGATAAAACTGTCTGAGAGAATGGGTGTATAAGGTATCTTGATAGGCTTCAAAACTACAACTATAAAATACAGACAAGTCTCCACCGCTCCTCAATGCGACGGCTTGACCCTTGGTTGGTCCTGCCGTGTTGCGGATTGTTATGTTTATGCCAATAAAGTTAGTACCTGATACAACATGTTTTGGGATCCAAATATAATTTTGACAACATGTTTTGTGTCTATAAAGATATGGTCACAACAATATCATAGATTAATAATTACAAATCTTAACTATGTGTAATTAAGATTATATATTCAGTTAAAATATCGTTTGACTTCTTGTATAATTTTATTTATGGAAAATAACTTTCAATATTGTATTACTGTTGTACACTCAAGATATTGTATAAAGATTTTTAGACGTGCAAAATGCTTTCAACTATATTGTAGTATAATATTTAATTTTATCATTTTAGTTAATAATATTAATTATCATTCATTCTATAAATTTATGAATATTTATCATTTCATATAGATAATTAAATAAGTTATTAAAAATAATTCTATTACGATAAACTAAGATTATAAATCAAAATCTCAAAATTATTAAACCTCTATGTGGATTTCACAGAATTTTGGAAGGGATATATATATATGTATTCATTATGTCAAAAAGTAAAAAACTATAGTAAATTGCCAAATAATTATGAAATTTGGTGACGAGTTATGTATATATGTTAAGATTGCTATTGGTAATATGCAAAAGGTGAACAAAAATAACTCGAGTAAAAGAAGTTCTAGAAGAACTTGGTAGTCAAGCAAAAACTGCAACAGTGTGAAGCCTCCTCTGACTTGTCTCTATCTATCTATATATATAAAAGAACACAAAGCAGCCGATTCCATTTTAGCAAAGACTCATTCGTCTTGTCCGTTGTAAAGAAAAACTTTGATTCATCTCTTCTTTCTTTTTTTTCCTGTAAACCCTAAACCCTAGAAAGAAATTCTTCTGTTGACACCCTATAAATTAAGATATACGTTAGTACCCATTACATTAGTTTTCAAGTTTAGAGAAATAAAAAAAAAATGTGTGGAGGTGCTGTCATTTCTGATTTCATATGGTCGAAACCTACGTTAGCTGAGTCAGATCAGAGTGAACTCGGCTACGAAGGCTGTGTCTCCATGGAGAAGCGTGTATTGTCATCAGGTACGTACGCTCCCAATTTTTTTGATAAATTTTTGAGACCTGTTATCGGTTTTTTTATGAGTGGGGAATGATAAAGTTGGCGGGAAAAAAGAAGAGAGGATGGAGAAGAAAAAACGCAAGAGAGAGAGGAAGAATCTGTACAGAGGGATAAGGCAGAGGCCATGGGGAAAATGGGCAGCGGAGATTCGTGACCCGAGGAAAGGTGTTCGTGTCTGGCTTGGCACTTTCAAAACCCCCGAGGAAGCTGCTCGATCCTACGACGCTGCAGCCATTCAAATCCGTGGCGGCAAAGCCAAACTCAACTTCCCAAACCATTCGACCATCAGCAACAACGACAATAAACAAGTAAGCGGTGGTGGTGATATGATAAATGCTTGCGACAAGGACAACCAAGTAGTCAAACTGTTGTCGGAGGAGCTGATGGCGTTCGAGGATTACATGAGTTTCTATCAGATTCCGTATCTCGACGGCCAATCTGCGACGGACGATGTTCCTCAACTAAGCCTCATTGGCAATCTCTGGAGCTTCCAACAACAAGACACTCTCTTATGATTAATTTACTTGCCCGGTTTATTCTTCCCTTCGATTTCGCCTCAAATTAACTGTAATAAATTAAACAGTTAACTGTTATTTGTTTCGATCTAATTAAGGGTTTGATTCTCTTAATAAATAAGTTCAACTCAAAAACATTAAGAGAATAGCCTACATTTTTACGTGCCAATTACAGAATTATTATTTTTTTCTGAAAATATAGTGGTACGCTCATTCAACAAAAAAATAAAAATTAATTAAACATGAACAAAAATATTGAAATAGTTTTCAGTCTTCGCTAAAGTTATTGTCTCGGAGAAACAGCGGTGACGGCGCGGCTGCTGAATCTGTTGGCTTGTGGCCGCACATTGTTTCATTTCATCCGTTCAAAGGTCGTCTCGTGTGGGTCACGTTGTGACACGTCATCAGACCGGTTCCGTTACAGGCCCAACAAAGACCCGATAAAGCCTATTATTTTTATTTATAATTCAACAATTATAAAATACAATAAATTTTAAAAATAATATATAAAAGACATAAAAACTTTAGAATCATATCACATAGATATAGATCTGAGATATTAAAATCACTATATTATATAACAAAAAAAAATTATAATTTGTAGGCTGCTGGTGTTCAAACAAACAGAGTGTGTATGCATTGCATTATCCATCTTTCAACAATTAGATGTGACATGTTCTCTGAAGATAATCTTCAATAAAAAGCTGTTCAAAAGACAGAAATACACCTCCCGGTATATATATATATATATAAAATGTATTTCTTTATTTACAAATTACATCCAACAAAAATCCAATAAGTTAAGACCAGTTCAGACCTTCAGGCCATGTATATAATAATAATAACCCCCACATTCTCCTTTCTCGTGCTGCTGTGTTGTTAACAAAAAAAAAACTCTCCTCAATGTAAGTCACGATCCACCGTAATGTATCACCAGTTCCACGGCTTTGTTTGCGATTTAGCTGCAAGACGTAGCGCCATTGAACCGCTGCTACTGCTAGGACCGTTGCAGATACCGAGCCTTATTATGAACGAAGCCGTGCAGCCTTTCTCTAGGCCTTCGCTTTCTATCCATATGTATCCCCCCATTAGCCCAACGAACCTAGCCAGAGACACCCACCAACAAATGCTCACTCTTTAGCTCTCTTTGTTACACCACATGCTTACAGTTCATTTAAATTTTATGATATACTTTGGGTTCGTTACCGTTTGCAGAGAGCTAGGCCGAGTCCTGCACCGGAATGGTTCCTCTGGGTTCCAGTCCGAGGCTGTACAAATTTGGTGAAGAGAAAAGGAATGTCTTGCGTGTGAATTCCACACCCTGTGTCCTTCACCTGGACCCCAAATCATAACTTTTTAGCAACTGCACGTACTATGTAGCTATATATTTTTTTTGTTTAATAATTATGTAGATTGGTTTGGGGCTACCTGCACGCATAGGTAGAAGTGATTGTCACTTGGAACTGGATAGAATTCTGGAGATGGTATTTCTCTCAAGGACTCAGGTTTCATGATTGAAGCTATTATGGAGACGTAGCCTTCCTTGGTGAATTTCACAGCGTTGCCCATGATGTTGAGAATAGTTTGCATCAGACGTTTCTCATCACCTATAGCATAAGCCGGCAAGTCTGCAGATAGAATCAGATTCGTTGATAGTTTCTTCACCGATGCGATTGGCTTTATCAGAGAGATGACCTGAAGATTCAAAGCTACCCTAGTTATTTTGTGTAAGATAATGGACTTCAGTGGTTAATCAGAAGGTTATAATTAGTTACCTCTTCAAAGATCGCTTGGAGACTGAATGGTTCATTCTCCAAGAGCAAGCTCCCATCTTCCAATCTCGATAGATCCAGAACGTCGCTGATGAGTGTCGCCACAAGATTGCTACTTTTCAGTATTGTCTCGATCATCACTCTCTGCTCTGGAGATAGCTCAGTCTCAAGAAGGAGAGAAGACAGAGAGATGATGGCATGCATTGGTGTCCTCATCTCGTGGTTCATGACAGCTAGGAAATCATTTCGAGCATGAACTGCCATCTCTGCCTCTTGACGAGCCTTGTCTAAGGCAAAGTTCTGCTCCATAAGCTGGTCACGAGCGTGCATGGATTCCTCCAGAATCGCTGCGTGTGAAAGAGCCACAGCCACCTGAATGAATAAAGTCAGAGTCAGATTACAAAACCAAAGGCTGCAAATGCAATTTGGCACACAACCAAAACACATATGCAAAGTGAAAGATATGGACCTGATCCGCCACAACTTCGACAAGTTCTAGCTCATGGTCTCTCCATTTTCTCGCACCGTCTGTGGGGAGAATCAGGACCATGATAGCGTAACCTTTGCCAGAGAGATCAGACCAGTCGCTGCCTTGGAAATTTGAGAGGTGTAGAAGAGGAACACGGACAGAGACAACCTCGGGAGGCGCATATCTCCCAACCGGAGGCCCAATCTTAGCCAAGGGACACGTATGAGGTAAGTGCATTGCTTGAGCGCTGTTGAAGAGCTCGTTAATTATTGGCAGGTTAATCGGCACACTGCTTCCAACTTGAATTTTGTGGCTCAAAGTATGAGAAAGCTGAAGATAGAGACCACTCTGTGAGGGCATCCAGAGGGCGCATTCCTCGAGGCAGAGAGTTTTACCGAGCTCGACGAGTGTGGTTCTTAGGATAGTGTGTCTATCAAGCGTGCTTCTGATTTCATGAGTGAGCATCCTTACGTGCCTTCCAGTCTCCTCCTGGGTTAGAATGAGACCCATTTCTCTGTCTAGCTCGTCGGCTTTCTTCTTGAGGAACAACTCCCGGTTCTTGACGCTCAAAAGATCTGGGATGATGTGAACCAACATCAACGCAGTAGCACACGACACGATCGCGCAGGAGACTTTGGCGATGGTCATGACGATGGCAACGGCTTTGGAGTGCATGAAAAACATCCAAAGGTTGATGAAATGGGTGGCACCACAGAGAATGATGAAGGCTCCAAACTGCATGAGCACCCATTTGTAAGGGAAGAAGGCAGACTTCTGAACGAAATATATAAGCTCGAGTGGGATGGAGAAGTAGGCAAGAGCGATAAGCGCATCCGAGATGTATTGGTATTTCACTAAGAGATCGTCCTGATTCACATTTGTCTCAAAACAATCACACGACTCCATCCTTTGGAGCTAGGACCTCGCTTGACCTGCTCAAAACTTACATATCACTCAGAAAAAGAGGTTTTTTTTTTATTGGACTAGAGAGTCAACCAAAACAGAGGAAGAGTCTGCTGAAAAATAAGCAATCAGACGAATTTGGAACACCAAAAGGACCAAATCGATTCAGGATTAAAATCTACAAATTAAATTTATGTATTCCATGTTATCGACGCCTCCGATCTGAGAAGCTTAACCAAGTCACCAAACAGATCGATCAGAAGAAAATGCTAAGGCAGTGAAATCAAAAGCTCCATTAGCGTTTCGCTTAAGCTAAAGAGATTTTCATCCAAACTCCAAATACACTAAACTTGTACAGATGCGAACATAATAATAATAATAATGCAGGTGGAAAAGCGGCAAACAAGGATCGAATTGAAGAAGAAGAAGGAAGAAGAAGAAGAGATCACAAACCTTGAAAGGTCGTAAAACGAAGGACCGTAGCTTTTGAAGAAATGGAAAGCTCTCTCTCTCTCTATCTCTCTCTTAGCTTTTAATGGAAAAAGAGAGATCTCTGACTGTGAATCAAAGTGAAACTGCGAGGCGAGAGAGAGAAGAAAAAAAGCGTCACGGAGAGAGAGAGTCATGGCACGTGCGAAAGATGACGTGGGGTTTACAAGGGAATCCATACGTGTGAATAATAGTGACTTGTCGGTACATAATTGGAGAGAACCAACAAATACATCTTTTGAAAGGAAACGAAATGACTTTGGCTTAAAAAAAGTGAAGGAAGACGAATAAAAAAAAGAAGCAGATAGAAGACTGAAAAGAGAAGATTCATTGAACCAAACAATTAATCGATTGGAATAAAATAGAAAATTAAAAAAAAAAAAAAAAAAAAGAGTGGAAACAAATCCAACAAAGACGGAAAAGTGTTCAGAGACAGATACATTGGACGTCCTCAGCTCAGTTTTCTAAATTTTAATCATTTCTATATTTCTGCCTACTAACATCAACAAGTTGGGGGCGGCTTTTCTCCTAAATGCTCGGTTCAGCGCGTGGCCAATGTCTTTCAAAAGCTCTTTTTTTTTTGGGCTATAACCAGCTTCCGAGACAAATTTTAACAAGTTATTGGGCTAGTTTAATATGGGCCCATACTAACTCCGTAACCATGGAATAGTTTTACCAAAGTGAATCAAGAGAATTAATCATGCAACTATTCCATGATTCACTTCGTATCTATTTGGTAATTAATAGTACAAAAATAACTGATACATCAAGAATCGAAAAACAATGTTGCCCTCCCAATAAAATTTGAATTATATTTTCGGCAAGTGCTCATTTATTATTATAACCTAAACAAGAATAAGAACTGACAAATGGAAGCTTTGCCTCCAAAAAAAACAACATCAATCGGAGGGACCGATCATCTTCTCGGGAACAACAAGAGTATCAAACTCTTCTGCAGTAAGAACACCTAACTTCAGAGCCGCTTCCTGTAGGATAAAATTTAAAACTCGAGATTTAATAAACTGATACAGACAAAGAACCTGTTTAGAATTTAATGATCTGCATTGAAGAGGATTCATAATCTAAAATAAAGCAGCAGATATATTGCTATCAAACTGATAAAGACAAGAACCTCTTCTTTTCTTGTTTCAAATCGATTTCAAACTGTTCTCAAGTAAGTTTGATTTTGTGATAAAGCATAAAGAGTTTGTTGTGTTTACCTTCAATGTCGATCCTTCTTTATGAGCTTTCTTGGCAACTGCTGCAGCATTGTCATAGCCGATTTTCTGGTAAAGGAGACATTGGTTTATTAACTTCGCATTGAGTTAAGTTCATTTGTAAAAAGTAGAATTAAATAGTTGGAGACTTACCGGATTCAATGATGTCACAAGCATAAGAGACTACAGATCGAATAGAAATACATTCCAAACAAAAACAAAAAAAAAACAAAGAATCAGGTCCCGCCCGGAGATCAATTTCACATTAGTGGATACTTTTGAGACCAGCAAATTAATGAGAAGGAACCCTATATACCTCGTGCAATAGCTTTGAGATCCTTTCCCTGTTGGCCTCAATGCCCCTCGCACAGTTTTTCTCAAACGACGCTGAAGCATCTGCTATCAATCTTATGGACTGTCCAAGAGGCAAGATCAACTGGTTAAGAGATTGGTACATTTCATACATATAGAAGCGCAAGGGAAAGAGATTAACGTACATGCAAGAGAGCGCTTGCGATCACCGGCTTGAATACATTTAATTCGAAATGTCCATTTGATCCACCAACTGTCACAGCTACATGGTTGCCCATAACCTAACATTTTGTAGGACGCAACTCAAAAGAGTCAGGAACAATTTAGATTCATATGTCAGTAAGCATGGATTGATGAACAGAACTTACCTGAGCACAAACCATAGTCAAGGCCTCACACTGTGTAGGATTTACCTTCCCCTGAGATCGAGAGAGACAGGGAACGATTAAAATTCATTTGAATCAAATTTAATGAAAAAGACAGAAACAAAGGAAGACCGCATTCATACAGGCATGATGCTGCTTCCTGGCTCATTTTCAGGCAGAACAAGTTCACCAAGACCACATCTTGGGCCACTATATGAAGATATGTTAACCCATAAGAACATATTGTAACTCTTGAGTAAATATAAAAAAAAAGAAAAATTCCCTAAAGATTAGAAAAATACCTTCCAAGAAAACGTACATCATTGGCAATCTTCATCAACGATGTGGCGATTGTGTTAAGTGACCCACTGGTTTCAACACAAGCATCATGTGCAGCCTGGAAAAAGCAGAATAACTCAGCAACTGATTTCATATATCAACCATTTAAAAGCATCTTCTCTCGATTAGAGGCTGACCAGAGCTTCAAACTTGTTTTCTGCAGTGACAAACGGCAGGTTTGTTTCTTCGGCTACTGCAGCAGCTATCTTTACATCAAACCTGAACAGATATTACCAGCAGTTGACTATGAGGAGATGAACTTGAGATGGAAATAAAGTTAAAAATGAGATATACCCTTTCTTGGTGTTTAATCCTGTCCCAACAGCAGTTCCACCTTGTGCAAGCTGGCCAAACATTTCAGGCAAGTTAGAGCTGAATGAAAATTGGAGAAATAGAGGAAATCAGATCCTCCAAAGATATCATTTCCCATACCTGATAGAGACGGGGTAGAGTACATGTGACTCTATTAAGTCCATACTTAACCTGCGATCATGAGATCCAAATTTTGAAAAAAAAAGAAATTCTAGATTGCATGATTATCAGCTTTGTAAGACAAACACAATTATCTGAAGGAACAACTTACTTGAGTAGCATAGCCACCAAATTCTTGTCCCAGCGTCAAAGGTGTAGCATCTTGAGTGTGAGTTCTTCCAATTTTCACAATATCTTTGAACTCGAAGGACTGGCAGAAACGAGATAAAATTGAAAATTTCCAGAATACAGAGCAAAATTAACAAACGCAACAGATATGCGAAGAGGACTACATAGGTCTAGAAAAGATGGATTAATTAACAAAGTGTCAAGGCCAGCAGATGTTCCATAGTTAAAATTGCAAGACCTTAGACTCCAGAGTGGTAAGCAAAGTTTTCAAACTAGGTATGAGCCTTGAATTAATCTCGGTTGCAGCTGCAATGTGCATGACCTAGACAAAACCAAAAGCAATACAGAGCGTCAGACAAACAGCGTAAGGGATTCAACGAAAAGCAACAAGTAAAAGGCAAAGGCTTACAGTTGGGAAAGTGTCGTTAGAAGATTGGGATCTGTTGACATGGTCATTTGGGTGAACACATTTTTCACCACGTTTGCGACCAAGAATCTCAGCTGCTCTGTTAGCAATGACCTGCGAATTTGAAGAGCAAAATAACATAGCCTTGTCTTGAAGCACTAGACAATGAGAAATCCTATTTATAGATATTTATAAATCTCACAAGGAATTGACCTCATTAGCATTCATATTACTCTGAGTGCCACTACCAGTTTGCCATACAACAAGCGGGAAATGATCATTGAGTTTTCCCTCTGCAACTTCCTGAGCAGCTTGCATAATCGCTTTCCCAATCGTTGGATCAAGGCCATATTCCATGTTAACCTAAAATTATTTAGTTTCATCACGAGAAACTTAAGATGCGAAATCCAACCCAAAACCTATATAGCTTAACAGTGTTGTTGTTGTTACCTTAGCAGCGCACTTCTTCAAGACGCCAAAAGCGCGGACGATTGGCTCGGGCATTCGCTCGCGCTCACCACCGATTTCGAAGTTCTGCAGCGATCTCTGCGTCTGGGCTCCCCACAATCTGACACATAAACAACAAATCACCACTTCCGTCAAATTTTGTTTTTCCCAACGTTGTGGTCAAGATCAGATCCCAAACTTATCGGAAGGAACTTGGATCGGCCCGAAGGTGTCCCTCTCCTCCCTAAACGACGTCGAGTAAGATCTCAGAGCGGTCGCATAACGCAGCGTCGCCGCGGTTGTTCCATTGGATAGCCGCCGTAACGCGACGTAAATCGCCATGTGTTCTTCTACCTAGCAGTACCACTGCACTGAACAAAGAGGCGAGATAAGGAATCATCAAATTACGCATTTCTCAAATCACAAGAACACTACGATTCAACGAATCTGTAAACGTAAATAGCAAAAAAAAAAAACCTTCGGAGCCGAAGGTAGAGAATTGCGAGATGACGATGGATCACGTTGCAGAAGAGCAGAGAGAAAATAAAACGATAGGGCAAACAAAAACTATTTATAATAATAGAGAAACGATTCAACGAATCAACTAGGTTGTCCGAAATTTTTAAAAAAATTATTGGGGCGATAAAACATTTTTTTCTTTACAAAGTATTAATTCCTTCTTTCTAACTGTGATAATATTTTTTAATCAATATTTCTAACAGATGATAAAAAATCACTTTTCATTTTACAACAGATAAATAGTTTATATGTTTCAGTTTCTTTTTTTTAAAAAAAATTGTTAACTTTTGTTGCCACTATGAAATGGAAGATGATCAAAAGATAGCCAAAGTTGGTGACTAATTAGAAATGCATTAAATTAATATTCTGGTCTCTGATTTGAAATAATTATACCGAGTTTTAACTCTGCAAATCAAGGAGAAAAGAAAAAAAAAAACTCCAAACATTATAGAGAAATACTAAAAAAGTTCTCAAGCAGTAGTGTACACACAAGTCTTTTATGTTCAGCTAATGGAAGAATATACATAGATAAACAGAAAATAAAAAACAAAGCCCAAGAATGAGAACAAGAGCAACAAGAAGAAACTGTTACTGCTTTGTGTAGCTACCATGTCTGTTGTTATATATAGAAACTTTCACAACCAAAAAAAAAAAGAGAAGAAGAAACAATGAAGAAACCACTCGAAGAAAATAATCAAATAAAAAAAAACAGGTGACGACTGTGTATGTATTTTTTTATGCGTGTGTGAGTGAGTGGCCTTCAATGTCTGACGCTTGCTTTTCGCTTCATATCAGCAGGACCAAACTGTTTCGTGCCACGAGGACCATTCGCTGAAGGACGTGAAACCATCTTTGAGTTCCTGCTGAAGAAAGCTGTTAAAAGAGATTCTATATTGTTGTTTCACAAAGGAGTTTTCATGTAGTAAATAGAGTTGGTGAAAAGAACCTAAATTGAGGACTTCTTATCGGTTTCGAGACAGGTTTCTTGGGTTTTGATTCAATAGTGCTTGTTGTCGATGATATCTTGGAGGATTGGTTATATTGCCAGAGCAAGTCTGGCTCGGATGAGTCACTTGTGGCTGCATCTAGATCGTCTGTGCTGTTGTTGTTTCCCATGAAGATGTTGTAAGAATGTTCTGAGAATATTCTTGAAGTGTCTGAAGACAGATCTCTCCTGTAAAAATCTTCCGGCAGAATACTTATCCCATTGTCTGTCGTCCTTCCTCCCCAAAGACTCTCCACTCTTCTCATCTCGTCTTGCCTGTTATTCACCATTACTTTATCAACCCACTCACTTGACCCGAAACTTCGGTCTTCGTCTCTGTAGGTTTGTCCTGGACTTGCTATTGGTGGCCAAGGTGGTGAGTTCACAGTAATCTCCTCCACTTCACAGCTCTCTGATTTCTTTGTCATGATGCCATTGCTATGAATCTGCAATCACTCAAAAAACCATGTCCAATCTGAGACATGATTTTAAATCAGAAGATTGAGTTTGAGAAGAGAGTAGAATCACCTCTAGTTCACCAGTTTTGGCTTTGTGTTTCTCTGAGCCACCAGGAGTTGTTAAGATCTTGTTCTGTTGTGACCCTGCTTCTTTTCTCGCGAGTGCTGCTTTAAGAGTAGCAATCTATAACAAAGCAAAGCCCAAGTATGAGTCAATGTAATCTACTATCAGCCAAGAAACTAAAAACCATGAGATCAGTTAAAGCATTAAAGACCTGTTCTTTGAGTTCCTTAACATCTGAAGTATCATTGTTCACTCGGGCAGCACCGAGCTCAACTGTAGCTACTCTCTCCGCAAACTTCAAAGTGCTTATTGTTTCCCCAACTGCATCTGCCTCAGGACTAATGTGGACAAACATCAATGTCTTTGCTTGTCCTCCTGATATAGCATATTTGCAATCCCAAGTTAAGAACAAAGGGAGTTCTAAGCTGCAAATATTCGGGAATAAACTACTTAGATCCTTTACCAAGAGAGTCCTGAAGGAGTTGTGTGAGTTTGCTGTTTCTGTAAGGAACATGCGGGTTCTTGTGAGCTAGTGAAGCAATCACATCTCCTAAAGCGGAGAGAGATCTGTTGATGTGTTGTGCTTCTTTTAGTCTGTCTCCAGTAACCTCGGATTTATCTACCCTCTCACTGCCTGCTAGATCCACAAGGTGCATACATCCACGAAGAACAGCTCCCGAAGTCAAGTCTCTTCCTTGAACATGAACAGTCAAGCAGCTGCAAGAAAATTAGATTGACTATGTCAAATTGAATTTGCGTAAGACATATGAAGATTAATGGATTCTCTCTCTGCTCTTGAAAATATTTTTCATTTTACCTATGAGAACGGCTGCTTCGATCATTCAAGGCTGTTGATCCAACAGCACGATTCTTATGCCCAACTTTCATTAGATCAATCACATCAAATGTTGAAGAAACCGGCACAAGAGTTGCATCCGGTACACTCAGACCCTTTTGAGAGTTATTCCTGATCTCTAACGTATCAAAGACGTTAAGGAATATGAAATTGAAACATAAAAATGAACTCGCTCTCTCTCTATCTCTCTCAAACCAGAACATTGAGAAGCAGAACCATTCATGAATAAAATAAAGGATATCTTTTGTTGCTTCCTTCAATAACCAGAAGGTCTCTGACTTGCTCATTGTAAATCTCAATCATCTGAACAGCAATATCATAACGGAATGTGTCTTTTCTCTGTTCAGCAAGAAGAAACAGATCGCCAAGTGCTCTGTAATTAACTCCTTGACTCTTCTCCGTTAGATCTTTTGGTCCGCTCTAGAGGGATTAAATAAGGGGAAAACATATAAGATCTCTTACCTTCAAAATGTCACAATCTTCTAAAATTACAGTTTCAACTCTAATCTTACCATTGTATATGTTTTTCCCGATCCAGTTTGACCATATGCAAATATGCAGACATTGTATCCATCAAGAACAGAACGGATCAATGGCTGCATATCAGAAAATACCTCCTCTACAAAGAAGAAGATAGATCCTTCAGAATCAATTCATCACTTGAGAGCAAGAGAAAGTCATTCCAATTTCTTTACCTTGAGTCGCGGATGGGCCAAAGACTTTGTTGAAGGTGAAGGATTTGAGTGACTTTCCATGTCTTGATGCAGTATTAATCGCAATGCTATCATCCTGCATGTTCCCAATTGTACTAGAAAAGCTGGATTGTCCAGGCAAAAATGGTCGTACCCGACAATAAACACGGATGCTACCCTTGAGGTCCTGTACCAGATTATAAAGTTTTCGGTTTTCTTCAAGAACTCGGTGATAGCCAGAAGCAGCATGAGCAAGGCCATGAATGTGCATACCTGTGGACATATATTGACCCATAAATTTCAAATTCTTGATAACCAAAACTTATCTCAGAAAGTAAGAGAATAAAGATTATGAATACCGAGAGAAGAGAACTCTTCTTGAAACTTCTTCTGCATAAATTGCATACCAGCCCTTATAGTGTAGAGTGTCTGCCTAAGTCCCTATAAAACATAACGAGCAATAGACACGCTCAGAATCTGTGGTATGCTATCCCAAACTTGAAGAAAGTTTGAAATGGAGTAGTGTAGTCCCTACTTCTATATCTTCTTGTTGTTGGTTGAAGACTGTCAGTTGTTTAAATTGTCGATTTTTCATCTCTTCATCAAGCATCTGGCTTTTCTGATTGGTTTTGTCTTTATTTATTGCTTTGAAACTCTTCTCTTCCCTCTACAAAGACACTTCAGTAATCAGCGAAATCTTCTAACCAATCTATTACAGAAAAAGAGTGCAGACTTTACCTCTCTTTCACCAACAGGTTTATGAAATGATATGTTGTTGTTAAGTGAAGAAGTTGATTCTCTTGGAGCTGCCCTAACCTTCACATGACAAGAATTCCTTTGATTAGAAGAATTTTGACACAAGCGAGGAACATATTGTGAACCAACCAATGAACCCCAGAGATAAAAGAAACTGAAAACATACCAACTCATACTGGTTTGTAACTCGATTTTCAAACTCTTCGACAACTTTGCTTAGTAGAGATTCAATCAGCTGTTACCACAACATTAGGGACTTACATCAAGAACATAACAAAGCCAAACGATTTAAGGTAACCAGAAGAAACAAAAATGCCAAAGATATATAGCTGAGAAACTAGGTGAAGTCGTTTGATACTCACTTTGGGCACATCCTCAGGTTTTTTATCTGATAAAACAGCGCGAACAAGTGTGCTCAAGGAACCTGAATTGGACTGAAAACAGAGGTACAAAGACACGAAAACATCAAACATTCCATTTCAGAAGACAGAACCAACCAAAGACAGTTGAAAATGCAAACCAGTGTGTTAGAATCAGTCTGAGAGGGAGAATTCTCATTGTTGATAGATGAGGTTCTCGATAAAGAGTTCATGAACGGCTCTGAGTTCTTTCTAACGAATGATGATTTTCCCAGTGAAGGAGGCTTAATGGTACCACCAAATTTCCAAACTCCGTTCCCACCATTTTGTTTCCATTCGCCATACGATTTGATAGCCAGAACACAGTTCACAACACGAGAAGCTTTTCCTCCCTACAAAAAGAGAAGAGATGCATATTTTACGAGCTGTTCTTGAAGGCACTGAGAAATAATAGAAAATCCGGAGTACATACTTGCTCAAGATCAGATGCTTCAAATGTTGGAAACCCCATTTCCTGGATAGCAACAAGGAAGTTCCTAACATTCTCAAAATACTGAAACGCTGATAACGGCGCTCCATCAGCGACAAGAATGGCATCGCAGGGACTTTCCACAACCTTGAGATGAAAATAACTGTATATAGTGAAGACCTGTTCATAGAAGTATACAAATATGGAAAGGAATGAAGCGAAAGTTACCTTAGAAACAGCCCCAGGATGAACCTTATTGAGGACTTTGCAAAGGATAATTCCACTTCGTAATCCAAGCCTGAACCCTTCTTCAGTTGGTTCTGCAGGCAAATCTTTAGCTCCCACCACCCCAACCATCTTTCTCAGCCAATTAGCGGCCTCGTATCTCCTCGATGCTACGCAAATGGAAAAGAAGGAACTTTCTATTTATAAACCAGAATTTTGTCCCTCTAAGATTCAACAAAATAATCAATTATCATAAATTCAGACAACATCAAATTATCAGATCAAACATTCTCAGTAGAATGCTCGAGAGAGGAAAGTAGTAAGTACAAGTAGGCACAAAAGAAATGGAATACCAGCTTCTTCAGCTCGACGAGACTCTAAATCATCATCTCTCAGCCCATTCCCGTGTTGCTGTAACACATCCTCCATTACTGAAGCCACCGTGAAGCTCAATCCTCCATCCTCCGTCGCCGTAGCCGCCATCAACCCCGTCGCAGTGCTCCCAAAGAAAATCTCAGAGCGCCAGCATCAAAACAAAAAATCTCACACTAATCCAGATCGGAGAAAAAAAGAGAATTTTCTTTTCTTTTCTTTTTTTTCCTTAAAGAGCAGATCGAGAGAGTTAATTATGAAAGGTAATGTGAGATTTGAGTAAGGATATTAAAAGAGAAGAATACTCATAAACTCCATGAATGCTCTGAAAGACAAGAGGTTGTAAAGCTAACTGCTTTATACTCTGTCCTCTTCACTCTTCCTTTGTCTCTAAATTCTCCCCCGAACCTGCAGCTTCGGAGTTGATACAATAAAAAAAAAACGTATTTCAGGCGAGAATCTTTTTCTACCGTTTGGATTTTCTAACCTTACTATGTCTATCCATTTTTAGTTCGTTTCTAGTAATTGCTTGAATTGGAGGATAAGTGATCATTCTTCCTATTTATTATTATTATAATTATATATATATATATATATATTAGTCAAATTTATTTATGGTATAGTTTTTGTCCAATCCAGTTTTATTGGATTTTTTCCTTGAGAGAAAGATTATCAAAATATCATGTGGGCTCGTTTTTTGTATTTATATATCATTAATCAATTGGTGGATGATGATATCCCCTTACTTTCAGTATTACTCCAATTTATATCTTTATGTTCTATATTTTTTTACTGGTGTTTACTGTGCATTCTATAAATTATAAGGATATGGTAATTTGACCAGTTACAGAACCAAAAAAAAAAAGTATATATATATATAGAAATAATGTAAGTTTCTAAAAATGAAATAAGAAGATGGATCGATAAAATCGGCAATAAATCGAGGATAGTAGCTGTGAATTAGTTGATTCCATGTGTCTTTGTAATGCTTTAGAAGCAAAGAAATAAAGGTAATAAATACTTTAGGATTGAGTGACCTAAGCGAGATGATTAATTAGAATTGAATGCTTTATAATGTTTGTTATAAAAGTAGAGCGGTAGGCGAGACATTCCTTTCCAAATATAACTTTGGGAAAGTTACTGCATTTAGCTCCATTACCCCCAATCTCTTTTACTATTCCAATTCCCATTTTCATTACTATTTCTATTTGGTAAGCAGCATATATATGATTCTTTCTTTTCCCTATTAATTCAATTACTTCGTCTTTGCTTTTATAACTTCAAATATTACTCAAGTGTTAGAATGAAAATTAATTAATCATTTATTTTAAAGTCGAAAAATATTAGGAAAAGACAAAGTAAGATAAAATCTCAATTGCTTTCAATATATATCACGCCAAAAAAAAAGTTTATGTTATATTTGTTGATGAATCCATTTTGTAGACGACATATATTTGTGGTCTTTACGATAGACAATATAAATTTTTGTAGATCAATTGTTTAAATGACAATAACAAAATCCTTTGATTAATAATTTGGTCATTTCTTTATTATAATCACGGTTTGAATTCCATGTCGATGATTAACAAAAAAAAAAAACATTGTATATGGGCAACGTGTCAAGATCCATCGGTATCAATGAGATCACCACACCACCAAACAATGACGGCGATATTTTGATTAAGACTTCCGATTACAAATATTTCTATAATCTCTTTTTTTAAAAAAGAAAACAATTTTGATCCAAAAAGAATGAAAAAATATGTATAAATAGACAACTAACGAACCGAATTGGGTTAGCTTCAACGTTCATAATATTCAAATTAGTGCGTTGGAGCCGAACCTAATCAGGTTTGGAATGCGAGCCTTGCCGGTAACCCCACGTAGAGTTATAATCTTCGACGGTGACGCACGCCGCACGAAGAATTCGACTATCGGACTATTCTGGGGCTGTCACTGAAGTCAATATGACAAGCGAACAGATATTTGCCACGTGTCTACTGTGACATTTTCTTCTTTTTTGTACGGATAAAAGACCACTCGCCTACTTTGGCGCGTGTCATTGCCCACGCTTCCTTCACGCCTACAGAACAAAAAAAAAATAGCCTTGAATAATTGAAACAAAAACTACTTTTTACTTAATGAAAATTCAAAATGCTGCCTGATCAAAGAGGTCGACTAATTTAAAAGAAATATTTGATTTTGATGATGAAACAGAAGAACTGCTTATAAATTGTCATTATCTAACATAATAATTTACTGTTATGTACAACTTTCGATTAAACAAAATTGAGGAGAAAGAATAAAGAGGAGAAACAGAGCATGTGGGATTCAATCATACTTACAAGACAGTTTTGATGTTTCGATGCCTTTTTTTTTTTGTGAACTAAAGCATCTTTTTATTTCCTAATATTCCACTTTTTTCATTGTTTGAAAGGGATTAACGAAAAACATTTATATTTTGTATATATCGACAATGATAACAATTATTCTGATTATGCATTTCAAGTAAAGCTACCTAACATGGACATTGTTAGTCAAAGTTACATCTTTGCGCTATATATAAAAAAATCATTATTTGACTGTTTTAGCTACTATTAGCTAGGCATAGAAAATTTGCAAGAAAAAATAATTATCGGCGTCATTTATCCATCATCTTTGTGCTTTTGCACTGTAATAACGACATGAGAAATGATTAGTCATATTGATTAAAACATTAACTACTGTCATTGACTTTATAACTGTAAAACATTATAGTTTTGTCGTTTTATACTATATATATATATATAGTATATCACACATGATCACATCCTAGGAAAAAGCACAAGATATAGTTGTATTTGAATTAATTTCACCGCACTCAAAATCACATGTAATGCCGATCCCACAAACATGATTGTAAATCGTATGGAGCTACTCTTAGAGAATGCTGAGATCACATGTTGTCATCTATGCTTCACAAAAGATGTACTTTCGATTCATAAGTTTCTATTTTCACACTTTCTTTTTTAGTTAGTTTTCCTTTTCCGGATTCTTTTTTGTTGTTTAGCTTAATCAGGAATTTCTACAAAAATATATAAGAGCATGAATGCAAATGTATACACAGAAACATAAGCATAAGTTATGTAAAACGGGTGAGTCTTCAAATAGCCATGTTTTCAGGTACCGGTAGCTAGACAATTCGGTAAATGGATTCGATAGAAATTTCTGAATGGATCTTGGGATACGTTTGTGTGTGTGTTCCCACTTCCCAGTAGCTATCCAGATTGATTGTGAGCTGATCATATTGATCCATATAGTGACATCTTCCTCCGCGATGATTATTTCACTGATTGATAACTTGACGTTTCCAGTTTCTTATTTTAAATAGGGTAATGAATGAAAAATGAGCAACCTTACTGGTGCAAGTAAATGAATGCTCGCTTTTCTTCTTCGTGGGTTTTGTAGGCAGTCAGGGCTCAGACTAGATAGAGGTTTTTGTTACCAGCGACGGGGCCTTACAGAAGATCATTCGGATATGAAACACGATATTCAGATGATGTCCTATGTCTCCCTCCACATAAATTGTTCTCCAAGCAACCTTTTTCAAATGTGGATCTCTCAAGTTTCTGTTGTAAAGAAACCCACACATCTATTGATTTCTC
Source organism: Streptanthus diversifolius (assembly GCA_039880935.1). Taxonomy (NCBI): domain Eukaryota; kingdom Viridiplantae; phylum Streptophyta; class Magnoliopsida; order Brassicales; family Brassicaceae; genus Streptanthus; species Streptanthus diversifolius. The sequence goes on along the minus strand of JAXGFM010000022.1, from coordinate 23,854,313 downwards.
CAACGGAAATATGAAAGCCTGTGAGATGTATTTAAGGGTTGTCCAAAAACGAACTCCTATTTTGATATATTTCCCAATTTAATTCTGTAAAATAACCCTGTTTACCTCACTAAACCACACATCTAGTCGTCATCATCAAACAAACAATCTAAAGTATAGAGCTTTGCTCAGAAGGTAAATGAGAGACGAGGAAACGATGAACCATTTCGAAACTAGTGAATGTGATAGCTGCAGCAGGAGTTGTTCTCAGGAGATTAGTGGCACAGCCTCTGTAAAAACCGGGAAAACCATCTTTCTCCAACACTTTCTTTATGCAATCTCTTACGCCTGAGTAACGTTTCTCACTGTGGTGTCCTTGCTCTTGAAGCCTAGCTCGTACAACCTGCACGCCCCGACATTCAACAGGTCATATAAACCGAACTGAATTTTGTGAAAGAATATAGGGATCGATGGGAGTAGAGGTTTGTACCTCGTGCGGGTACGTTAATGTGGAAGCAAATATCTTTGCAATTGAAGAGGCAACTGCTACATCACGAGCATTGAGATTATCGATTGATTTATCACCTGCTGGGATCACAAACTTTTAGTTTATCTTTTATCTTATCTCCTCCACAAAGATCTATTAGATAAACTTACCTTTCTTGGCTAAATAGATTTTAATCATCTCATATGTAGGAAACTGAATGGCAACGTGACTGATACCAGCTAGTGCAGGCACAAGACCACTGTTTGGTAGTAGCACAAAGAGAAATAGAGGGGAAGACATTTAATAAAGACATTTGATCGGTTAACAGAAAAAATGTAGGGGAGATGAAAAACCTGTACAATCCGCGAATTCCCTCCTCGTAAGCTATTCTCCTTAAAGCAGACAGTGTACTTTTGTATGGCACTACACCTGCTCTCATTCCTTGTGTCTAAGAGGAATCAAGACAAAGATTCTTATTGTAAAACAATCTATGTTTGGTGAGGTTATTCAGGACGAAAAGGCACAATTTTTGTAATACCCCAGACAGGCGTGTACCAATTAACCTTCCCTTTTTTTTCACTTGGTGATTGCATAAATCAAAAGAACGGACCTGAAGTCTAGTTTTGACAACCCAAAGAGGATTAGTGGCTATTGTAGTTGCAGCTCCAGCACCAGAGGCAGCCATGACGTTAGCACCGACGCTGAGTCTGTGATCCTCATCTAATGCATGTACACACAGCAGAGAAGATTAAATCCATTGTTGATTAAAAAAACCGGAAGCAGAAGCAAGTAATGAAGCTATAAAGAAATGTTTTTTTGTGTTTAGGGATTAACCATTTGAAATTAAAAAGCTCTTGAGCTGGTCATACATAGTAAAATAAACCTGCAAAAAAAAAAGTTACAACTTGTTTAGTATCATACCTAGAGGAAGAAGCAATCTATTTTGCTAGAGTAAATCTAAACAAGTGCAGAAATATGTAAAAATTGGTTGCATGATCAAAGACGTATGTATAGCTCCAAGAATAAGTTTAACTCACCGCCCAATTGGAGAGAAGTGCCATCACGGTTGGGGAAAGGCCGCGGTATAAGCCACGGATCCCTTCATTCTTGAAGATCTGCTCAAGACTACCAACAATTAGACTACCTGATCAAAAGGACAAAACAATCAGGTGATGAAACAAAACGTTAGCAATGGAAACCAATTTCGAGAATTGAGCATTTTTGGTGGAAAAGGACAAACCTTTGATGTTGGCATCACCACGCTTTGGCAGCCCATGAACCTGAAACCTCGTTTTTATAACATCAAGAGGACACACAAACGTAGCCGCAAAAACCCCTACGAATCCGAAATTTTCAGAAAAAAAAAAAAGCAATCAGCTTTCGAAATCGAAATTAGGTGTCGACACAAGATACGCAATTTCGTTATGTAACAAAGCAGATCAGAGAATTACCAGCAGCGGCACCGGCGGCTGCATTACAGAGGACATTTTTGGAATTAGGAGGATGAGAATTAGCGGACATCTCTCGGATCTGAGCGGAGAGGAAGAAGAGCCTTATGGTAACGCGGGAAGAATACTTGCGTCGCCGAAGAAGAAGATGAAGATGAAGAGAATGACTTGTTTCCTCTCTCGAGAGAGATTTCGCGGCGAACCAGCGTCGCATTGCCGAGAAGGATCTCGAGTCAGAGTCAGAGTCAGCGTCCGAGTCTTACTTCTCTCCCTCTTTACGGTAATATGAGTCAACGGAGCAACCTAGTTAAATGAATCTGAATGAAGATCAATACGACGAACAAGGAAGATATCGCAGAGAAACAGAACAGGGCCGTGTTTGTGTTTTGTTTACCGGATTGAGAGACTATTCAACGAGAGGGAGACAGACGATGAGATAAATTTCAATATTTTTTCCCTTTTTCTATTTGTTTTTCTCTCATTTGGTTTATTTTTTAATTGTTTTTTACGTGGCTCTTGTTTTTTTTTAAGTATTGGTTAATTAATTAAAAAAAATATTTTATGTACTTTCCTTCTCAGCCAGACGAATCAGATCAACCAAACACCAAACTCTGGTCCCATCAGCATGTCTTAATTGCCATTAGCATTTACCACAATTTATTAAAGTTTTTTTTTAAATATCATCATAATTATGTTTTTTTTTTGTCTAGTCTAGTAATTTTAAATTCCCTCTTAATATTGATTAATGTTGGGTTTAAATCTCAGACATATATCATGAATTTTAGAAATGACCACCACTATGACACATGATTCCGACATCATAATTATGTTCTGGTACAAATAATTATTAATATAAATTCTTCAGAATAGAACGATAACTATGGAGAAATTTGTACCGACAAAAAAAATTTTTCAGACCACCCACATTTTGTAAAATAAAAAATTATGGGAAACTTTCAAATTCTATATTGCTTTAATTTGTTTACAAATTTCTCATAACTTAATATCTTATTATATAAAATTTAATCTCTTAAAATTACTAATAAACATGATTATAACACATGTTAAATCAATCTGATCAAATTTTGACATGTGTAAATTAATTTTAACTACAAAAAAGAAAAAGAAAATATTTTTTTTTACTGAAAAACTTAAACAATAATTGTTGACAAAAAAAAAATTCTAAAAGAAAAAGATATCATCTTTTAACATGTGTAAGAAATATCTAAAAAATATACAGTAAATAATAAATCTTAAAAAAATATTATAATAACTATGGTTTTTAAAATTATAATATAATTCACAACAAATTTTTTAAAAAAATAAAAAAGTTATTCAATATTTACTAATCAAAAATAAAAATGATATATAATTTACACATGTAAATATATGTTGAAAAATAAATTCTATAATAAATATTTTTATTTTTATTTTTTTCTCTTATACCACCAAATTTATCTCTATATGAATATAAAAAAATAATACTAATATTTATTTACATATGTTTTGTGATTACATAAAAGTAAACTATTGTGTTATGTTAATCTTTAATAATAGTTAATGTACTAACGTAATGAATTTTACTATGTTGATGTTAATTATCTCATAATAATTTATTTATGAGATTATGTGTTAGTAGATATGAGATCATTTGTTTTTTTTTTTTGTCACCATTAAAACCGTTTAACGTGGATATTCAGCTGGAGTTCCATGAATGTGTGAGCCGGGCTTGGCTTTATGGACCTCAGCTGAGCATGTTACTTGGCCTGGCCCCTTATATAGTAACATGGGCCAACGAGGAATCCAACTAGAACGTCAATGTGGGGTCCTCTTACCACCACAACCATTAATGATTTTCATTTACTTACCCATGATTTTGTAAATGGTTCCAATCAATTCAACCCCAATTTTTAGTTAACGTAATTCCATTTGATGACAAAAAGTCAAACATTCTTGCATTTTGACATTGTGTTAAACAGCTTCATAACGATTGGGCCAAAGGACTTTAATATAGATTCAAAACATAATAATTACAAATATAATGTTTAAGCCTTACTTGCGCATGATTGCTGGTTCCGGACTATATAGGTCACGAATCCGATATGTATTTTAATTTTTTTATTAAGGAAACTGATCAAACACTATTACTTGTAGTAATTTTCTAAAATCAGTGGCAAATAGAGAAAACATGTTTAGTTATAAAGTTAACACTTTGTCGAGTTAATTATATAGTGAAACAGTGTCTCTATTATTCAAAAAAATTCTCTCTTAATACTACAATAATAAATAATTTGTTGTTAAAACTAGTAATGGAAACGTTGCTATCGTTGGATCGTGAACTACGGAATCTCAAATAATAAAAACACAAGGCAAATTCATTGAATCGCTATATACAGTATGATGTAAGCAATGACGGTTCCGACTTGTGAGAGGCTCGCTAGTTTGGACAGCACTGAGTACTCGTAACTTGTACAAAGTTTTTTAAAATTGGTCGTTAATTACTTACGACTCACAAAATCGTAACCACGAGTAAAGATACGATTACAAAGCGTAGTTGGCCAGCAAACAAAAAGTCAAACAAAGAATATATATTATTCATAAAATTACGTTAATAATTCTCCATGGCGACACGTCGTGGTGAACTAAGAATTTTAAAAGGAAAAAAAATAGGTAGTTAGAGGTTACGACGTAAATGCAAACCATTTTTTATTTTTTATTTTAAGTTGGATCCACAATATTTGATTAATATAATTATTTGTAGTTTCAGAATTGCAAGTTTAACACAGATTACAATCATAACTTTAAGATGGTCTAATACTCACTAGTACGTATAGTATATTTTTGGATGTAATTAGCTAAGCGGTGAAAGTACAATAGAATCAGCAGAAAGATTAGGTATGTCGCGGTGCAGGAGGTTCCCCTGCGCCATCAACATCGATTTGTAAATCTCCACCAGCTTCTTCTCATCATACTCTCTCGACGCTAAACCGGAACCGTAACCGTACGAAGAGCCGATGACACGAGAATTGGCGAGGCGCAGCATCATATTGACGTAAGCATCTCGAAACCAGGTTAGAAGCTTCTTAGGCGAGGCCCTTTTAAAGACCCTGAGCCTCGGCACGATCTTGATCCTCCAAAACCGTCTCTTCCGGGTCGGATCAAATTTGACTCGCTTCACATTATTCTGACCTGATACGGACTTGTTCGGTGACCCATCTAGCCTTTTGTATCCTCTCGACCTCTGCCAATACCTTATCTTCATCACAGTACTCTCTCTCTCTCTCGATCACTCTATATATGTATTGTGTATATGTGATTCTTTCTCTATCATCTACAGATCAAGAGAGAGAGAGAGAGAGCAGTGAAGACTTTTTTGGTTTGTTTATAAAGAGCACGGATATATATATGCATATTCCATTACGTAAATATATAATTAATATTATTGATTTTTATTGAGAAATATTTAAATCGTTCACGTACGATAAGCAGATACAGATATATATATTCAACTTGTTGCCGTTTTTTTTTTGGGCGGGGGGGGGGGGGAAATAAATTCCATGAGAACGCAATCAGATGCGCGTTTACAGCGAGATCGTTGCTGTTGCAATTAATGTTTCTAATACCCGACCCTGAACCAGAATCCTAACCGTTGGATCTTCTCTTTTTTTTTTGGTAGAATATTTATATATTTTTGGACCTTGGTTCAATCCAAATTCTTTTTTTTTGTCTAGGGTTTTTAATATATGTGTGTGAATTATAAATATTAACGTAAAATTTAAATGCAGGGAGTCTGAATGTTGCATTGTTGCATGGTGCTTTTTGTGCGCTTATTGATTTGTATTCAAAGTTGGCCCAAAATTGATTGAACGTATAAGGCCCATTATGTTGAATGCCTGGAAAAGACTTGATTAGTGAGGATGGATCTGTTAAGCCAACTAATCTCTATATGATTTTTTTGGGGGGTTTCGTATCATGATAAAAGTTAAATTTAAAAGTTTATTTTTGGTTTGCGCATAAAGAATCGTTGACAGTATCGGAAAAGAACAGCTGGCAATGAATAGTAATAATATTAGAGATGAATAGTTGGATTACCTAAACGAAATTGAGTGAATCCAGAGACAGTAGGTGCCTAAACGAAATTTATGAGATTATCGACGGTAAGTTTACCAAAGAAAAAGAAACTTGGTTCGAAAGTGTTTCAGAAATAGCCACAGATCTCGACAGACATAAAGATCTGCAAAACACCGATTCTACAAATCGTATCAGTTATATAAAGTCTATCGACTCCTATTCTTCAAACTGTTGGCTTCTAAGAAGAAGCAACGAACGTGTTAAGGATATTTCTCTTGAGAGTGAATTCATCAGCTTTCACCGGACTTATCGACTGCACCCAAAAAACCAAGAAGCAAAAAAAAAAAGACCAATACAAACAATTAGTTACGTCTTTATTGTTTCTGGATTTTAAAGCAATGAGCATTAATATATATAGAGAGAGACCTTGCCAAGGACGCGTCCAAGCCGCTCGACTTCTTTGCTAGCATAGCCTGAACCTTTTTCTACGTAGTTCTTTGCGAGTTTCGAATAAAGCTTTCCATACCTATTATAGAGAAACAATCATGAAAAATCAGGTATTAAAAGGAACACAACAAAAGATACCTTACCACTCTTAATCCATGTAATGATGAAACGCAAATACTACTACATACCTTGCTGTGGAGCCCTTAAGGTTACTAGCTTCCTCTTCGATGCGAGACATTATTGCCTTCTTCTCATCTTCACTGGCTGCAATTAGCTCCTTTACCAACGCATCTAAGCTTTCAACGATCCCAGCCTACAAAAATAACTAAAATGAATCAATAACAGCTTTCAAACTATATAAAAAAATTGTCATTCTACAAAAGAGATTTTTTAAACCTTTGAAGTAAGCTGCCCTTTACTGTCTCTGCTGGTCCCAACTTTTTCATTAATGAAGTTTACGAAGTCATCTAAGTCCCTCCCACCGTCATAATCTTGACCGGCTTTGTTGTCCTTTGGGAAGAATTTTAATGTTGGGAATCCACTTACTGCATACCTGTGGAACAAAAAAAAGTTGGTTGTTTTCAGATTTTATACAGTAATATCGGTAAATTTAAAAATCCTTGTCCAACTTACTTCTCGCCAAGGCTTTTGTGTGCATCAGCATCCAAGTTGGCGACAACTACACCTTCTTCCTGCTTAAACACCGTGGCTACCTTTTCGTATGTCTGGCGAATAAAAAAAAAAAACAACAATAGCATTAATAGCAAAGTGAAAGTGGACTAGTGTTATATCAAGAGTAGACAAATAGTTGAGCTTACAGGAGCCAGAGACTTGCAGTGGCCACACCTGGAAAATGTAAAACTCGAAATTAGAAAATAGCATGAAAGCAAAACCATAACAATGAAGAAAGAGATACTACCATGGCGCATAAAACTCGACCAAGACATCTTTGTTCTTATCCAGTACAATCTCATCAAAATTATCAGGTGTTAACACAACCACATTCTGTGGAAGTGCGGCTAATTTCACGTTGGTACCTGAAAACATATTTGCTCAACAATAAGCAAGTTGCTCGCAACATATGTAAGCACACAACAAACAAAAACTATTGAAGAACAGTTGTGAGTTTAAAAGACAAGAATTTTACAGCAGTAAAATGAATGAAGTAAATCGGAGAAATAAAATTTCCGACCATACATCCTAATGCAATGTTGAGAAAGTGGTCCCAATCAATGTATTTCCGGCAAATTCACACTTCATATTCACAGAATAAAAATCTCCAGAAACAAATTATGGAACAATTCGCCAACTTAATCCAAAACATAAACCATGCCTAAACAAATTTCCCAGAAAACAATAAAATGTAAAATTGGAAAGATGAAATGTAATGTGTATAATGCCAAAAATTAGACTAGCTTAGGTAGTATCATCAACGAGAGTACCTCCTTCCTTGTTCACATATTCAGCCAAAGCTTCAGCATTGCGTGGACCCTCGTACCTGTTAACAAGATACATAAGAAAACCATCATTCACTATCTATAAACAAAACTTTCAAACGGATAATAAATTAGCTTCTGGAATATGTAAAAAAAATGTTTACTTTTGGGGTTCAAGAGATCCTTTAGGAAACCATTGAATGGTTGGGTATCCACTAACTCCATATTTAGTGCAGACGCTCTTTTGCTCATCACAATCGACCTGCAACACAATACACAAGTTAAATAAAGAATCGACCATCTCTTTCTCTCTTAACATTGGAGCTAAAAAGAAGAAAAAGGAATGACACTGACCTTTGCAATCAGCACTGACTTAGCTTTCTTGAAGCTTGCCCCTAGCTTTTCATACTCTGGAGCAAGTTTCTTGCAGTGGCCACACCTATGATAATGACACACAGAGAATAAACCATTTTGAACTTTTTAAGGAATCAAAAAAATTCCAAAAAAGTGGATTCGAATTGCAATATTCACCACCACATCAGTGACTCTACTTTTCTCACTAAAACCATATTCATCGATTTAAAATCCACAAGACTGCAATCACAGATCAAAACATTTCCCCCGGACAAATCGAACAGATCAAACTCATGAATCTAACACTTAAAGGATCTCATCTATAGCTTGAAAGAATATTGATCCATACCAAGGAGCGTAAAACTCGACAAGAGCTCCTTTGTCTTTACCGACCTCCTTCTCGAAGCTATCGTCCGTCAAAACAACCACATCGTCTGCTATGGCTGACACCAGAAGCAACGCCAGTAAACCAAAACCAAACCAGATCTGAGATTTCGCCATTTTTTTTTTTCACTTTGGAGCTTTGCTCTTTCTTAGACAAATGTTTTGTTTATTAAAAACGTTACCTGCCCATAATTTTCCGTTAGAGAAGAAGATACAGAACATTTTGAGTAAATGAATAAAATAATAATGACATGGCGTGATCAGGATCGTCCATCTAATCACAGATTATCACGAACGGTGATCGAGAGTTCTTACTACGTGGCTGGGTTACATGTCGGATGATGAATGGTTTTGTCCCTCCCCATCTTTGACGGGGAAGAGAAGAGAAAAAGTCTTTCCAAAATAGATAGCAAGCCCCTCGAATTTTCTATATTTTCTTTAGACATCCTTACTTTTATAATTCTGATTATCTAACCCCCAGTCGGAACTCTTTCAGGATTAAACGGGGGGAAGGAACAGCACACCGTCGTATTGTACTTGTCTTCGACCGACAAAAACCGATCTGAATCTGTTTGGGCCTCAATGGGCTTTCTCTGGAAAATATAAAATTTGAAATACAGGTTAAAAACATTGTGTTTATGATAGCTCTTACCTCTTAGCATAACAAAGTGTAAACTTTTCTTAATACCCGTTCCTCAAATTCAACATTTTTGACGCTTAACGTAGAAACTTGAAGACTTGTATTTTGATATTAACATCTTGAACGTATCAGCTAGTTGTCAGATTTAACATGCATGAGCTGCAGAAGAACACGTAAAAAAACTATAGTCAATATATTGTGTTTTGAACATTGTACATGTATTGCAAAGATGTGGTAGCCTATTGTCTTAGCATAAAGAGTTGGTTCCTTTGTGTTATAGATTCAACTCTCTTTGGGAAAAGGGGTATTTTTAAAGAAAATAGTATATGCTGACTCTAGGCCCACTAAGAATAGGGTCTAGGCCCAAACTTCTAGGTAATTAAAGAAAAAAAAACATTGTACTTTTATAATCTAACCAACCTTTTTAAGTTTTTAATTGTCTCTTTATTAGTCAAGAGACTAATAGATTTCTCAAAAAAAAATATTAATATTTAAATATTGTTTTGTTTTATATTTATTTATTTTTTTATTTTAAAAAGTTAAACCAATAACAAATAACACAATTGGGGGAAGATATTTAGTGGAGCTCTAATAAGTTTTTATTTAAAAGACTGTATCTCTTTCTCCAATTTTTATTTATCTATTAATATATATTGATAAAATGGTAAGAAATTGTTATCTCATTCTACCAATTAAGGTGCTCTAACAATCTAATCTCTCTAATTTTGTAAAATTCAAAATTGTAATTCGCTGAACTTGACTCATGGGGCGGACATTACAAAAATTCATTATTTAAACATCATTAATTTCTTATGTTAGTGTACATGCACGTAGATCTTATACGTGTAACATTAATATATATATATATATATGTATATATGCTAATGTCAGTATGCCATTACCAGATAAATTCAGCTTTTTATCAATAGGAGTGTTGAGAAATTATTCTAAGCCATACTAGTTAAAAGTTTCTTCTATTTTTCAAATATAATTTTCTTATAGCGTGACGTAACATACAACAAAAACGAAAAGACAACAAAAAGTACAGAAACAAAAAAATAGAGAAGAAAAAGTACATGGCATCACGAGGGCATTCCAAAGACTAAGGAACCAAGTCGGACGTATAAGAAAGAGACTGTTTTTCCTCCCCTTTTTTTTATGTATTATGCGTATATTCAAAAATATCATCAACTTTAAGATTGTATTTCATAAATCGATCTGTTCCCCCAAAATAGTCTCTACGTCCCCTTTTGTTATTGTGTGTTATGAAAACTCGTTAATGCATGCTAATTGCTAGTTGGCTTAACTTTTTTTTATAGGGTTGTGGAGTTCAAGAGTCTTAAAAAGCGTATTTCATTTTCAGCCCGAGACATAAGTATATAACGAAGTTATCATACATTAATATTACAGTATATATTTAACTAACATATTTTCCTGAGCATTAATTAGCAATGAGATTATATTGAATCATATTTAACACAATTATATAGGTTTGAAATTCTTCTACGGTAATATATTCATTAACAATAAAATTATGTCGCATATATAGATTACTAACTATACAAGTTTACGGAAACTGAATTATTTTCATGTCGTTATAATAAGAAGGGCAATGCATTTTAAACAAAACAGAAAGGACAATACTGTTATTGTTCCAACGTCCATAATAACTAAATATCTACGTGTTTGCAGTTTGTCACAAAGAAGTTAGGAGACCATTTATTACTATCTATTCGATCTCGTCACGGGCCAGTAATCATTTGAATGGCACGTTATGATTCGCATACGTGATAAAGCTTTCTGTTGGTTTAGAAAAATAACTATCTTTTCTCATTACTAGCATAAAAAGAAAAAAAAAAAAAGAAAAAAAAAGGAGCAAATCTTATTCCCTTCATAGTATAGATTTTAAATTATATGCTTTATTATTTGGTCGTAAAGAAAAGCCAATAGTTTTCGTCGTTAGTCAATTAATTGTTTGACGGTTATATAGATTAACGGATGAGACGAGCTACTGATAAAAATGTACTATAAAAAAACATTTTTAAAGTCTTTGTATATGACCTTTCTATTGTTTTCTTTTGCCATTATTCATTTTAGCTTATAACTATTCTATAATCTATTTTATTCTCTACCTCATCAGACTAATTTATATAGTTCAATAGACGTGATTATATATATATATATTGTCTTTTTATAAAGACCACAGAAAATCTAGAAAAGACCACATGATTATATTTTACAATGTATATTCAAATGTGTTCTATGGTTATATTCTTCAATGTATTAGTATAATATTTGAAATGCGTTCTGCATTCCGATAAAGGATATATATTTTATATGCTTCGATACAGAAGTTTATAGTTTCTCATTTCTAATTTTTCTGATAGAGATATATACTTTAAATAATCGCACACCTACATCTTGTACCTATTTATTAATTACATGAAAATGGTAATAAGTCACACGAGAAAATATAATCTAACTAGTTTTTTTCCTTTCAAACAACGATGATATGTTATTTGAGCTTCCAAAATTCCGCGCGTTTTATTGCAATATAAAGTTCAAACTAATTTCAAATTACTAATACATACAATATTTTAGTCCTAGACATTCAAAAACAAACCGTAAGACGTATGCGCATAAGTCGATGATACGGCACCACATGGAATGGATTCGAACTGTAGTTGCGCGAAAAGACTACAAACTTAACAATAGATCATTAACATCTTAAGACAGTCTTAAGCCAAGCAACCAAAGCATTTTCCTCGTCATGATCCAACGGTTCTCCAAAATTTCCGCAGTTACTTTTCCCGATCGCAGCCTCATCATCACCGTCCAAAAGCCACGAAACCATTGAATCAGAAGCCTCTTTCTCATCCCAAAGTTTATTGCTCTTCCCTTCTTCCCAAACACAGTCCCAATCAATAAACTCATTCGTGAACGCATCGTTGACTTCATTCTCGTAGTTGAGAAACGACTCGACCGACAAACAAGACTGATGACAGTCGAAATTCTCTTGGTTCGAAGTCTCCGATAACCCTCTGGTTGTTTCAGAGTCTCCTAAATGATTCAACTCTCCATCTACACCACCCGATGTGAACACGTGACCAGGATCTGTCTCGTCCAACAAAAGATTAATGATGTCATCATCAAAGTATAAAACTCCATTACCGCCATTAATGCTCATGAGATTATTATTTGTATTGCAAGAATCTCCTCGTTCATGACAGGTTCCATTGTCGTCATCACATGGTCCAAGCGCAACCTCGGTTCCACTTAACTCCATCATTAATGCTTCTTCTCCCGACACCGCTATAACCGCTACATTGGCGTCTGGCTCCGGCGGTGCAGACGTTATCTTTGTCTTTCGAGTTTTTGGTTTGTGAGTTTTGGGTTTCATGGCGGATCTGCTGGTTCTCCCTGGTCTGCGTTTGTACGGAAGACGCGGTGACGTCGGAGGAGCGTTGATGATTACGCCGGGGACGTCGTGAGAAATTGACGACTTTCTGATGAAGTGGTGAAGTTTACGACTGAGATGAGAGTTCCAATAATTTTTTATTTCGTTGTCTGTTCTCCCTGGTAGATGACTCGCAATGAGTGACCACCTACAATAATATTATTATTATTAGATCCAAAACATTTATTATTAACCCACTTTTAACAATTCTGAACAACCTTTAAAAAAAAAAAAAATAATAATAATTATAATAATTATAAGAGGGGAGACCCACAACGAACAAAAAATTGTAGTTTGGTCGACGAAATTTTAAACAGTTTCTTTTACTACCGTAACTTTTGTAATCTACTATGAATTTTTAAATTTTCGACCATAAAAAAAAGGTTCACGAACCATAGCATTAAGTCTTACGTGTCGGCTTAAACTTTTATTTCCTACTTCGTCTTTCTAAACCGTGTTAATGAAAAAACCATAGCTTGTAATATATTCTTTAGCCAAGTACATATAATAATAGTAATGAAAAAACCATAGCTTGTAATATATTCTTTAGCCAAGTACATATAATAATAGTAATGAAAAAACCATAGCTTGTATTATATTCTTTAGCCAAGTACATATAATAATAGTAACATTAAGCCTTACTTATTTGGTCGATATGCAGGCATTATTGTTTGATAATCTACATAAATCTTTGTCCAAAAGTAAATTGAAAAAAAAACTGGAAACAATTAAATAAGAATATATAGTACCTGTTTCCCAAAGTGGAATGCATTTTAACAACAAGTTCTTCTTCTTCTGGAGTTATGTTCCCTCGCTTGAGGTCAGATCTAAGATAATTTATCCATCTCAATCTACAGCTCTTTCCACACCTTTTTAATCCTTTTTACAAAAAAAATAAAAAAAAATATGAACAGTAGACATCAGTTTTAGATATTTGCTTTTTATTTTATTTTATTTTGTAATATTCGTTTTTAAGGTAAACAAATATGTATTTTATGGGGTCTACTGATATATGACTGCTCACGAGTTTCTTAGCATTCTGATCATTGTATTCGTATATCATATGCATACACAACTACAAAATATCTCAACTACTGCATTAATTACTTTTGTACTAGAAGCGGACTTGGAATTCTAATCAAAATTAGTCATATGATGTTGATCTGAATCTTGAAATAATATACAACGGACGAGATATATAAATACGCATCTAATTGCCTTTCCTGAAAAACATTAGTCCGTAACCATATATCTAAGTTCACTTGGCAGCACTTTATATACGTATATTCACAAGTCACCGTGACTTTGACACTGACAAATACAATAACAAAAAAAAAAACCGAAATGAAAATGAGACGAGATTAAGGTTGAAGATTAAACTTCTCTTCTCTCTCACAACAATCCATGATTCATGAAAATTACTTCTCTTCTCTCTCACACAGTATTGTTGTATTTGTAATATATCATTGAAATGTGTAGATATTCTTACCGGCATTTTTGGGGAGAGATCTCCAAGAGCCTTCACCGTTGGATTGAATATAGCTGGAGAGAATATGGTCTTCCTCCGCCGTCCACCGCCCTCTCTTTATCCCGACCTTCTCGCAACACGGCGCTCTTCCCATTTTCTCCGGTAGTTATATAAATGTATTTGTGATTCTCTCACTGACCACAAAGTCAAGCAAATGGAGAGAGAGTGTGTGTGTATGCACGCGAGAGGACAAGAAAGAGACGATACTGAGTGACAGACTACTGAAGCAAAAGTGACTGATTTGGTATTTATAGCGGAAGATCGACAATTAATTAAAAAGAGGATTAAAGAGCTCAAGCGTTCGAGGGGAAATGAGATGATGACACGTGTGTGGTATATGAAAGGCCACGTTGGTTTAGAAGGAGACTGAAGTCGTGGCTTATTCACGGTCGAGAGACTCGTGATCGGTCCGTGTAGGCTCGTCGTGGTTCTCTTAGACGCTAATTCTAGTGTGTGCCGAGATCATTGACATAACTTTTTCTTCTACAAATTTTGTTTAGTTTGTTATCAAATGCTCTAAATAAGATGAAATTTAGTTACCGATAGTCACGTGAATACGTAGATCATATAGTAATCGCATACATTGAATAATATTTAAATATCCAAATCTTGCTTCGTTGACCAGATGTTCTTTGACTCTATGCTCGAACTATAAAACACGTGTGCGTTCGTAAATACGTGTAAGCTTACATATATGATATGCTGGAATTACCATTCAACTACAAATATATCATATCCAAAATTACGAGAACGGATGTGCACTCACAAATTTTCCTTACATCATATATGTTTTCTTTTCTAACACACATCAGCCTATTGATTAGTCCAAACTCCAAGTGGTAATTATCACCCCCCCCCCTTAATCTGCAAAGATAAATTAAAAGAATAATAATGCGACCAATCCGATAAATTGCTGCTTAAAACTTGAAGATGGTTATAGTAGGTTGATAACTATATATAAAAAAATGATAGCGATATAAAATTAAGAGTGATCTAATTCATAGTGATATTATAAAAGATAAAATAAGCATCTCACCATCACTATAGAGTAATAAATTATTGGTTTTTTAAAGGAACTGGTTCTCTAACACGCAAAAAAAAAAAAAAAAAAAAAACAGAAGTATCCAAAACCATATTCCGAATTGATAACTTAATTAAGTTTTAGATAATGAGCAAATAAATCCTAACAAAATAATGACTCATATTTCATTTTGTGGATCTCACCACAAATACTATGAAAGTTTGTGGTGAATACTTTTTTTATAACCTGTAACTAAAAAAAAAATATTTTATAATTTATAACTAAAAAGGTGGTAAAAAGCATGGTGATGAAGAACCACTAAATCAGAGAAATCATGATCTATTAACCAAACTGTGTATAGGAATGATGCTTTAGCACTGAAATATTAGGGAATCTCCAATACAAATCCATGTTCCCAATGTATGCTTGATTAAGATCTTCGACGTCTTGACTCAATATATATCACCATCAGTTGGTATAACCGTGTTCGTATTGCTATATAGACATTGGTGTATCAGCGAACGCTTTGAAACTCTCTCTATCTTCTAACTATATTTCCCTGCAATTTTTTTTTATTTATTTATTTACAAGCCTCTAAGTTGAAAAAAAGAGTTACGGCCCAGAAGCCCCACGTTAGTATTCTGGACCGGGTCTGGTAGCAACTAGGAAATAGAATAACATTTGTAAAAGCTCAAAGTTTTTTATTTTAAATAAAGGTATGACATTGCCTCAACAAGTGAATAAATTATAGTAATCATATCATTTCAACTGGTTTTTGGAGTTTCTCGTCTTTATGTGCCCAAAAAAAAAAAAAAAAAACGAGGAGATGGATGAGTTTCGGTCCATAATTCCTCATTTTTCAAAGAGTAAGTACTGATCATATTAAAAACCAACGACCCATCTCACTATCCAATAATAATAATGTATATCTTTGTTTAATTTTTAATAATGTCAGCCTAATTACTCATCCCAATACCACTATGGCATTAAATAGGAGCCAAAAACATTGTAGATAGGATTCACCCGAATATTACTAACGTCTGTCAGACTCATCACCTCATTTCTAGGCAGATCTCGTGAACCCCCCCCCCAGTTATCAAATATTCAATTGCCCATTATAGTTTACTTTGCGTGAGAAAATTTGAGCTTCTTAATGCACATATAAAGAAAAGAGAGGAATATTGAAGACATAAATAAATAAAGTTACAAAATTTTTCCTGCAGTGGAATAATCTTCAATAGTGGAGTATCATTTTTTTGGGACCAGCTAATCTTGAATTCAATACCTAGTACTTTATTTTATTCTCCTTTTACTTCTGACGGCTGAATGATTTGTCTTTTTACTGTACGGAGACGAGTGGAGGAGAACGACATCGTTTCTATTCGCTCACTTGGTAGAATATGATGGGTTCAAATGGTTTAGCAGGTGAGAGCTTCATATTTCACCCGAATCGGATGATTTAAACCAGCCCGTGTTAGTAGATTCCCGACAGCAGCGAGGTCTCTACAGAAAACTCCTTGGTACGCATTGGAATTTACCGGTTTCGCTTCCTTATTCTCGGTTATCTTAGATTTCTCCACTGGTTTCAGTTCAGTCAACCCGGTTATATTAATCAAACCGGAATTTTCAACCCGTTTGCGTTCTTCAATCTTGTGCATTGGTGGAGCCACCGCAGCGTTCTTTTTCCGTTGCTCTGCCGCACCCGCCTCCTCGGCTATGATCGCCTTCACGGCGGAATATCCTTTCTGAATCAGACGGTAAAGCAAGAGCGAAGACATCTTCGCTCGATCTCTTACGGAATCAACGTCATTTTGATCCGTCAACTCACACCGATCGATGAAAGACGAGGCTCGATCGGGTTTATATCTTAGACAGAGCAATAGATGAGCTCGATCAAGCTCCGATCTGGTACAACCGCGTCTGACTCCGATCAAACCGTAGTAATCGACGTTTCCTGTTTCTCCGTTTGCGATTTTCTGCTTGAGTTTCAGCGTTTTCGTCGTCAACACGCACAGTTTCCCAGGGATTTCTCTGTATTTCACGTTGTGCCGTTTCCACACCGGACCTGGAAGTTTCCGATCTCGTAGAATCGTGTTGTACAGAAGCTTCAAGTGTTCTAGATCGTGAAGCGAATCTGGAAAACACCGTACTGTTTCCAGAAGTGCGGCTCTAGTCTCCAGCGCCTGTATGCACGACGGTTCAAGAGCTAGCGTTTTGTTGCAATCTGCGATCGCCTCCGCGATTCGACCGGCCGATCTATACGCGGTGGCTCTATGCATATAGCATTCGGCGAGGAATCCTTGAGGCGCAGGGCGACGTCCATCGACGATCTTCGAGAAGTGACGGATAGACTCAGAGTAAAGTCCGGCATCGAGTGCGGCGATTGCAGCGGCGCGACGACGGAGAAGGAGCTTTATGTGAGCGAGGAGGTGAGTGAAGTTCTCGCATTCCGTGAGGTTGCGTGGTGGAGACGCGGAGGAGGATTCGGAGAGGAGAATGAAGCTATCATCGGACCAGCAAATACTCCGGCGACGAAACTCGGCGGAGGCGAGACGTTTACCGGTTTGAAGAAGAACCATGGCATCCTCCATTAGTCCTAGATAGCAACAAGCTTGCCCCAACACGACGTACCTGGAAGAATATAAAAACCAAAAAGCTTTTTTTTTAAAAAAATGAGCGGTAAAAAGTAAACTAAATACGGAGTAATAAACAAGGGGAAATACCTCCATTGCCCTTCTTTGTCGCATTTTTTGCAGATCCCTGCCATCACTTTCTTGGTCAAATCAGAAACAGAGAAGCACTTAAACGACGAGTCACGTCCCGGCAAAGACGCGTCGGAGAGAAGCTTTATTCCGTCGCGAGAGGATGAGGAGGAGCCTTGGGATGAAGGGGATGCTTCTTCGTCGTTAGCGGCCAGTTTAAGACTGGGGATAAAATCATGAAGCATATCGGCGACTTCTTTGAAACGACGGAGGAAGAGCAGAGATCGAGCCTTAAGCTCTAACGCCGTCTCCAAACGAGGCGATATAGACAAAGCTGAGTCAAGTAAAAGAAGAGCAGAAGTGACGTCGTTTAGCTCCTCACTTGCCATTAAAGTCCTTGCATCTTTAATGTACTGATCAACAAGCTGAGAGACAGAAGAAGAAATAAAAAAGAGAAAATCTTTAAAACCGACTATTGATGATTCTCGTTAGAGGGTTTTCAGATTATATTAGTAAGTACCTTTCTTTGACTGAACCACCAGTGCTTCTTATCGCCATTGACGTTAGGATAAACCGCCATTGATTTTTCTTTTTTTTTTTTTTTTTTTGGAAAATGAAAAAGCTTTTTGATTAGACCCAATCGATTAAAATCATCAAGAACAGTCCAAAGTTTCCAATGCGTAGAAGCTTTTTAATCTCTCCCCTCAAAATTCGTTGCTTCGTCTCCTCCAAGATTCTTAAAAAGAAAGAGAAGTGATTGTAAAGGAAACAGAGGGAGAGAGAGAGAGAGTGTGTGTGTGTGTGTGTGTGAATGTGGAGAGAAACAGAGAGCACTATAAGGAAGAGAGAGAAAGAGATGACAGCTTTAGGCCTTAAGAGAAAAAGAAAGCTTTGATCCTTCAAATTCATAGCTGTCATCATTTCTCCTTTTTCATATTCTCTCTTCAATGAATCTCTATTAATATTATTTTCTACGTTGCCATATTTTAGGTTTCACTCTCTCATTCTCCCATTTTTTTCTATTAATAATCATATCATGTCTTCTTAGCAATATTATATAATTACCATACATTCTTATTTTGTTTAACTATAAGAGTGCATCAATTTTGATATTTATATGGACAAGGATTGATCTTGTTATTTTATATCCTAGCTTTAAGTATAACGTTTTTCTTATTTATACTAACTTACTAATTCACTGTTTTTAGTTCAAAATGTTATTCAGTATACACCCAAAATTCGTTGTAGTTGCATTGAAAAAAACATATATATTCCATACTCAAATTTTTATATATATAATTCTGGTTTGATATAGTTGCTAACATGCTATGATCGTTAATAAATCCCGTAGGCTTATACGTTATAGTCGTGTTGGAAGAAAAATATGCAGTACTGTAACATTTGGACGAACGAAATCATTGCATTTTGTAGAACCCATAACGATTGTTATCATTATCAATTATTCAACTATCTATATTTCCCTCCTTCTTATTATTTCTAAAATAAAATAAAAAAATTGAGCATGTAATGTTATCACATGTGAACTTTTGCGTACAAATAGTGGCACGTTATAATGCTTAGATAGTGGATACATTATATTTTGCATGTTATTTAGTTCAATGATGAATATCGAACACATTGGATTTTCATAAACATCAATAAACAATGGATATCCGAATTCTATTTCATGATCTATCAACTGATTAGGTGTCTCAAGCGTTTACTTTAGTTAAATTATTACCCACTTTATGATCATTGTTTCTGCAAACCAACTTTTTCTGCTTGGATGATAAACATGTGTATACATGGTATGGATGCTCGAACAATATAGTTTTCTTTGTATGAATTTTAAGAAACAATATAGTTTAAATATATATAAAGTAATCAAAATCCAAGTTAAATTTTGATTTGGTGAAAATGGTTTTGTTTATACGCAAAATTCTAATTCTGAAACCGAATCTAACTAGCTAATTAACCAATATACGCTAGTTAATTGTTATAGTTCTGGTTAGTTTAAAAAGACTATGATCTTAAATCGCAATCGAACAAAAATCCAAAAAAATAAACTATAGCTCGTTGTTAAATAACTTAATGAGCACATCGAAGTATGGAAAACTGTAATTAAGTAAATTATTAGAGGAGTAAATGGTAAAATCAGAAAGTAGCTCTAAGCATCTAACATTATGATTTGTCTTAACGATAAAAGTGGTTTGGTTCTGAGCAAGATAAGAATCGTGCTTTCAGGTTTTCAAGATAAGATAAATAAACTGGAGATTAGTAATAGCGTGTCTACTGATTATAATCTTAGAATAGAATTACCTTATGTGCGAGAAAATATGATACGGACCTTGCTCAATTTGTTTTTCTTGTTTTTGTGGTACTATTTAACAATGATACCTAAATTTGTCGAATCAAATAATTACATACATTGCCACGTGAGACAATGTCCAGTTAAATTGGCGATACGTGTCATTTTCAGTTGTAGGTTAACCAATGAGCGAAAGGACTGGTAGATGTACAGATCAGCGTTGTGCTTTGCCACACGTCATTATTGCCTATTTGGCAGACCAAACTCTCTTAATTTATTTTCCTTACATTTGTATTTACGTACCTATATGTCATTCATCAAAATCGTCTTTTATAAACCTCTAGTTTTTGTTATATTTTGAATTCAAATGCAACACACATTTATCATGTAATTGGGCTTAATACGTTTTTTTCCTCGTATAACAGCACATGCAATAATATCTTGTATACGTTAATGTGTGTATTTTTTTGTTGTTGTTGTTAAAACCTCTAAATACAACAATTTATGATAGTTATACAACATTTATGCTATACCATCTTGAACTCTATATGAATCCTTATTCGGTATTAATCTGTAATCGTCTTATGACTTTAGGATTGTGTCTAGATCCAAACATACAATTGGTCGTATAAATGAATGAAGAAAATCAAACTGCAATCACAAAAGGGACAATATTGAGGAAATTAGGTGAAATAAAGCGGGGAGCAGTAGATTTTAATCTGATTGGAGCTGTGGCCATCGCAATAATTGCGGAAGATTCCATTAGAGTCTGACTTAATATAAGTGGTGCGAACTATGTTCTGCAAGGAAAAGAAGATTGGGTCCATATCCATGTTTTTATATAAATAAAACTATATGTCGCCAAAGGACATTAAT
Organism: Streptanthus diversifolius; assembly: GCA_039880935.1. Lineage (NCBI taxonomy): Eukaryota > Viridiplantae > Streptophyta > Magnoliopsida > Brassicales > Brassicaceae > Streptanthus > Streptanthus diversifolius. The sequence goes on along the minus strand of JAXGFM010000022.1, from coordinate 23,833,175 downwards.
TACGTAAGACATGTGCATATATAATTTTCTAAACTACAGTCCGTAATTTTGAAAACTTAATTACAAACATACACATTATATACATATACTTGGTGGGCTTGAGGACATTAAACAAGAAGATGGCAGAAACAAAAAGACAGGCTGATCATAAAGAAATAAATGCAGAAGTGGAAAAAACACATGTTGTGGCTCCTCTTCCTTTTAATGAAATCAAATAAATATGTTGCTAATAAAAAAAAAAAAATCAAATGTATGTTGTCCAAAAATAAATAAATAAGTATATTACACAATTATAGACAAATACATATTATTCCATTTCTTCTCATACGATTATTTTCTTCTGTCAAGGGACAGTAAGCGCTTATAGTTAGAAACTATTTTCCTGGATAAGAATATCACTAACATAATCTAACAACAAGAAGATATCATGATTAATTGATTATTTTACAGGTAATACGACTTCCTCTCGTATTTATTTGCATCTATAAGATATGTAATCTGTGAACTATATGTAATATGAAAATAGAGTGAAAAGTAAACGGAGAACTTAAGTGTGTAATACTATATACATTTTGTTGTGAAAAAAACGAGGCAGATTATAGCAGGATTCAGTTTTAATATATTTCGACTTAGACCTAAAACTAACCCTCCATTTCATAAAAGTTGAATTTACGACATAACATTTTGTGCTACTACTAGCGAGTAGCGACCATCAATTTGGTGAAGTGTGTAATATTACATATACGTAATTAATGCATATAGCAGAAATATTATCGTGATTTTAAATGATAAAAATAAAATTCGCGTTACAATAATATATATTGGAATCGAATGATATAATATTTACAATTTTTATAAATTCAGTAGGCACATTTTAGTGTTTTAATTAAATTAGATATCGCCTTTATGCATCTATAGTAAATTTAGTTTATTATTTTTCTTGTTCTAATGATTATGTTATTCTATGATTAGATGATCTCGTTACTCGGCTATTAGTTAGCAAATCAAATCTATTGTAATACGACTTTCTCCCACATTTACTTCAAATTCTAATTACATCAGTATTTCTACAAAATCGAATTAAAATAAATAGGAACAAACATGTTTTTTCTCAAATGTTTTGAATATTTGGATTATCAATTATGGATGGGTAAGGGTACCCGTTATAAAAAAGGATAAATCTACGTAAGAAATGAAAACAAATTGAATCCACCAAACGCTAATTAAGGTGGAATTTATAAAACTTCCATGTATTTAGGATCACATCGAGAAACAGAAGGATACACATATAATTAATTAGGGCATATACGTATATATATATATATATATATATATACCAGGCACTGTCAAGGATCGAGACGTTAGGTTCAAAGCTTGTGGTCACAGAAATAGTTCGAGTAAAATTTGAAGCACTGAGAATCTATCTGTTATTATAATGACGCCAAGAAGATATTTCAATATACTAGTACTTTAATTTTATCAATGTAGTTGTAAAGTTTTAAAGTACTAGATATATAAATTGAGGTTTGATTAAACGTAATTAACTAACAGTCCCCATTCTCTAAACATGTTCGTATCCGAGGAGGCACATACAATGACGTATAGACGCATATAATTGCCATGAAAAAAATCTCATCAAATTAAATGACTAAAACCCCCATATAGTAATAAGATATGCTCATATATATACTATCACAAAAATAAAGAAACAACTTACAGTATGTTAAAATTTAATTATTACCATTACGGCTAAACCGATCCTACTGATTCGTAAACCATAAGCCGTGCCAGAAAAGCTAGCTTAAAATCAAATCAGAGAGGAGACAAATCAATGTGATTTGATTTGTTCATGTCCATCCTAATCAAAAACTAACCAAACAATTAAATGTGGTTATCTCTAATTTGAGCAGGGTTCTGCAGCTTCTTCAACTATGAGTTGGATATATTCTCTCAAATGTTCGTTATACTATTTCATCTTTCACTATATATGTATACACATAATTGATCGTTGCATAATTTATATAATGATTGTACGTATATCACTGATATACAAATTCCCATAAACAAATATATATCTGGTGATATTTATATGCAGCTCTGACAAAACATTTCATAAAAGTAAATATCCAAGTATCTATACTCATCAACAAAATACATCTATAGTATACCAGATTCATTGCATGGTTCCAAATGACTCATACATAATATATATATTTTTTTTTTTTTGAGGTGGGCGTACAATATGTTATATATATGATCTCAGTTTGGGTGCTGACCAGTTACAAAATGCACGGCAAACGAAACCATATCCCAAGACATGGGTTTTAGATAGAACAAAATAAGTGTCCGAAGGAATACTAGTTTTAATCAAATAGAATTAAATATAATGATTACAAATGCAAACGTCATTATTTTAGTAATATATTACTACTAAAAACCAAAGGCTGTTTACGTTGGGGCATCAAACCAAGAATCTAGTTACTCCCAAATTCACACAATTTAGACCTCTTTGTATTTTGAATTTTTTTGTTTTGTTTTTAGTTAGTTCCATTTTTCTATCTGCTCGAACTGAACTAATTTAAAAAAAAAAAACAGTCAGAGAGACTTCTGTGGAAAGGCACGTGTTCTCGGATTAGGTTTCACGTGGGAATGAGTTATCCCATGTGCAATTCCACAAAAAGCCCTGATTTTTTCCACAAACTAATAATATTAAATTTTCAATTTCTTCTTTTCACTCTGTTATTAAAGCTTTTTGATCTATACGTTAAACCATATATGCCTTGTTTTATTCGTTTAATTTTGAAATAGATGGTTGCTTATGGAAACGAGGTTGTTAGATTTGATTTACAATAGTTATAAAAACCACATTCTGACATTGATGTTGAATGATTCTATTAAAATGAAGATAAACTTCTATCACAGTAAACAATTATAATTATTAAATTAGTAGTTTATTAAATTAGTAGTCATTAATTAAAAGATCGTTATTTAAGTTTTTGTTTTTTCTTGACTTAATTAGAGTATATGTATATCAAAGATATAAACAGTTTCCAGAAAAGAAATAAAAGAAAGCATCGAAAAGGGTCAGGCACCAGCTTGGCAATGCTTTGCTGAAAAGTTGTGAATAATGCAATAAAAACTCCATGGAAATAAATAAATAAAGTAAGTAAAGAAATAAGATCGGAATATTAAAAAAAATGATTTAATTTAAGTTATGGGGACAAGAATCGATCCAAAGGTGTACTCTGGTCTTGAAAGCAAAAAAAAAAAAAAAAGAGAATGACAATAATTGGGAAAACATGTGAATAAAAGTCTGAATTCACAGATTTTGATGATTTCTGTCTATCAAAGGACAGAACAGAACCTTAATTAGACCATCCGCAATGTAGAGGTTTAGTAAGTTTCGTTTTAATGAAATCCAAAAAAAAAAAAAAAAAAAAAGTTTAAAACTTATGAGACATTTTTATGGGTAAAGAAGCGTGAGATGGTCTCAACGAGGCACATAGCGACGCATGATTGGACCATTTTCTGTCTTTACTCGTTTCATAGCGACTATGTTCCGTCGTTGTCGCTGAAGAAGGCCGATATTCGCAAGCATCTCACCTAATTTCGTGGACTTTACGGCGATGGTGAAAAAGGTCGTAGGGGAGAAGGAGAGGTGCTGGTTTGGGTTCTCTGGTCACTTAACAAAAAAGCATAATTAAGGATACAACAATATATAACAATTGAGACACTCACTTGTATATCATCGCATAAGTGGATGGTCCTCATTTTCTTCTTTGTAGGACATTAATTTGTGAGTATGTCAAAACTCATTTCACATGGTACACTCATAACATGATCCAAGACATACTAAGATCACCCAGAGCCTCCGATCCATGCAATTCGAAACAAAACATACTCGTATTCTCATTGTACTTTACCTATAATCTTATTTATTCGCGGTAACAACTTTTTAACACTAATTTCACATATTAACCTTACCTTCTATAAACGCAACGTAAACATAATTAGATTTCACCTTAATAGACCCTTCAAATCGTCTGGGTTTATTAATTATCACTGTTTTTTGAGTTTGATCAGCCAATACAATATGTACATTATTTATATAAACACACTTTACCCGCAAAAAAAAAAAAAAAAAAACATACATATACGCACACATTATATATAGATCCCAAAGCTCTATGTGGGCTTGATTGTTGATTGGTGATGACTAGGCTAGCAAAGAGTCAAATTTAAATCAACTGGGCCAAGCAGATAATTTTATGTTTATAGAAAAGAAACAAAGAATGGACCAAGATTCTGTCCCCCTTTTTTCAAATATAGACTAAACAGTCCCTTTTTGGGATAAAACATGAAATACTGAAAGTAATGTTAACATTATTTTTATAAATGCTGGAGATTCTTTCAAACCAAGATTTTTTATAACTATTATTATCTTTATTTTATTAAGTAACTTCAAAATTAATAAAAACATGCCAAATATCAATTTATATCATAACAATTTTATTAGTACTTTTTATCATACTACTGTTAAATTTTAATCTTTGGTTTAATATAAAATTTTACTCAAAATATATCTTATTTTATTAGCTAAAATGGTGCATTATTGTCCCTTGCTCGAATTGTGCATTGTATGTTTAAATTGCATGTATTTCTCATGTTCAATATTTTGAAAAATTGAATTCATTTATTTCAAACCATTAATAAACATGGAATGAAAAAAAAATTTAATTTTTTTTATTATCTATAAATATTTATTAATTTATAACTATTTTAGTAAAACATGATTAATCTAACAAATACTCCTTTTTGGCGTTTTCCTTTCAGTTTTGAATATTTTCTCATCTTATTAGTAATGTTTTTCCATTACTCAGCTATTCAATTATTGTACTATTCATGTGATATACCAGTCAAATTCATTCTATCAAATATTTATTTGAAGTATTGAATTAATTTTAACATATATAGTAAAAATATTTTACGACATTGAATTAATACGATAAAATCTTTGTAAATTTTTAAAAACAAAAATCAAGTTTTTTTTGTAAGCAAATATAAAATTTTATCCGGCTGTCAAATATGTTCGTCTCTAGCAACTAATGGATTATTGTACTCGTCCAAACTTTTTCAAAAGAAATATTAATTTAAAGTTAAATTTTAATATTTTAAAGAGTAAGTATTTAAATATGAAAAACTAATAATAGTATTTTAAACTTTATTGGATAGATGTTTATGTCTTACAAATAGTAATCTTTAATTTTTTAAAATAATCTTTATTTTATTATATGATATAATTAATTTAAAAAGATAAAACATAATTAATCTATTAAAAATAGCCAATTTTAGAAGTTTTATAATTATTTTATAAAAATTTAATCTAGTTTTTCGGCTATAGTTATTCAGTTATTTCGTTATTTTGTTATTCATCTAACATACATGCCTTATTAACTAGACATGTAATATCAAACATAAATTAAATCTCTGGATTTTCATAATGAAAAGTCAATATCTCTTATATATATATATATATATGATGAAGACAAACATACATATAAACAATTACATACAGAAATCTCTACAGACAAGGATATTATAAGAAATGTTAGCCCTTTTACCTTCTATTCATGGTTCACTCAATTTCACATTGTTTATTAAATTTCACAAAGGTTATATTGGGTTTTTATCAGCCTTGATTACTTTGTTTTTTTTCGGGTGAAGTTTAACTAATATAAAGTTTAAACTATTGATTTTTGTGTACAATGAGTTACATATATTTTGATTGCATGAATTAAAACTTAAATCCTAATGGCTAATGCCTGCGATTGTTTCCTAATATGAGATAATTGCTTTTATTTATTATTATTGTTTGTTAGTACTAACCTTCCTTTTTCCCCTTTGTGACATATACTATATATACATACATATTCGTAATATTGTGTTATTGCACTTGAGTTTGATTAAAATTTTATTTGGTGGAAGATCTACATAATCTACAGTATTTTAATTTTTTTTTCTCATCTTATATGGTATGTTGCATATATATAAATTATATACACCTATGTGCCTCGAATACTTATTGAAAAAAACCAAGGATATCAAACTGTTAGAAAGTTTACAGGAGTTATATATAAAAAATTTATGAAATCTAGGGTCTTGTTAAATAACAAGTTCCAAGAGCTTTAATATTTGGTCTAGTTAAAACCCGGATTAAAAAGCCTAGCAAAGCTCATTTGGTTTACCCCAATAATAGAATATATAGTAAATTGTTAGCTTATTCCACTTTATACGGAAAAAATGAACATGTAACAACCTTGTACATTTTTATCGGCCGACTAAGAATCGATAGAGCAGTGAAAAAATCAAGTGATTTTGACCTGAGAGTCCTCTTTTTAAATACAAAAATTAGTAGCGAGAGACAGTGAAAAATATTAATAGTTTTCAAGGATTTTTAGAACTAAAACGTGGTACTTTATTCACAATTATTCGTAAAGTTGGGTATTTATTTTCTTAATGAGAAGGTTGGATATTCTTTTGGCAAATTTTGAAAAAAAAAATATATAGAAAAGGATCTTGAGAATCAAAGTTACGAAGGGATAAAGAGATACACTTATTAATTAGTTTGATTTTTCTTGTTTTTGTTATGTATTGTGGATCTTTCAAAATCTACAGAAGTGATGGTTAAGGTTACAAAGTTTGTGACTTCTCGTCCATTGGTCAGCCTCTTCGTCCTGGTAATTTTTTGTTTGTTTCTTCTAATTTATTTTTATCTATCGTTGGGTAAAACAAAAAATTAAGTTACTTAGTAGTGTTTTGCGTATTCATATGGTGATTTTACTTTCTTTTTCGTTCTTAATCTTGATTAGCAATGAGATGTTAATCTATGTTTTTCTTTTGCCGTGCCTTTAGGGTTTTTAGGATTTAATTTGTTGTTGTCATTTATTTAAGAGTTTTGTCTGTTTTTTTATTTATATGTTTTTGCCGTGAATTTAGGGTTTGAGGATTTACTTTCTTTTTGTTCTCATCGGACATCGTTTCCGACGTCTCTGGTTTCTTCAACTTAGTTTGTTTTCATACTCGACAAAGAAAGTCTTCGATCTATCAGTGAAAAATAAAAAAACATTACATAATATCTGTTAACCTATAAACGCCTGATTATTTAATTACTTTTTTTTTGTTATCTAAATGTTGTATTTGTATGTATATATTTATATTCATTTACATTTAGTGAATATATATCTAGGTTATTCACTAACAAAAAAATCTTAGGTTGTTCTCGGGTCCATACCGATCGTGATTTGGTGCTTAGCAACGAAGAACATAACAAACAATGTCGATTTACTCACTGAAGATCTCCGGTTAAGTCTAGTTTCGGAAATCGAAAACATCGGCAAATTCATCTATCCAGAGACGAACTCGTCTACAATCGGCTTAGCCAGAGTTATAGACTCTTACATCACCAACAACAATACCCATTTCAGGGAGATTCAAACACAGGTTATTAATTTGATTACTATCGTTATTACATAACGATGATTTTTTTTTTCTTTTAATATATGTAACTGTTGTTGTTGATATTGTTTTTTCAGATCGCACCAGTGTTGTTTCAAGCTTATTCAACGATCCCTCAAGTCTCACAAGTTTCGTACATTAGTACAGACGGTCTCTTCTTTTCTTACATCACAGTATCAAACACAAGTTTCGCAGTTTTTGCCAATTCTTCGTCGAATTCAAGTGGTGGAAACTACACTTGGTACACTCAAACCATTGATAAGAGAACCGGTCTCCTCAACGGTAATGCAACTAGATCTCAGCCGTTAGATGTAACCCATACAGATTGGTTCCAAGGAGCAGAGAGAGATCACACTACCACCTTCGTGGGAACTGGTTTGGGAGAAGAAGATAACGAGACTCTGTTTCAGAGAGTAGTTAGCTTGAAGAGCAAGAAAAGAGTTGTTTCGTTAGGGTTTCCGGTTAAGTCTTTAACTGGTGCCTTGAACCGTTTGAATCGTCACGGCGGAGAGCTTTACATCTGGACTAATGACGGAACGGTGCTTGTTCGTGAAAGTTCACTGAATGCTTCTTTATTCATCTCCAGTGGTTCCATTTGCTTCGATGGAGTGCGGTCTCAATGCATCCCCGGAGATCGCAGTTCCGGTGGCTACGGGGTGGAGGTGATCAAAAGATCGAAATTCCAAGCTTTTTGCTCTGCTATTGAAGTTTCCGGCATGCCTCTGGTAAATGTTTATATCATCTTCTGAGGAACTTCACTTGATGGGAAATAGATTCATCACTTTGTTTCTAAGCTTCTTCCAATGTTGTTTTTTACCAGAGTTACACACTCATATTTCCAAAAAAAGGAGGAGGTACAAGCATCACTAATGCGGCTCTGTATCTGCTTATTGTGACGGTTTTCTATGCCTTATGCTGCCCTCTAGGGTTTGTGCTGTTTATGGTGCGAGCAGCAAAAAGAGAGATGCATATGCGTTCAACGCTGATAAACCAAATGGAAGCAACACAACAGGCTGAGAGGAAAAGCATGAACAAGAGTCAAGCGTTCGCAAGAGCTAGCCACGACATTAGAGGATCCCTTGCCGGGATCACCGGTCTGATTGATCTCTGTGGGGAAGAAGTTACACCTGGCTCTGAGCTAGACACTAGTCTTAAGCAAGTGAGTGTATGCACCGAGGATCTTGTTGGTAAGAAGACTCTTGATTCTTTAGCTTTCTCTCTTATGCAGTTTGTCACATTGTACCTGACTACAGAAAGTCTTGTCATGTTGTTAAAACAGCTCTGCTTAACTCTGTACTGGACATGAGCAAAATCGAAAGCGGGAAGATGCAGTTAGAGGAAGAAGAGTTCAATCTTGCGAAGCTTCTTGAAGACGTCGTCGATTTCTTCCATCCTGTCGCGATGAAGAAAGGGGTTGATGTAGTTTTGGATCTGCACGATGGCTCGATTTTAAAATCTTCGAATGTGAGAGGGGATAGTGGCAAACTGAAGCAAATTCTGAACAATCTTGTCAGCAATGCAGTCAAGTTCACAGTGGACGGGCACATTTCGATCCGAGCTTGGGCTCAGAAGCCGGGTTCCAAGAGCTCTGTTGTCTTGGCATCGGACCCTAAAGGTAATGTATCCAAGTTTTCAAAGTGTATGTTCGGCAAGAATAAAGACAAGTCATCATCAACCTATGAGATGGAAATTTCGAATTCCATAAGAAACAATGCGAACACGATGGAGTTTGTGTTTGAAGTGGACGACACAGGCAAAGGGATACCTGTGGAGATGCATAAATCGGTGTTTGAAAACTATGTTCAGGTAAGGGAAACAGCTCAAGGACAACAAGGCACTGGACTAGGACTCGGTATTGTGCAGTCTCTGGTGAGCAACTCAAAGCCTTAAACCGAAACCGTTGATTCTCTTCACAGGGGAATTAATGCAAAATGCATCTAATGCTTTTCTCACTTCTGTTTTTCTTTTAGGTACGGTTAATGGGAGGAGAGATAAGAATCACTGACAAGGCGATGGGAGGGAAGGGAACATGTTTCCAATTCAATGTTTTGTTGACAACCTCGGAGTCTCCGGTGAATGACATGAAAGTGAGACAGGACATTGAAGCAGGAGGAGATTACATATCCACGCCAAACCTCGGCCTGACTATAAACACATCTTTAGGAGGTAGCATGAACATACGGAACCTGAGCCCTAGATTCAACAACTGTCTCAGCTCGAGTCCAAAGCACGAAGCCTCTCGAGTGGTTCTCCTTCTGAAAGATGAAGAACGCAGAAGAGTTACAGAGAAAAGCATAAAGATTCTGGGAATCAAAGTTACAGTGGTGGAAAAATGGGAGCATTTGAGTCATGCCTTGGAGAGACTTTTTGGGTTTTCACCTCAGAGTTCCATGAGAATAGCAGAGTCTAGTTTGAGAAACGAATTATCAAGTATGAGCTCCAAGGAGTTACCTTTGATTGGCATGGATGGTATTGATTATTCCAGAAGCCAAAACCCTCGAAGGAGAAGCAACAGTTTCTCTGCAGTCGTCCTTCTGGTGATTGATGCAAAAGCCGGACCATTTACTGAAATGTACGACATTGTCGAACAGTTTTGTAGAGGCTTGCACCATGACATATCCTGTAAAGTTGTTTGGCTTAACGAACCGACCGGCCGCGGAAGTGATAGAGGGGACATTTGTTTTTTGAAGCCCTTGCACGGATCACGTCTTAGCCGAGTGCTGAAGATGTTGCCTGAATTTGGAGGAATCGATCCAAAAGAAGCACCTACTGAGCTGCCAAGGGAATCGCTACTGAGACATATTCTTGTTGCAGCGACATCACCAAAACATACAAGTTGTGAAATCCGAGAAGAGGGACCGAGCTCAAGGTATAACAAAAAGCTTGGCAAGACAATAATGGCACCAACAACTGCAGAGAGGGAGACTTGGATCAAGTCAGTACGTACTCGTCTAAAGCCTGATAGGAACCAAGAGGACGAGCAAGGAACTTCCAGTGCGAGCGATGATGGACTCTTAAAAGGAAAGAGAGTTATGGTGGTTGACGACAATCGGATAACATCTTCAGTTGAAACAAAAAAGCTGAAGAAGATGGGAGTCTCAGAGGTCAAACAATGCGACAGTGGGAAAGAAGCTGTGAGATTAGTCAGTGAATGGCTAACACAAAGAGAGCAACAACAAGAAAGTTCAACAGAGATGCTTCCGTTTGACTATATATTCATGGACTGCCAGGTAATCTAGTGATCAGCCTTCCATATTACACAACATAAAAAAATTGGTAAATGAATATCTTTCTTTGTGGACAGATGTCAGAAATGGACGGATATGAAGCTACCAGAGAGATTAGGAAAGTGGAGAGAAAATATGGTTTGCATATACCAATTATAGCTGTATCTGGTTATGATCCTGGTTCAAAGGAAGCAAAAGAAACCATACAAGCTGGAATGGATGCTTTCTTAGAGAAAAACCTGAATCAAGACCAGCTTAGGAAGATTATTAGAAAAATCGAAAGCAAGAGGATTGTACATGAAACTGTTGAGTAGGTGTTGTAAGTAGATAGGAGGGCAGGTTTTTACTGACATGGTAATACCATTTGCGACTTTGGGTTTTCTATTCTCATTACGATGCACATACAAAGGTTGAACAAGATAGCAAGTAATATGACAATATCACAGCGGTTTTCTTCTAGTTTCTTTTGAAATAAGATATTATTATCCAAAAATAAAAATGAAACTCAAATCCACAGACCAGAGATCCAACGCAAAGGATGTATAATGAAGATCATACCACAGTAAACAGCTTTATATTTTTGATTCACAAGATGTAAAATATAAAAGATTTTGCCCAGAAACTTCGATCAACTTTCAGTTTCCACTTTCCACCCAAACAAAAAGCTTTAAGTAGTAACAGACAATTAATAATGAGTAGTAGGCATCAATAACTCAATACTATTAAGGACAAAAAAAGGGTACACTTTCTCCTTTGATGAAGAATCAATAAGAAACAAAAAAAGGACAAAACTTTTACACCCATATAATTTGATTTATGAGAAGTGAATACCCGACTTGTTGAACAACGAAAGAAGATACAAAAACTCTTGCTGTGATAGCTTTGAAGACCTCTTCTCCTCGAAATCACCTTCCTTCAACACATTCATAACTTTCTCCTTGAACTCTGATACGTCTCCTCCTCCTTCTCCATCATCCATCTCCATATCATCATCCATTTCGTTGTCGTCATCTTCCATTCCCATGCTCTGGTCACCAAGATCCATGGCGGTGTTCAGAGCAGCTTCTCCGGTCGAGCCATTCAACGAAGCTAGTACGGCCTGAAGGGTCTTGAAGTTCTTCTCCAGCATAGAAAGCACAGACTTTTGCCTGAAAATTGATCCCAGGGTTTTGTTCTTTCTGATGAAACAGACTCTTAAGAAACCATCCCACTCCTTTTTGTTCACCTGAGGCTGTGGCTTTCTTGGTTCGATTCTAACAACAGAAGAATCCACCTTTGGAGGTGGGCGGAAATTGTTCTTGCCAACTTTGAGGAGGTGGGAGACTCTGGCGTATAGCTGAGTGTTGACAGATAGACGGCAGTAGAGGTTGTCTCCTGGTTGGGCAACGAGCCTCATGGCAAACTCACGCTGGTACATGATCACAGCGCACCTGAAGCTTGTCGGGTGAAAGAGAAGCTTGAATGTGAGAGGAGACGAAATCTGATACGGAATGTTAGCTACACATATGTCAAACCGGGGAAGCTCCGTCTTAAGCACATCACCTTGGATTACCTTATTAACACAACAAAACAACAGCCAACGTTAACTTAGCATCTGTATGTTTAACTAACTAACTGACTTCTCTTAACGGGACAGATGAGAAAATAAAGAATCAAACTTTGACAGTACTAGTCAAGCTAATAATGACTAGATGCTCGAAATCATATCCAGCCAGCTACAATGACTAGATGCTCGAAATCATAGGCAATTTTTCAAACTTGTGAAGCTTAGAGCGTTGAGAGATGGCTCGAAAAGTTTGGGTTTACCTTCAAGCGGTGAGAATAGGGAGTTCCTTGAAAGCGGCGCTGAAGCTCGAGAACCATACGAGAATCGAGTTCGACAGCGATAACTTCCTTACCAGCTTCTAGAAGCTTCTTTGTCAGGTTACCAGTACCAGGACCGATCTCGAGAATCACATCGGTGCTCTTAATCCCTGCTTTCTGGACGATTGAATCAACAAGCAGAGGGTTCTTAAGGATATGCTGTCCTTTCGATTTGTGGAACGATATTCCTCCTTGGTAATTGTTTGACGGTGCTCTATTCGACGCCTTGGACTTCTCCTTCCTTATCTTGCCTCCAGCCATTGTCGCTCGATTTTCTCAAACAAGCTTTTCACGCCGCCACTCGCCTTAAGTCAGTCAGAACAAATTAGGGTTTTCTTTTTTTAAGGTTTACCCTGTGGTTTCTATAAACTATTTTTTTTTTTTTGAACTTTTTGGCTATTGTGAAAACTTTTTTTTAATTCTCTTTACCATATAATTTTTTATAAGAAAAATGGCCACAGCCTAAGGAGTTTACAAAATAAACGGGATACCATATCAACTTTTTAAAACCTTTCTTAACGTTTTTGTGATTTTATCTCGGAGTCGCTTTGTCTTGGAACGCATTTGTGCGTTTGTAGCAAAATAAGATTCAGCGTTGGACAGCATTGCATCCACGTCGTGCTTAAACGACCCGATACTTCTGTAGTACTGATTCTCTACTCTCTGGTGTATCAGCTCAGGGTATAAAGGAACCGGAAACCTGAGATTTTAAGTGCAGATAAACTGAGTTTCAAAACTGAGTATCCACTGGTTTGGTCATATGAGTTTAACAAAAACCCAACTATGTTCAAGTATATCAGATGGATTTAGTTTATGCGACTAGGGGAGGTTTTGAAAGAATCAGTTGCAGAGAGCAAAACGTACCTATTGCAGTAATCCATCTTTTGAGCAGCTTCGTTCAGCTTTTGGATTCCATAACTATCCTGAACAACATATAATAACCAGAAGCAGATAAAGTTTAAGAGGCAAGCAATGGCAACAAAAAGATTAGAAATGGATATATTTGTGAGAGAAGACGAACCTCATGCTTGCTGATTGACTTCACTAGACCAGCAAATAAAGAAAGTAATTTCTCCCTTGGCTCTTCGTCCATAGTAGAGTTTTCCCAAGGAAATTGGGGATTGTCAAACTCCCAGGGGCTGTGAAGATTTGTGTCCCCAGTTTCATAGATAACTCTGTATCTCTCCCATGGACTGTCTGGGAAATCAGTGGACTTAACTTGCGAAGACTCAATCCTTCCTTCCCACCAAGCACCGCCTTCACCAGATTCGTTTCTCCACCACACACGGCACTCATCACCGATTTCCCAGTTTGTCTTCATTGCAACATCGTATCGAGTCTTCTCCACAATAAAATCCGGGAAATTAATGAGGTCAGGAAGTGTTAGTTGAAACTCTTTGCGAGAGGCATGTGATGACGAAGAATCCAGAACCCTGAGAGTCATTTTGCAGCAGCTCTCGCCAGAACCAGGATATGTATCGTAGCTGAGTTTCTCAACTTTACAGATCTCTACCGCTCCCAGGTTTCGAGGAAGGTACCTTGATCGGTCCCTGTCATTTAATTCTCTAGTTGCAAGGAATTCCTGATGACCCTGAAAACGACAACCAGAGAGAGTTAATTAATTCCAGATCTAGAAAATTAATACATGGAAGTGACAGAATTACCAGCCAAGACCTACCTGCTTGAAGTAAACAACTTCATCCCCTAGCTGGGGTATATAACGACAGCCTTCCTCATGTTCTGACAACATCAACCACGAGATTTTCTTTGTTTCATTATTCAACCTAATCCCAGCGATGGCGCTTGCAGATCTTGACCGGGACCTGGCTCTTGAAGTAAAAGGCCATTCTTCAAGTGATGGACCATCATACACGCTTGTGGAAGGAATTTCTTGTTTCTTTACTTTATCTACAGATCCAGAGCCTGACCTCATACGTAATACACTATTTCTTGCACCAGGTTGACTTGAAGTGGCATTCAGTCTCATGGATCTCTTCCTACGTATCACATCAGCTGTAGCTTCTCCAAACTCAAAGTCATGTGCAGGAGAGTATTTAAGATTATCTATCACAGGTTCAAAATTCATAACCGGATTCACGGAAGAGGGAGCTGGGGATGCAAAACCATCTCCACCATTTGTAAAATCATCTGCTACCTCATCAGGCTCTAGTTTTAGGGGACTGCTGGGCTGCCGAAGCTTTAATCTCAGTCGTCGAACTTTCTTTGGAACAATCTCCTCAACTTCAATGGAGGTATCTATATCACGATGTCTTAAGTGACCAGATAATGGAACTCTTGATAAATCTTCATCCCTGCAAGAGAATACAATAAATTACATATTGTGGAAATTTTAGACGAACATGGTTTTTCTTGGTAATCATAATCAGATTTATCGTACCCATTATATGTTTGGGGTTCTTCAATGTTATTAGACGCAGTTAATTCGGTGGATTCGTAGACAGGAATCTCTTCCCTCCACTTGCACATACTCTGGTACTGATCTGATGATCTTATCAACCGATTCTCGGCCTTTTCTCTATGTGGCGTATTTATAGAATGTGGCATATCCTGACACCATGAGGCATCTTTTGCATCTACAGAACTTGACCCGGGTTCTCTAGAGTATATACCAACCACTTTGTGATTCTCCTCCAAAGATTTAAAAGGAATATGCTCCAAATCAGCGTGATTCATTACATCTCTCTTGCTTTCCACAGACTCTATTGGTTTCTTAGCCGAGATCTTTACAATCAATCTTTTCTTCTGTTTGTCATTCGAAAGAGATTCCAGCATGTGAGATGGTTTTTCCAACTGTTGCAAAGGTGATGCGCTACTATCAGACTCAGTGCTGGATGAATAATCAACTTCATCCGAAGAGCTTCCAGAAATTTTTGAAAGCAAGGATCGAGCATTTTGCGCGGCTGCTCTTTGCGGTCGAGATACCTTGACATCAGTATATTTTCTTTTTGAAGCCTTCACGCCAATTCTTCGGTTCTTGGTTCTCTTATTTCCAAACTTCGATCTATCATTCTCATCCAAAATCCTCTTATCACGCCTTCCAGATGAAGTAGCAACCTCGGCCTGAGAAAAGGGGAGTTAGTCAATAGATAACGACAAACAAAATCGCACAGAGTTGAACAAAACATACACTAGGATGTTTTCTTCTTCTTTTCCGATGATAGCTATTCTCGTGAATATTTTCAACGTCACTGTCCTCGGAACTGCACTCAAGTTCATTTGAAGAGTTTGAACATGGGCTTGCCCTAGCTCCATCAAAGGAAACTTCAGCATTATACTCAGAATCATTGTCATCAGTCAGAACTTCATGTTCTGGTTCCCAGTACATAGCATCTATAAACTCAGGAAGTGGCTCGATCAATCTATCCAGATCTGCCAAAGGAGGCATAATATAATCTTGCGCTAAATTAAAGTCAGGGCCAACAGAAAACTTTATTGAGGAAGGACGCCATTCAACTCCCAATGCACCCAATCTGCGTTGCTGAAACTTTGTCTGATCAGGTTCTGGATACGGAATCATACCTGGAAATTTTAAAATAAAACACCATGAATAAGTGCCATGAATAACTAAGATCTTGCATAACTGACATAAAGATAAGCTTTTGGATACAAACTTGAATCACAAAGAAGATCCTGAAGGTTCCTCCGGTGGGGAAGAAGCTGAGTCTCCTGCACCATGGAAATTATAAAGCTTCAAATTTAGTCAACAATGAAACTGCAAGGATATCAATCATACATCTTCGCAGTCTAAATTCGAATTATTAGAGAAAAATGAAGAAACGTGTGTTCGGTGAAGTCTCTTAAAAAAATGCAACAGGAACTAGAAACAAAACTGACGATACAAGTATTTGAAACCAACCTGATCAAGAACATGTCCATTGGTATCCCGAATAAGAGGACGGTAATCACCAAGGAAGAACTTAAACAAAACAAGACAAGACAAAATATCAGAAAGCAATAGAGGATCACTAGAAACCAGCCATATGCAGTATTAGAAAAAAACCAGCCATATGCAGTATTAGAAAATGATCATGCATTGAAAAATACACCATACCTGGTCGTATTTTGCATCTTTTTGAGACTCTCCTTGTCCCGTGTTTAGAAAATATATTTGGCCAACTTCATCTGAAAGCACAATAGATGTCCCATCTCTACACAGTTCCAAGTATAAGATTATTATAAGTAATTGATTCCATAACTTTCACGTGACTAAATAAAATGCTTCAGAAACCGATGTCTTTGCTGAATGAAATATGAATATTGTATATCACACTAGAAATGGATAACATGAATGTTTCTTCTAGTTTCAGACTCAGAGTCATATGCATGTGTAGCCATAGTCATCTGAAATCCCCGGAAACCAAAAAGAGAATATTGCAGATCTTATCCTGGATGTTTCATCGGTGACTTACTGAGAAAACTTTCCATCAACCAACTTAAATCGCCCAATTTCGTATACTTTGATTGGTATACCCTCCCATATCTACAAGAAAATATCAAAGGAGGTAAGTGATGCAATTGATAAGAAAGGACTATTCTTATCCAAAAAAAATGAAACTCACATCCCAGATAATTGTTTTCCCATCATAGCCGGCGCTCATAGCAATCCGAGGATTGAAAGGATGGACATCCAAGACATAGGACTACCAAGAGAACATTAGTGAAACAGATCATATACATATATTAGTAATTCCTAAAGCAAGTTGGGGATGAACTACAAAACTTTAAAATAAATGCAATAAGGAAAATATGGGACATTCGGGAGAAGGTCGACATCAAATGAGAACTACAATGAAGCATACAAGATTAAACAAATAAGACAACATACATCTGGGCCCAACTAAGATATTAAGATAAGGAGTAGAAATTTAGGTGATTGTTACCGATTCACTGTGACCTGTTAAACAATGTACTAAGCTACCATCAGCAGCATTCCAAACACAAATCCTGCAATCTGAATAAACACAGAAAAATTAAGAGAAACAGAAAACCGTAGAAAGTTCACGTAACACGAACACGTAGCCAAAATAATATTTCCAGTGATGATATTTACCCATGATAGCGGCAAGTACGAAACGATTATCCAGGCTCCATATAATCATATTGACACCCCGTGGTGTTGGAAGAAACCTCTGACGTGGCCCACCTCGAGGAGGTTGTGGAGGAAGTGGGGGAGCTGGAACCTTCAGATGATATCCTTTCATCCAGCGTCCAGATTTCCCCTGGAAATATAATATCGAGGAGGTTGTGAAAACTGATGATAGAATTAGAAACTTGCGGTCATGAACTTGCGAAGCACCAGAGCATTCCGCGGGTGATTGAAGAAACTTACATGGAATTTACGTGATCTTGGAGTCCATATAATTGCACTACCATCACGAGAGCAGGTTACTATGTTGTCATGACAAAACCTAGTTAAACAAATGTATTAAACCTTAACCAGATCCAATGTAAGATAGAAGGAAGATAGTGCAATGACTATAAGTCCAGCAAAAAATGTGAAACTAACCAGGAGTTCTTAAACTTTGGGTAACTATCTTCCTTCACAGTCTCAGCTGTTGAAGATCTTGGAGCCACAGCACAACCACTACAGAAAAAAATACCCTTTTAGATTTATTTTCATGTTCCCCAACCAAGAAAATATTCAATCTAAAAAAGCACCATGTTCGCTGATAAATACCTAAATTGCACATAGTTGACATCATTCTCGTGGCCACGTAGAACATCCAGCTCATGAGTCGGCTGATCAGCATCATCCAAGTTAGGTTTTGAGGCACTCCAAACCTGCAAGATTATGGAAGACTGACAATCAAGACTAACAAGCGAACTAAAGCAAAAGATCACCTCCGCAGTTTCTACTTTAACAAGGAGAATAATTAAAGTTGAAAGTTTAACACAGACCCTCGCATTGCTGTCAGAGCTACCCGTGACGAAAATGGTTCCATTAGCATTGTAAGCACAACATAGTACTTGATGACTCTGAGATGCATTGCTCGTAGATGCCGCATTAGAAGTAAAATTGCTTTTTCCTAAGAGAAACTTCCAATGAGTTCTATAACCGAACAGATTTTACCGTTAAACAAAATATAATGATGTGCCACCTTCTTACCAGTGCCAGCATCCGACGGACTTGGAACATAGATTCGAGGAAGCCATTGAGAGTACCTAGCATCCCAAATACGACAGGTTCCATCATCTGATGACCTACAGAGATTAGAAAAAGCACAAACAACTGATTACCGATGTAGTCAGGAGTATGAAACATCCAAACTAAATATCCAGGGATGGTCTTGAACAGATAAAAAACACGGTCGGCAAGAACTAGTTTAAATAGAAACATATTTGACAAAACTCACGATAAAAGTTGGTACACAGACGCTTGTCTGGGACTGAATGCAATCGCAGTAACAGCTCCAGTATGTCCGCGCAATACAGAAATCGGCATTCCATCAGGCAGCCTCCACTGTCATAAAAATCGATATCATCTAACTGACAAATAAATAAAAACTATGTAGACATTAAAGACTGGGAACTGCATTCTTACCACTCGAATCACAAAATCGTTTGAAGCTGATGCCACCAAAACATTGTTTGAACTAACGGCCAAGTCTGTAATGTCACCCTACAGGGAACATGCATGTGCGAGAACTAATTTTAATAGACTGGTCAACAATAAATGTCTCACAAATATTGAAAATAACAGCTCACTTCATGCCCGCGGCAGCTAGCCAAGCAAAGCGCAGTTTCCATTGACCAAATTTTGACAAGGCGGTCATCAGAACCAGTGATAACATATCTTCCAGAACGATCAAATATAGCTGTGCAGAAGAAAAAAAAGTAGCCATACTGTTACCGCTTTACCCTACAAAAACATCATGTGACAATAAATGGTGCTCCTATACTGCATTATGACTTCCAGATACTAAAATCAAATTGGTATATACTAACGGTTGCACATGTAAAGTATGGAATTTCACAGACCAGAGATCCAACACAAAGGATGTATAATGGAGATCATACCACAGTAAACAGCATTACGATGTCCTCTGAGCTTCTTTATATTTTGCATCTTTTGAACCATTGTTAATGGTTTTGCAATAGCATGACACGCTGAAAGAATGGACGGAGCACGGTGGTGTTTTCTGAAACCTCCACCAATTTCTCTAAGACTTAGGCCACGCACTTGATCAGCATGCATATGCGGCCAGCGTAAGTATGATGCAACATGCCTAGCTTTCTGAGCCTCCAGAATTTTATCTTCGCAGAGAAAAAGAATAACGATGCAAAAATCAATGGCCTAGGGTAAGAACAGGAGAGGTTAAAGAGTCTATCTAAGTTAAAACATCCCTGAAGATAGACCTAGTCTCTCCAACATGAGCTACTGCAGCAGAAATCCAAATACAAGTCATGTTACCTAGGAAAGACTATCAAAACCAGAAGAAAAAAAGATCTAATATGCACAGCCCTAGAGGCACAATCAGTTTTAACGCATTTATGGGATTCTTTACAAGTCCTAGATCTGACGACACGAGGAACATGTTGCCCTTAAGGCAAGCGATCCATTCAAGCAAAACAGTGCAATCGGAATAAAATCAAATGAATAGCATGCAAAAGTAAAAAAGATATCCTGCTTTCTAAACATCATTGCGACAAAGTACCATGCCTTTTGATTTTCTATATTTTCATGGATAAGCATTTCGAATTCAGGCACACACAAAAAAGAGAGTAGATGGATAGGAGTTACTACGTACGATTCACAAGTGAAAAGTTGCCAGATCCCAGTAGTGTTGGAACATCAGCAGCACTAGGAGTATTTCCTTCAACTCTCGTGTGTGAAGGAAGAGGTGGGTTTAAAATTAGTTGTTTGAGAAGCTTGACCAAGTGATCCTTTTCAATATGAGGATACCTGTCAGTATAAGAAACATGATGACAGAAGTCATGGGAGGAAACAATAGTTGGCATAATTAGGGAGGTGGGAAACCTCGAATACAGTACGACATATTCTGATGGAACACACACACACACATGTTACGTGCCAAGTAGCAGAACATTTCAATAAGCTATGGCAAGGCCTCCATAGTAACTCAACAATGAAAGGGCTGAGCAAACAAAAAGAATATACCTCTCTACCAAGTTATCATAATTTAACGGAAGCGAGATGCCATCATCGTCAGTACGCCCACTGCAGGTGCCACTTCTTGACCACCAGGAATGATATCTACGGGGCAAAAGCCCTTTTTCCAAAATTTCATCTCTCAGGTGTCCAAAAGTTCGTTCGCAGGGGCCGGTAGAAAGAAAATGCAAAATCAGGAAATAGACTTCTCTAAGGTCCATATCTACATCGGTTGGGGAAGAATGACAAACAAGTCTCTCCTGTCGCTGAAGAGGAACATTTCCCTGAACCGCGTTTGCCAAACTCGAATTGTCCATATAAGGAGTAGATTTGTGTTTCCACTCCATGCTAACTCGGCCTGTGTGGAGGAGACGCACTCGTCAGCTAAATGCCACTGCACTACAGAGAGAATATACTAACTCACTTATAGAGTAGAAAACAACAACGGATACATAGATGATATATTCAAGGCTTTAGCACCAAAACATTCCTTGAAAATAAACTAGGGTTCTCTTTTAAATTGGAATCTGAGGTAAAGTTATATATTCTTCCTAGACAGGAGTTGATCATCTATCAATGTATTGACATCCAACCTTACACTAGACCTGAAGGAGGGAGCTTCCCCTAACCCAGCGACTGAAAGAAGAAGAGAAACCCACAAAGAAAGTTGCTTCCCTTAATCAAACATGACAAGGAACTGAATCGAAAATCATTGAGACACAATCTTAAACACTCCTTTTATGTATTCATCACTAAGCTACATACGAGTTATTCCGGAATCAAAATCCCTAAGATCGAATTACATAGAAAAGCACCCACCCATCATAAATAAATAAAAAATGAAATCCAACTAAAAAAACTCGCATTCCGCAGCTAAAAAAAAAAAAAAGACAAGGGAGAAGCGCAATAAGAGCTAATGCTAACCTAGGGTTTATAGGTCGACAGACATACAGCTAACCCAGTACTTGACGAGTGAAAAAGGGAAATGAATCTCGATTCCTCGTTCAACGATTCCAAGCAGGCCAAACCAGAGCGAATTCGAATGATTTCGATGTCGCTAAAACGAGAGACGAGCTGTGACAACGTTACATTCTACGAATTGTATGCGTACGACATCGCCAGGTCGAGCGAACGAAGGAAGAAGGTAAACAAAAAGACCAGTGATGCTTTTTCCTCTCTCTCTTTTTTCACCGCTGTGAGAATTTCTGGGTGATGGAAATTTGGAAACTGCAATTTTTATTTTTAGAGTTCAATGGGAAAGAGTTTTTTTTTTTTATTTAAGGAGAAAAAAAAAAGAAACTGGGCTACGTCTGTGTAAGAAGACAGATACACCCCTTACCTGCTGTGGCATCTTCTGAAACCGCTTGAAACTTGTAAGGGTATAATTGACTTACCGAAATCTGCTTAAAATTCGTTGTTTTGTTACTTACCATCAGATTTTAACTGGTCATACTGATACGCTACCGATGCATTTCCTGTTAACATCTACTTTTCTTACCGCCAAAAACTTTTAAGTCCACGAATTCAAATTTGCAAGCAGTCGCTGTTTGCAATTTGCTTCACTTAATCAAATTGTCACTGTTTCTTAAGGGTTGTTATAAGCATAAACATGTCATATACTTGTATGTGCGCCGATTGATACAACGGCCCATATTTAAGATAGTCCATTACATTCGTGCAGCCCACAAGTATAACAAAGGGAAACGAAACATGTGTCCGTCGTTACCACGTTTTTGCTTTAATGGCACAACATTACAAATGGACACTAAAATCTAAGGTTGAAGTTGGATCCTTACTACTCCTTAAAGAAAAACGGAACATGTTCTTTCACATTTTTTGCATACCGCAATCACTTGATCTCCAAATGTTGTATCGTCAAATGTAATATGTCCTATATGTTTTTGGTATCACGCACAATCTCTAACTCCTAGACTCTTGATTGCTTCCACGGCCACTTCTACTCGACTTGTATGAGATCTCTCCAATCTCCAAGAGTCCAACACGAATTGAGTGACAAGTTTTAGACCATTCGTAATTAGTTAGCGTAGATACTAGCTATTGCGCATGAATAGCATATCGTATGTTTCTCAACTATATGTCAACACATAAAATTAGCTGGATCATAGAGTCGAACTAAACCCATGGGTACTGTCTTCAAAAACTCTCGTAATGTTCTATCAATCTCTCAATAAACTCATATTTGTCCTCGTTCCATATCATTTTTATTTTGATACATCACTCTCCAAAACGTGTCGATGAGGAAGGAAAAAAAAGACATGCGAAAGCAAATTTCAAATGCCTAAAACTAAAATCATCACCCACTCAAATTCAGAAAAACAACTAAGATTGTTTCTCAAATCCAACATACACTCAGAAGGTAGGTAATTCATCAAAGCTAATTGGAAAAAAAAAAAAAAAGGAACGTAGAAATCTAAGAAACACATCATGTGTATTCATTATCAGATTACAAGCCCCAAACAAAACCAAACCGGACGACAACAACATAAACAAGATAGAACGGTCGATCTGACAGAACCTAAAATTTTAAAATGTTCAAACATCATCAAAAACATTTTCAATTATCATAAGTACGACACTCATCAGTCTCAGGATTATCACTGCAATATTCTTCCAAAGGATCAGATCCACCAGCTTTCTTCTTGTCCCTAGCGTGGCTCGCCGCTGCACTCAGCTCCTCTACCTCGTCCCAGGCCGCCACACACTCCCCGCTCACCGGATCGTCGGCGCAAGTCTCCTTGGCTTCCTGAATACTCTTCTCCACCTTATCCGATATCCCTCCTTCCGATGTCGCCTTAACCGACATAACCATCTGGTTCGTCGAGCTAAATTTCCACGGGTAGTTCAAACGGACCGGGCCGGATAGACGAGCCGCCGGTCGAACGAACGTTCGTGGAATCGCCACGCTGAGACCGGTTGCAGCTATGGTTGTCATCGTGATGGAAGAGAGATTTTTGATGTATAGAGAAGAGAAGAAGATATATACTTCGCATATTGAAAACTCTGTGATCACGATCCTCTTATCTCCTAACAACCAAGCATATTACGCCACGTGTTTTTAGATATTTTTACAAAAAAAAAAATATTCCACCAAAGTGAGAAACGTAATTTATTTTTCTTTTTTTTCCAGGGATTAATTTTAATTTGTCTTTTCAAAATTTTCAGCCGTACGATATTTTATCAAAACTTACAGGAGAAAAACAGTATGAACAAGTATTTATCGAAAGCTATGTAACCAAATGACACGATTATCAAACTAAAAGCATAAATCAAAGTTGTGAAGCAATATATATGCTATTTTTCATTTTGCAACTGACTTCTGTTCTAGAAAAAAGAATCATTAGTTGGGCCATGAGTAAGGCCCACATAAGTAGTGACGTTCACAAATATATGGTTCACTCTACCGTATGTTAAAAAGCCTTGCCCATATTTTTCCTGATATTTGATGTTAATTATATTTGATTGGATAAAATATAACAACCGTCGAATAAATTAAGAGGGAACCATGACACTTTTAAAAGGCTTAAAAAAGTCAACATGATGCGCTTTCATAGAGCTTGTCATCGTTTCTCTCTCTCGCCTCTCTGCCATTTATCTCCGCCGTGTGCTTCTCTCCTCCTACCTCCCAAGTTTTCGGGATTCTCGACGCCGCGTACGCACCGTTGCGCAAGACTTGCACGATTCTCTGGAAATTCTCTAACCACTGTCATGTCTTCTGGTTCTGCTTCTAGGCTTCGCTGCCTCGCATCTGTATGTCCCGGAGGTGGAGAAGACGGTGGTGGTAGAAGCTCTAATGGATCAGTCTCAGCCTCCGCTATGGCAACTGAAGATGATGGTAATTACTCCATTTCCGTCGATACGGGAAATTATTAGTACTAGCAGTCGATTGTGCGGAATTTGGAATGAAAAATGAATTCAAAAGCAAAGATGCTGCTAGTCAAGTCCGTGGCTCTCCAAATGAATTTGCAGGCATTGGTTCAACTTCTGCCCTTCTTTGGCTTGCTAGAAGGTATCAAACATTTTCCAACTCTATGCTTGTTTAGCCATGATACTGTTTTTGCTGTCTATTTCGTTGAGCTAGTTGATCGAGTATTAGCTTATACCATGTGGATTCTTCTGCATTGTGCAGATTTGCTATATTATCCGGACCTACTATACCTATAATTGGTGAAGGTGATGAAGAGGCTAATGATAGGTACTTTGACATTTACTTTCGACAAGCTGGTGGCTAAACCATGGAAACCATTGTCATTTTATTGGCAAGTTGTCCTGCAAGCAAAAGCAGATTAAATTCTATGAAAGCCAGTGACATACTTGAAAAATAAAAGAAAACTACTTATAGATCTGAGATGTGCTTGAATTTGACTGGTTCTAATGTGAACAACTGAAACACCATGTGTAGGGGTATGTAGAGCAATTGGTTGCAAGTGCCGAGGCTGCTGTAGATGAAGTCGTCAGGCGTGGTGTAAGCATCACTTGATCCAAATTTCATCATCTTACGATTGTATCATAATCCTCGAAAGTGTTGAAGCTTAGTACTTTCTCGATTTTTCAAGGTGGCTCATCCAAGCAAAATTGCTGTTGGGGGACACTCGTATGGAGCGTTTATGACTACAAATCTTCTTGCTCATGCTCCTCATCTTTTCTCTTGCGGAATAGCTCGATCTGGTGCTTACAACAGAACACTTACGCCATTTGGTTTCCAGGTGCCAGCATAACCATTTTCTTTCTCGTCTCATTCTCTGCTTTCAGATAGATATTGACGTATCTTTGGTTAGCCTTTTAAATATGCCTGAAACTTTTCAGAATGAGGACCGAACACTGTGGGAAGCTACTAACGTCTATGTCGAGATGAGCCCATTCATGTCTGCTAATAAAATCAAGAAGCCTATCTTGCTCATCCAAGGTGAAGAAGACAACAACCCAGGAACTCTAACAATGCAGGTTATAACTTAATAGATATCACTGGAACGAATTAGATTCCACCAATCGACACCAATATTTTTCTGCATTGGTTCTCTGTAACTACTTTTATTTCATATACTTTGTATAACAGTCGGACAGATTCTTCAACGCACTGAAAGGCCATGGCGCTCTTTGCCGCCTTGTTATTCTTCCTCACGAGAGCCATGGGTACTCAGCACGGGAAAGCATTATGCACGTTCTTTGGGAAACTGACCACTGGCTTGAAAAATACTGTGTTCTAAACACATCAGATGCAGACTCAAGTCCAGACCAGTCCAAAGAAGGATCAGATTCTGCAGACAAAGCAGCGACTGCCACAGGAGGTGGTAATCCGGAGTTTGAAGATCACTCCAAGCTTACGAAATCACTTCTCTGGTAAAAATGTCTCACCACTCCCAAAATAAAACCACAAGAGTTCTCACATTTGCTTCTCTGATTCAGTTTATTTTTTTTAAGAGTCTCTGTACCAAAGGCAGATACAGCATTCTTGCAGAAACAGGGGAACAGATCGGTGGCAGATGCAACACAAAACTATATTATTTTTTCATAAAACATTCAGACTCATAACAAATGCCAACTAAAAGGTGTTGAAAGCACACTCTGTCGAGTGAAATGAAACTTCCATGAATAAGTTTCGAAAATATTAACCATTTTCTCTCAGACAACAATTCAAAAGAAAACTTTTGGAGAGAATGTCTGATGAATCAACATGACATTTGTGTCTGTTAATGATCTAACAAATCCCATTCTTAGAGTTGTTTAATTCTCACAAAATCCCAACCCCATCAGAGAGTTAATTAAGAAAAAGGAAAAAAAAAACAAAAACTCGAAATCATCTATCCATCCTTCTTAAAGAATCGAGCGGCATAGTTACTCTTCAGCGACAATAACACTGATCTCACCTCTCTCAAGCAAAGTCATAGAAAGCTCTAGTTTTCCTCTGTTCGTTCCAATGGTGCATCTTCCAAAAACCACCAGCAGCTAAACCGAGTGCCATACCGATAATTAACTCCTTCACAACGCTAGGCCCTTTCAATGTGGCATGTGCAATCTTGTGTCCTGCCATCTCTTCTTTTTTTTTTTAACAAAATTTTATTTATTATCTCAACCTATCAAAATGAATGGCCAAATAATCTTATCTAAAATTTGTAAGCTTTAATGCAATACTAACATTCGTATAAAGTCTTTGCATTAAATTGGTAAAAAGGACAACAGTCTCAGGATGTCATAATTATTAGGATTGAATTCTAGATACACTTCTTGGGCCCAATTTACATTTAACGGGCCACCAAATAGTTTGGCCCCACATTTCTAATTGTCTTGTAGTCAAACGTGTACTTTCGTTCGCTTACCAACTTTGTGTTCCACACACTTACTTAAGGTCGTCTTCGTCGTACCCAATTTCTAACAGTCTCTTTTTCTTTCAAAATGTCGCCGTCGTATTGCTCCTGCCGTTTCCCCGTCGCCCTCTTCCTCGTAATCGCCGCCGCTCCCATAGCTTACCTCGTTTCCTTAGAGCGAGCCATTCCTTCGACGCACGTCTTCTCTTACCAGAGCTCCGGCTTCTTCCGCGAGTGCGCTAAATGGGACGATGTAGGTCGGAGATTCCTCGTCTCCTTCA
The DNA here is from genome assembly GCA_039880935.1 of Streptanthus diversifolius. NCBI lineage: Eukaryota > Viridiplantae > Streptophyta > Magnoliopsida > Brassicales > Brassicaceae > Streptanthus > Streptanthus diversifolius. Next base: position 23,805,835 of record JAXGFM010000022.1, on the reverse strand, counting down.
TGGACGGAGGCGGAATCGGCGAAGTCGTTCCTAAAGTCGAATCGGACGGTAACAGCGACGTTCTTGAGGAAGTCACTTTGGTCAAAGACATTGACCTCGCCGGAAACGCTTCCCTCGGAATCGCTATCGACCGCGACAGGAACCGTCTCCTAGTCGCTGTCGCCGATTTGCTTGGAAATCGCTATAGCGCTTTAGCGGCCTATGATATGTCCACGTGGCATCGTATCTTCCTCGCTGAGCTTAGCGCCCATAGTAAGCTCTTCTTATTTCTCTGCATATCCCTCTCTCTCTCTCTCTCTCACTCTCTGTTCTGTGTGAGTCTCGTTTCTCGTCCGTCGACGGCTTTTAACCCTCCAATTACATTAAGCATACAACCACACTGGTTGAATGTTTGATGTCTCACAAATTCAATTCGAATGGGTTTCCAAGTAACAAGCTTTCGATACACAAAATAAAAAAAAAGTCTTGCGATTAGTGAAACAGTTAAAGTTTCAGCTTTTGTTGCTCTCTATTTGATCAAGCAAACAAAAACCACATGACTAAAGATTTCCTTTGTCTTGTTTTTCAAATTTTGTTTGATGGAAAATGTAGGTGAAGAGAAAACGTTTGCAGATGATGTAGCTATTGATGAACAAGGCAATGCTTATGTTACCGATGCAAAAGGCAGTAAAATCTGGAAAGTTGATGTCAATGGAGAGCTTGTGTCCACTATTCAAAGCCCTCTCTTTACTCCACCTGGATGGTACAATAACCTCGTCGCTCTTAACGGCATTGTTTATCACCCGGACGGTTTCCTTATCGCCATCCACACTTTCTCCGGTTTCTTACACAAAATCGACCTAACCACCGATGGGGATAGGAGTAATAAGGTCACTGTAATTGAAGTTGATGGTGGCACATTGAGATTTGGTGATGGGCTCGAGTTCTTGTCTCCTACCAAAATTGTTGTTGCAGGTAGCCTTAACATCTTCCATAAAGTTCTGATTTTGTCTCCACCAAGGAACTTCAGACAACTATTGCATTTGGATTTACCTAATTTTTAACAAAAAAAAAAAAAACTATTTGTGAGTTTTTTTTCAGGTAATCCGTCTGCGAAATTGGTCGAGAGCTCGGACGGGTGGCGGACGGCTTCTGTGACAGGTTGGTTCAGCAGCGGTATGGTTCATCGGTTAGTCTCGTCGGCTACTGTAAAGGAAGGAAGAGTTTATCTAAACCACATTGTTGGGTTTGGCTCTAAGAAGAGACACATACTTGTAGAAGCTGTGTTTTAGACTTCTTAAGGTGTGTGTGCTTTATGATTCTATTGAAATGTGATGGAAATCAAATTTCTTTTCATCTCTAGTATTGGATAAACACTTATTAGAAGATGTTTAACATCTTTCTCATTACAAATGGCAACTTGAACCTTCGTATTAGGTGTACCCAAAAAAAAAAGAAAAAATACAAACGCATTCCACTAGTGACGTTACAACCAATTGTTACTTACACTTTGGTGTCACCTTCATCGTCATAATGAAGAGGAGAAGCCGTAGAAACAGGAGGAGCATTAGAAATTCCACGTGAATTGCTTCTTCTGCCTTGTTCGAAAAGCAAAATCATTCCAAACCATAAGGACCCTTTAACGATCCTAACCATACCGATCGTCACAACCATGTAGTATAACCACCAATTCACAAAATCAACCGTTCCCACTTCCAAACTAACGTTAACATTACCATGGATTGGTAATAACAACAACAATGCTCTTTTAGCCTCTGCCACACCAACCAAAGCCTCTACTTCGTCTCGAAGCTTCCACCACCACAACGTACCACAGCTCACGGCCAAAGCCACTCTCTCCACCACCGTCTCTTCTCTCCGGTGGTAACCGGCGTCTCCTCTGCTCAACGAGATGTCCACAACCGGCCTCACGATCACCCTACACCACAGAAGCATTACCTCGTGAAGACCAACGAAGAACACGAGCCTGCTCAAGAAATTACGTTCGCTTCCGACGATTAAACCGTCGGAATTCATTCCTTCCAGGCCTAAACCGACGGAGATTTGAACAAGGAAAAGCGTGAGCCACGCGATGCTGACATGTGGATAAAAGGGAATCGACCGGTTGGGGTCTGTAGCTGTGATCTTGGTGGTTAGACCAAGAACAAGAGTGTAAACGCTTATTGACGAGACGACGGCGTATAGGATCGCCGGATTCGTGTAATGAAAAATAGAGAAGAAGAAAGATGATTCCGTTGGCGGAGGAGATTTGATCAAGGAGAAGAGGAAGGAAGCTGAAGAGAGACGGCTAAGGAGAAGGAAAGAGAGGGGAAGGAGGAGGCTAAGGAGAGTTGTAGTCACTAGCCGGAAAGGCTTAAACACCAGCTGCTCCGCCTCTCTCCGCCACTTTCCGCCGCCGGAAATACTCATTTTAGTCTCAAATGAAAGAAGGTAGAGAAGTTAAGAAACATAAAGTCAATTTTTTTGTGTTATTTATATGTGTTTTTTTTTTCGGAAATTGAAGGTTTGGGTTTGAAGGAAAGACCAAGGAGTGGGTGCCATGTCTATAGTTTCAAGGTAGGTTTGATGAAAACGAATCATTCATATAAAGATATCACAAATACGTTTATATAATACTATAATACATACGCATAATTAGAGGTTACTTGATTATTTAAACACATAGAAGAGTGATGAGAAATCATTGCCTTTATTCTTTCCAATTAATAAGTTTCTCTCTTGTCTTCACAAATTGTCAACTACAGAGAGAACAAATTATGGACATAGATAACTTAAAAAAATCCAAAGTTATGACGCAAACACAGCTACAAACACGACGTATTGCAACTCCATGAAGATCGCTTCAATAATAGAGAGCAAGCAGTTTGTATCATGTCTTTTTCATATATATTTTATTATTAAAGAACTGAGATAGCCGTTGGAGAGTTGTATATATGAACGGCTATGATGTGATTGTTTGGTAAAAGCCAATGGACGACCACGATCTCGTCTCGTCACAAAGGAAAATGAACTATCCGAATCAAACAAGTCTGAAGCAAAAAGTAATAAATAAAAAGAGCAAAACCATGTCTTCTTTCTGTATCTATAAAATGAGGAAGCCAAGTTCCTTTTATATGAGAAGAACCAATCAATATCTAAACCGGTGCGGTCTGTTGCTGCTCCTGAACTGGTGCGGTCTGTTGCTACTCCTGAACCGGTGCGGTCTGTTGCTGCTCCTGAACCGGTGCGGTCTGTTGCTGCTCCTGAACCGGTGCGGTCTGTTGCTGCTCCTGAACTGGTGCGGTCTGTTGCTGCTCCTGAACCGGTGTGGTCTGTTGCTGCTCCTGAACCGGTGCGGTCTGTTGCTGCTCCTGAACCGGTGCTGTCTGTTGCTGCTCCTGAACCGGTGCTGTCTGTTGCTGCTCCTGCACTGGTGCGGTCTGTGGCTGCTCCTGAACTGGTGCGGTCGGTGGCTGCTGCTGAACCGCCTTGTAACATTTGAGGCTGCACAGAGGAAGCTTAGTCTTTGAATCACGATACTTGAAAGGATTGGTGCACGATGGGCCCGCGCAATTTTCCCGAGGAGGAGGATAACTGCAGATAAACAAAATGCTTTACATTGTTATGATAAGGTTTTGAGCTCATAAATTCCTTATCAAACGTTACAACACAAAACAGAATCGATCACCAAAAGAAGCCGAATTCTAGAGCATTCATTTAATCTTCCATACCAAAAACATTTGAAGCAATCCCTATTTACACTGCTCACTAACAATCTGATATAGCATTTTTGTTCACATTAATCAGCTCAAAACAGCTATGAGACATCTACTCATGAATTGGTCTAATTTGAGTCTATCCAAACAGTTTGTGAGAAAGAAAAGAGAGTACACCGTACCCGGATGGTTTGGGATCGAACAGGCTAGGCACTTTGTCGATGGGAAATGAAACAGTAGTTCCTTTAGGACCCATTATTGTTCTGATGTAGCTTGTCGAGACCCTTTCCTCGTGAGCAGCTTTCTCCTGTGATCAATTCAACGCATATGACCCAATTTTTCAGCATCTCAACTTTACTCAGATATAACCTATTAACAGTAAGGTGGTTTCTCGTGTGCATTTCCCAATACCTGAGCCAATTCATCAAGTCGTTTCTTAATTTTGTCTTCACGCTTCTTCCTGCTCGAGTCTTGACCTAGAATTTTTCTAATGGCCTCTGCCTGTAGAAACAAAACCATGACCATCATCTATCACATGGGTTGCCAATACACTTTTAATGTGCATATCACGATAGACAGAGAAAAACACCAACCTCAGACTCCCTTGCAGCCTTCTCAATCTGAACTTTTCGCCTTTGAGCAGCTTCTGCCTTCTTCAGTTGCTGCTCCATCTCTGAAAGATTTTCCTTTTTCTCTATTTTTCAACAGAATTTATCACAAAACATTACCAACCTTTATTCCAAATGATATATTTGTCAATCTGAAGCAAAAGATATTCAAAAAAAAAAACCATACTTCTCGATGTAGGAGGTAGTCCATCTGGAAATTCAATCGCGCTTGATTTGCCAGATGCAGAAGCAAGGGCTCGTTGGCGACTAGTCAAAGTCGATTCCCTCTTAATCTCATTACCGATCTCGTTTTCTTCAGGCACCGAATCAAGTTCCTCCTCATAATCCATTTCTTCAGATGCAGACTTCTTCTTACCAGAATTTTCCCCATTAGATGGCTTCAATTGCCTCCTCCCGGACTCAGTCTCTTCATTAGACACAGAGGCATTCCTATACTTGAGTTTTTCCAAATACCGGATCTCATCATCATTGTCATCATCGCTATCCAAAACCCTCTTCTTTGGGGCTCGTTTGCTCTTGCGAACCGAGCCACTTGGTTCCCCTTGTTTTCTCCTCCCCGTCATAGATTCGTCTTTCTCAGCGTTCCAAGTGATTCCCTCGAGATCAGCCTTCTTATCTAGAGGGGAGTTACAATCATCTGAACTTTCCTGCCATTAAATGTCAAAAGATGTAGTATGAGTCCAAGGTATCTAAACTGTCAAAAAAAGCCTACCACAGATATTAAACGCAATCTAATCGTTTCCAGGATAACAAAGTGAAATGCACAAAAACAAAGATTTTCCAATTGTTGTCCATAAACAGCAATGCATTTACTAGTTTGAACCAACTTAACCTAGTCTAGTCCCTGAAACCCGAAAAGATTATGGGCCGTAAGACAAAACCCGAAAACAAATCATCTAACTCGCATAAATTGTGATTTATATAGTACTTTATCATCCTTTTGCATTGAGTATCTTTTACGGTAAATGCTAGACTCTTCTAGGGCTGTACGTAGCATTTTCCCAAAAAGATACTCAATGCAAAAGGATGATAAAGTACTATATAAACCTCAATGCATACGAGACAATGCAACAACTTGAGCTTTGTCAATATATCAAAGTAGGATACTTTACCTCCATATCGTTGTTAGTAGTATCATTCACCGGTTTTGAAGACTTTCGAGAAGAACCATTAGCATGAAGCAGCCGACTCACACCACCGATCTTAAGCTTCAGTTTCTTTGTTTCACCCTCAAGCTCACCCAAATCAGTTGCCTTTCCATTGATGATGACATTACCTTCATCTTCCCGGCTAGTGTTCTTCCAGCTGGCAGGTGCGAGTAAACCTTCGGTCGAGCGTTTGTTTCTATTGATGATCTCTCTACGCTTCGAATCATTGTTTCCTCTTTCGGATTCCGCTATAGATTCAGCCCTCGATATACACTGGCTAAGACTAAACTCTTTCCTCCTAGGGTTAGTATCAAATGCAGGTATGTCATCAGTCGAGATCTTGCTGAATTGATCTAAAGGAGATAAGAGATTCGATCCCCCAGGGCGAGGGCGACGACAAGTCAAGCTACGTTTCTTTCTCACCATATTCTTCAGACCATCATAACGAGGACCACCATTATCTTCCATTGTAGAGTATATAGAGAGGCATATACACTCTTCCCCCCTCTCCGCAGATTACTTAACTTGAACACCAACTGACCAACTGAGAATAGTGAGAAGCAAACATGTAAATGCATTAGACCAATCAAAGCATATAGATGGATCACAAAACAAAAACAAAAAGGAGAAATCTTTCGGATGACAATTGAAAAATCCAACGAATGTATCATCAGAATCCCAGATGAATCAATTTAAAATCACAGACGAGAACTAACACTTTCCTAAACGCGGAGTACGATCTCTAGCGAATCCACACAACTGTCGAGGAATTGAAACCAACACCAAACGATCGAAACAAAACCAAACGAAAAAGAAGAATAAACAAACTTTTAAAGCGGAATATGTAAACACAACACGATCATCACGAGAAACAATCGAAAACAGAAAAAGAGAAGAGGGCGGAGAAGAATACCTAGCAAAGATGGAGAAGAGAATCTGAGAGGATGGAGAAGAAGAAGAAGAGAAACCCCATAAAAAGGATTTGGGGGAAAAATCGATAAATGAATCAAGGAAGAATTAGGGTTAGGGTAAGACTCGGAAAAAAGAATTAAGACAAAGGGAGGAGAAGAAGAAGAGTAGTAAAGAGGTGAGAGACTAATTATCTCCTCGTTCACCATTCTTTGCTATTTCAACACCAACCCACAACACACACACACATCCAAAAATAAAAAGGAAAGAAAAAAATAAAATCCAAAGATCCCTTTTTTATCGGTTTTTGCTGATCCTTCTCATTTGAGACAGCTAGACTCGGATGAGCCGACTCAGAAGGTAACTCGACTCGAGTTTTATTTGTTTCCTTTTCCTTTTCTCCTTACTAAAGACGGGTTCTCTCATCTCATCTCTCTCGTTTCTTTCCTTTTTATTTTATTTTTTTCTCTCTTTCTGTTGCTGCGTTTGGGTTTTATCTTCTAGACACGCCGGTGCGCATCTTAAAGAAGATGCATTTCGCTGTGTACGTTAGCCCATGCCGCTTTCTGTCGTGTCATTCAATCACACGTGTTTTCTTGCCCCCATTTGAATTACAAATGCGCAAGAAACTATGAAATTACAAAATTATATGATATTACTCACTCGTTTATATATTATATGTTTAGGAACACTATACTCCATTATGACAGTTCTTTTACGATTCATTTCAAGAGATAATAAAACTTTTGTTTTTGGATTACATTGGTAGAACACACAATCATACATTTTAGCAAATATTGAATTATATGTTTTTCAAAAATTAATAATTCGTTAAAATATTGTTAAAAATTTTTGTCGTAAAATTCAAAATATAGTTGTTTTCCAATCATTAAGTTATTTGGGAATTTCTTTTTTATCCTTTTTATTTTGTTTTCCAAAAATTTTATATCTGTAAATTGTTAAACCTAAGTTGATATAATTATTAGATAATTAATATTTGAATTTTTTTGATAGATTTACGAAACCAACGTTTAAAGATGATAAATTTAATTTCGGATTATATTGTTAAAAATAATGATATAATTTTAAAAAAATTACAAATATCAAAAAAAGTTTTTTTATATAAATTATGTTTATGAAAGTATTGTTGAAAATTTTGGTCAGAAAGTTTAAACGATTTGTTTTATGTCTTATTTTTTTTAGTTTTTAAATTTTTAGGGTTTCTTAAAAATCTACTTATATATTTTAGAACTTCTGTATTAATAAATCAGCATCAAACCCTAATTTAATTCAAAATAATATTAGGTTCTCACCGATTAAGAACAAAAATATTATTAATTTATACTTCATAATTTCTATTCTATTTTTGTGGTTGATAACTCGTAGTAAAATTATATTAGTCAATGTTTTAACAATTGAGTTAAATGGTAAAAAATTTGAATTGTCAAATTAATTGAAAAACCTAAACTATTTACATAGCTGTGACTAACTAGTCAATTAGTCAGGATTTCTTATACTGTTATTTCCAAATCTCGATTCTTTATATAGGAAAATTGAATTTTAAAAAGTCATTAGTTTAAAGAAAGGCAAGAAAATGACATTGAGATGCTAAAAGCTTAAACACTTAGTTGAATGTGAACTTTGACCAATTGAAATTGAAAGTGAAAGTGAAAGTGAAACGGTGGTAATTATAAGTTGAATCCTCTAATGTGATTAGGTACATTGTAGTTAAGGTACTTATTTGTCGAGACAACAACGGTCTCACTTGATAATGAATCCTTATGTTCCTTTGTCTCTATATATCAGCCATCTTGTAAAATTCATTTGTCTTGAATATTCCTAATCCTAGTAACTGAATATATTAGTCAACTTTTAACTCTTTTATGACTTTCAGAATTTGTATACGAGTCATTTAAGCAAAAATCTCATCTCAATACATTTTGTGTTGTTGGATGTGTGTTAAGCTTGGTGGTTGTAGTACTATGCATTGTTGTATTTAGGAGGTATTGGTTGTCAACTACAAGTTTTCAGTTTTCTTCGAGAACTTGTTGGTATCATGTAACTGCATAAACAAGTCAATGCTATTTTTGGTATCATGTAATTGCAGAAGGCCCATATAATCGTTTTTACATTGCTACTCTCTGATTCATAGAAGGCCCATATAATGGTTTTTACATTGCTACTCTCTGATTCATAGAAGGCCCATATAATGGTTTTTACATTGCTACTCTCTGATTCATAGAAGAAGCTAATAATAATAAACCTTACATTAGTAGATATCAATAAAGAAGAAATTGTGTATTTGGAAGAGAATCTTGTAACAAGTGCGTATCAAAGGCCCATTATTTGCCCAATTATGTAAACTTAGGACAAGTCGGGAAAATCGAGATTGTCACTCTCAGTATACATCTCGCCGGGCAAAAAAAACAAAATCCACAAAGCCCTAAATTCGCTGATAGAAAAGTAAATAAATCGAAGTCATGTCTAATCGGAACCCTCCGTCGTTTCGCGGCGGAGATAACTCAGAAGATGCCGATTTAGATGATATCGACTATATAGAAAACGAAGAGGACGAAGAAGATTCTGAGAACGGCGGCTCTGCGGCGGCTAACGGTGGTGAGGATGATGAGATCGATCCACTAGACGCATTTATGGAAGGAATTCACGAGGAGATGAAGGTTGCTCCACCTCCTAAGCCAAAGGAGAAGCTAGAGAGGTACAAGGACGATGAAGACGATGATCATGTCGTGAGTTTCCTCAAGGCGAAGAAGGATTTGGGCCTCACACTAGCCGCGGATGCACTTAACGCAGGTTATAACTCCGACGAGGAGGTGTATGCTGCAGCCAAGGCCGTAGACGCAGGGATGCTGGAGTACGATTCCGAAGACAATCCGATTGTCGTTGATAAAAGGAAGATCGAACCAATTCAAGCTCTGGATCATAGCTCCATCGACTACGAACCTATGACTAAGGACTTCTACGAGGAGGTCGAATCGATATCGAGTAAGTCTTACTTTGCTTTTCGATTATCCAAAGTGAGTTTCTTTTTGTGTTAGATTCACTCAACTGATCAATCTCTTAAATACAGGAATGAGTGAAGAAGAAACTTTGGATTATCGTCACAGTTTGGGAATTCGTGTGTCGGGGTTTGATGTTCCTCGGCCGATAAAGACTTTTGAGGATTGTGGATTTTCCTCACAGATCATGAGTGCTATCAAAAAACAAGCTTATGAGAAACCAACAACCATCCAGTGTCAGGCTTTACCTATTGTGCTCTCTGGTCGAGATATTATTGGCATAGCCAAAACTGGTTCAGGGAAGACGGCAGCATTTGTTCTTCCCATGATTGTGCATATTATGGATCAGCCGGAACTTCAGAGAGAAGAAGGTCCAATTGGTGTCATTTGTGCTCCAACCAGAGAACTTGCTCATCAAATATTCTTGGAAGCGAAGAAGTTCTCAAAAGCATATGGCCTACGAGTTTCCGCTGTGTATGGTGGATTGTCTAAACATGAACAGTTTAAAGAACTCAAGGCAGGATCCGAGATAGTTGTTGCTACTCCTGGAAGGTTGATTGACATGCTGAAGATGAAGGCTTTGACAATGACGAGAGCCACGTTTTTGGTTCTCGACGAGGCTGATCGGATGTTTGACCTCGGGTTTGAGCCTCAAGTAAGGTCTATCGTTGGCCAGATCCGTCCAGATCGCCAGACTTTGCTCTTCTCAGCCACTATGCCTTGGAAAGTCGAAAAGTTAGCTAGGGAGATTCTTTCAGACCCTATTAGAGTCACAGTTGGTGAAGTTGGGATGGCCAATGAGGATATCACACAAGTTGTCAATGTAATACCATCAGATGCTGACAAACTTCCTTGGCTACTTGAGAAGCTACCTGGAATGATTGATGAGGGTGATGTATTAGTTTTCGCTTCTAAAAAAGCCACTGTTGATGAGATCGAAGCTCAGCTTACTCTGAATGGTTTTAAAGTTGCTGCCCTTCACGGTGATAAAGACCAGGCTTCACGAATGGAAACGTTGCAGAAATTCAAATCTGGAATCTACCATGTGCTAGTTGCCACCGATGTTGCTGCCCGAGGTCTTGACATCAAATCGCTTAAGACAGTGGTTAACTACGACACTGCAAAAGACATGGACATGCATGTACATCGTATTGGTAGAACAGGTCGTGCTGGTGACAAAGACGGGGTTGCCTACACACTTGTTACACTGAGAGAGGCTAGATTTGCTGGTGAATTGATAAACAGTCTGATTGCTGCTGGTCAGAATGTGCCTCCAGAACTCATGGATCTCGCCATGAAGGTAATAACAGCTCCATTTCATTGATATATGCAATAAATTTCCTTTTTTCTATCTTCCATCATGCTATAAACTTTCATCCTACTAGCTCCATTCCACCACTCTAGTTTCTCTTTTTTTTTTATAAAACAAAAACATGATTGTTGAGCGAAATTTACCTTTACAAATCAATAGGATGGACGATTCAAGTCCAAGCGTGACGGAAGAAAAGGAGGTAAGCATATTTTTAGCTCTATTGAATATTCAATTCTATTGCCAAAAAAACTGCGAGCAGAAACCTTTCATTAGATTTGAATCCTAAAGGGAAAAAGCTGTGGTCAATGTATTTCTTTGCATATGCGTTATTGTCAAGTGTGGGAATCCATCCAAAAATCCCGAGCATGATCTCTAAAATCTCTTGTACATAGGTGGGAAGAAAGGTCGAGGACGAGGTGGTGGAAATAGAGGAGTACGAGGAGTTGATTTTGGTCTTGGTATTGGGTTTAATTCAGAATCAAGTGGGACACCGTCTCAAGCTGCACCAAGTAGAAGCAGTGCTGCACCAAGTAGAAAGGGGGTGATCAGTTCTGTGAGAACCGGAATAATGGCCCAATTCAAGAATAGCTTTGTGGCTGCTACGCCATCGAACCCACAAAGCCAGGCTTATCCGAACAAGAGGCCATCCCTAATGGGATTTGTCTCAGGTGGGACCATTGGTGGGGACATGGGTAGAACGCAGACTCAAACTCAAACACCCCCAGTAGGCACTAGTCATAACGCTACATTACATAACTCCAGTCAAAAGAATCCACAGAGGTTTGATTCCCATTAGTTTCACTGTTTTCTTGTAAAGTTTGATTTCTTAACTTTTAGTGTTGGCTGATTTATAATTTGATCTTACTGTTGCAGTTCTGAAGATCGGCCAAGAGAGAGAAAAAGGAGGTCTGGTTGGGATAATTGATTGCGTCAGTAATGGTTGCAAGTATCTTTACAGTCTTGATGTATCAGTTGTCTTGAAAACTTTATTTATCCTTCCTGTCTCGCTCTCGAATATCTTCAAAATGTCACATGTGTTGTTTACTGCCTACGAGAAATTGATGGAAGATATTATAAATAAAAATTTGTGTACAGCATAGTGCAAATGAGGTGATGAAAAAGGGTTCAAAATTACAAAGAAATACACCAAACAAAAATCCACTCAAAGTGAGTTTAATACAAAAAAGTAAAGCCTTTCACATGTCTTGAAGCAGAGTGACGGACATGATCTCAATTGGTGATTTTGGTTGGTATTGTTCATCAGTCTCAACTTCCTCGATCTCCTGAACGACGTCTTGTCCTTTTGCAACTCGACCAAAGACTGTCAATTTCTCGTTCAGATCTGTGATCTGAGCAGACACAATGAAAAACTCGAATCCTCCTTGCTCGTTTTTAGCTTCAGGAGTTCCCACCATGAATTCTTCTTGTTTTAAACTGATCAAGACAGAGATAGAGAAAGAGTTTCCATAATCAGCCTGAAACAGAAAAATCTAAACTGTTTTCCATATATATTCGCTAACGGTTTTAGTAGTGTATCAACCTGGTATCAAGATTCTTCCTTTCGAGTGCCCAATCTTTGATAGCATCGAATTCAGCAGAGTCGCCAGCTTGAATCACAGAATGCTTTACAACTCTACGGAATAAGAAACCTTTAAAATACCCATCTTGACTGCCCACACCAATGACAAAAACACAATACAGATTATGTAAGAATTGTGTTAAAAAGGTAAATATGTCTTGGACCTGAATAAAGTTTTTGCTTACCATAACTTCATGAACTGGTCAACAACTTTGGGAGCAGTATCCTTGAACAGTTCAATGGTCACTGAACCTTTGCCCGTATCTAAGGTCTACAGATCAACAGAGGAAAAGATACATTGAAGGAAACAAAAAGAAAACACATCAACTAAACAAAACATATGTGGGACAAAACTCACAGCAAACCGTGGGAAAATTGTATTCTTCATTCCCGGGAAGGCTGCATCCTACACAGAAACAATCATTTTAACCCCGTCAAACACATCGGCATTCCTACGGTCACCAAACGAACAAACTGTGCAGGGATGCTAAACCAGTAAAAGGCATAGACAGGCTTATTGATAATACCTCAAGAACTGATCTACCATTGTGCGTTGGGATCTCAGATCTGTAAGCCACAAGAATTCCTCAGTATACACATCTTAGACACCAAGAAACAAATTAACACAGATGGTCCAAGTATACTTTCCTAAACTTGTTCAACTAGTCCAAGTATATGGGATGATAAAACCAATAATCTCAATGTCATAAATAGTAATGGATGAATAGAGAAGGTGAGAAAGTGAGGAACCTATGGGTCCAACGTCTGTAAGCGGAGAAGAGGACAAAGACAACAAATAGCACAGCCAAGCTGTAAATGACGATGTTGGTTATGCTTATACGAGACGGTCCTTTCTTCTTCTTGCTTTGCTGCAATAAAGCTTGAGGTTTGATCTTCGCCATCAGTTTGCACAAAACTTCAGATCCCAACAAAACCTTGAAGAAGAAGAAGAAGAAGAAGACGAATCACATAATCAATAGGACTAATCAGACAAATGCATCAGATTCGGCATATTCACAAAATGCCGTTAGCTTCTACAGATACACAAATCTATGGGATCAACAAATCTTCTTCTCCGATCTCAGACAACAAATCTACGAGAATCGAATCATTCAAAGAAAATCTCAGATCAATCCAAAAAAATTCTTCAAGCGAACATAGTAGAAATCTGGGGGAAAAAAAAAAAAAAAATCTAAATCTGGAAAGTGAGTGAGCTCAAGCAAAGACTTACCTTCTCTTCTGTTGTCTTCTTCTTCGTCAGTTGGAACTTGGAACGTTAAGAACTAAAAGTTTGTGTTGTTTCCGCAAAGTTTGTGATTTCTCTCTTTCAGTCTACGAATGAATCTGTTTGCCTTTTAAAGGGGCGATAACTGAAGATAACCTCTCTCTCCTGGAGAGAGGCACTTGAATTTGAAAATGACTTACCTTTTAAAATATACATAAATACTTACTAATTTCATTGAACTTTGTTTTTGTTTTGCATTAAACTTTTGCTTTTATGATTCATGTTATGTGAAAATTGATTTGACGTGGATTTACAGGTCTAGTAGTGTTTTATTTGATAATGTTTAGTTTTTGGTTTGGATCAGGTGTAATTAGGTTTTATATACCAATAAACTCGACTAAAATTAAGTTCAGTTTTACATATATTTTTTTGTCAATTCCGAAATTTCAACCACTACAGTTGCTTATAGTAAATAATTAAAAATATGGTGTGAAATAAATAAAAATATTTATCGAAACAAGAGATCTGGTGGAATTTTTTTTTTTTTTTAATATTTATAAATGACCTTGAAAGCTATTTTTAGGACATGACTAGTCTTGTTGCTCAAAAACCACTGGGCAAGCGCGAGTTTACAAGCACAACAAGATCTTCGGTTTCTAACCAAAACACGAATCGCCTCAAACTCTTTCATGGCGCATCGGTGACTCGATGGTTTCTTTAGAAGACTCAAAGTTTATGCCACTTTCATTACACATTTTCTGTTGGACCCAACAAGACCCCAAGTCCCAAGCCCCAAGAACGCAGTGACATGAATATTTACCAAATGATCCGAAATTAAATTCTTTTACCTTATGTGCCTTTAGCTTTTTTAGTCTCCTTTCAAGATACTTGTTTAGTGAGATTTCCTGTATTGAAACAGAGGAATGCAAATAGGGATGTGATAAGATCTCGTGAGATGTAATATTAGCTTCCTTTTAATAAAGAAACTCGACTGTTCAATTACCTGTGACATTTTATGAACAGGTTGTTTCAACAGCCATTCTTGTTACCGGGCATACTAAATTGTTTTCCTGATCCTGAAAACACACGTCACGTGAAACGCTGGAGATTACTCTTCTTCTAAGATACTATTTATAATATGGAAGTCGATGTGTGTCAATGCGACACATTCTAGAAATTATATCTAACCGCTTCGGATAATGATGGTTGTTGAAGATTGGTAGTCTGTTCAAATAGATGAGGCTGAACTTGCTCGGTGTTGTCGACTGCACCTTGGCTCTGATTGCTTAACGGGGGAGATGCAAATTTTTTATCTTGTAGCCTTGTTTGCTCTTCGAACCATCTCTCAAACATGGAGTACTCCTCGGGTTTCTCCCACTGGGTGTGCATCCATAGAATCAGTCTAACTAGACATAGCTTCAAGTGGAGTACACAATGAGAGAAAAGTATTACCGTGCTCTCGCAAGTGACACAATGGTAGTAATACTTGTTCCCATCAGGACAAGTGTGTTCACTCCAGTCACACTCAGGGATCACTGTATTTTGGTCGTCAGTAGTGAATGCATTTGAATGACTAGAAATCTTCTGACCATCGCCACTAGTCTACAAAAAAAAGGTAGAAACAGACATGACATAAAGCAGATGAATACAAGAGATTTATGGAAACCAAAACCGTCTAAATAAACTCGTGGTCCAGAGTTCAAGATCCGTCTACCATTAGCAGATCCTACAACAAAAGGAGTACCTCCACGCTGGCAGTCTCAGATTTCTGATGCTTCTCTTGAGGTGGAATATCTTGATGCAGCGGCTTTTGAATCTCGGACACTGTTTGAGCATTTTGCTGAGGAAAATGATTTGGCTGCGAAGAGAAATCATGTTGCTGAACGACTCTAGGGGCTGCAGGTTCTTTGTTTCCCCACTGGGGATATTGCTGTGGTTGCCAATTTGGGTCGAATTGTTGTGTTGCAGGTGGAGCGTTAAAATTAGACCTGAAGACACGTAACAATCGAAATATGTAGAGATGACGTAATTTATGTATATCAGCTATGAGGATTCCATTCAATAAGAATGCCAACAGGTAGTATAATCTGAAAACGTTTTGGACGTAAATCCTTCAAGAACTATAACTAAGTGACGAAACCATAAGTGATGCGGATAAGGTTAAAGTGTAAGAACCAAGAAGATGAGTTTGTAACCGAATAGAAATTTAGGGAAATCCTCAAACAAATAATGTAGAAAAAAAAAAAATAGGGAACAGTAGAACCTTGGTTCCCCTAGACGGGGTTTTTTAGGATCAGCAAATCTAACAGTCAGAGGCTGATCAGAACCCTGTGAGGAAGACAGAAAATACAGGAAGTTACGAACAGTGGACGCCATATAAACGCACTGAGATACAACAAAGAATTGTCTGCAATACCTACCCGGATGGTAAAGACTCCATTTAAACCTTTGATTGCCGCTAGTGCCATCTCCCTACGAGCAAACTGAACGAACGCATACCCTGCAGAGAGCAAAGAAATTAGTTATAATCTGGTTTCATGCAAATCCAGAACATCACATTAAGACAGAGGCTGGGAGAACAAAAACTAGCAAGATATAAAATCGATTTGCATATAGTTTATATAAACCATGTTTCATAAGAGTTATAACAGCTTACGAAGTGCGATTATCGGCTATATTGAAGTTTTACAATCAGTTATTGAGCACATGAAGTATTCACACTCTACTGGAGGAGAAACTACAGCTAGGATGAAGGAAGCATGATTAAAAGTCAAGCACCTAGCAAGGGAAATGGACATTACCACGGCTAATCTTCATGTCATCGACTGCCATATAAATATCTTCAATGACTCCATACCTAGAAAATACCTGAGAAGAGAACACTTTGAGAATTTATGCACATTTACACGAAGCCAGGGAAAATAAGTATGAAATTCAACTAAAACTGGAGAAAAACAAAATTCTGCATACAGTTCTGTCAATTGTCAGTGACAAAATAATTCAGATCAACTGCCAATGAAAACGTAAAAGGACTCCAACCATACCTCGTGGACTTCCATTTTCGTTGTTTGTTTGTTGAGGGATCTAACATATAGTTTATCTGGAATTTGCACTGTTGAAAAACCTAAAGTCCAGATTGAAAGAGAATAAAAAAATGAGAAAAAGAAGAGACAATCTTTCGTACTCAGGAACTCGTAAAACTTGCTATTCTGTACTAAGAAAAGAGGGAGAACGAGAAGCAGATACTAAATAAGATCGAACAGGATTTTTGTTTCAAACATTCCCATGATAGTCTACTAACCATGTTGTCTTCATATAGTTACGTTCTATCTAATTTTCTGTTCCTAAGAGTAAGAAAGAGCAGTCTTACCAATCCTTTCACGTTCTGCGTCGGCATATCTAACCTTGACTTGAGACATTTCCTGAAGTGATGAAAAACATAAACCTTTTTGAAAAGGATCCCACATCAGTGAGCAGGGAAATGTTATGAACAAAACATTGAAGCTAAGACCCACCCCAGGAAAGGTATACTGATCTGTTAAAGCTGCAATAGCAGCATTACCCTCATCTAACTTTTTGTACTTAACAAAACAGTAAGCTGCAAAGGGTACACATACATAGAGGATGTTATAAGAAAACTGATAATCCCGAGAAGCAAGTAAAAAAGGCACTAAAAGAAAGATATGGTCTTCAAGTAACTGCAAGTCACCTGCTCGTTCACCGCTCATCTTATCTTTGGGTAGAATGATCTCGGTGACATTGCCATATTTGTCAAACACCTGACGGACCTGATAAATAACACAGATTGTGAGCCAGAATTTAAATGATAACATAAACCTTGATAGTGAACAAAGGAACTCACATCGTCTTCCGTTGCTGTCTTTGGCACCGGCGCAACATATAACTTGGCAATACCACCCTCAGCAGTAGCATCTTCATGAATACAGAAAGAATAGTATGAAAAAGATGAAGTCAGAAAGTAGTTCAGAGTATTATTGGTGATTGAATCACCAAATTTTACAGCTTTTCGTCTAACATGAAGCAGAGTATAAAGAAAGAATCAAAATTGGAGAAAACCTGGGGTACTGGACAGAGAGCGTCTCTTCCTTAAGGTGCCACCGCAAGGACTAAACCCAGTACTCGGTGGAAACGGCGGAGCGTCAACGATCATATTGTGTTGTTGTTGGGCGGGGTAATGATTATCAAATTGCGGCTGACTGAAACGCTGATCTCTGTTGTCGTTTTGTGGGTACTGATGGAATCCAACGGCGGAGACATGGTGAGGTGGCGGATGAATCTGATGATGTTGATGATGATGATGAGGGTTGTAGTTGTTGTTATGATAGTACGGAGCTTGTGGTGCTGGTGGTGGACCAGGGAAGGCGTTTGCGACACGTCTCTCCATCCCAAAACCCCTATTTCACTCTCAGATTCTGTAATCGGAAAATCCCTCCGGCGCCGGTTGAGAGCGAGAAGAGTCAGTCAGTCAAGTCCTAAGGGTTTCCCGTACCGGGCCTGTAAGTTTCGATCTGGTTCGGTTAAATAAAATTTGACTTTAAGAAACGACGGCGTTCCGAGCTATGGATTATTAAGAATAACCCTCTCATTCTTCCAGAGGCATTCAAGTTTATAAGATGACAAGACTGCTATTAGTTAACAACTTATGATAATTTCTCTAAACATTTTAATAGCTGAGGCACGGAGAAAGGGTGGTCAGTGTGCTTACGCATGACCCAATAGACCCCTCACGAGGGCTTCAAATGTGATCGCGTAGATTCTTGTATACTCCATTGTTTGAGTTATTATTGTTCTCTCTCTCTCTCTCTCTTGTATTTTTGCTTTGGTTTCATTCTAGGAGGAATAAAAGAGACCCGTACGTATAGTTGGATGACCTACTTACATAGTTCAAGACCAGTTATTAATAATGCCACATTAAAAACTAATCATCAGTTTTAAATTGAATTGAACAATTGATCTTTACTGAATCTGATTAGTATTTTTTTTTTTTTCAAACTTTGATAGGAATATTATTAAGCCAGCCATCTTGGTCAATAAAGGAAACATTAGCGAGGTTAAGAACCTCTTGTTCACTCGCCTTCTTCATCCATGGCACTCTACCTGACGTGTCTGCTCCAGCTCCAGTGCAACCATACTCAACAAACGTTGTCTCGGCCCTAAAACAGTTTACTTCTTTTCTTTTTTTTTACTATACACTTGATTCGAAATATATATGACGTTTAAAAGATGGAAGTAAAAAAAAAAAAAAAAAAGGTTAAGGGATTTATACATACTCTTGACCGTTTGCTTTCCAAGCATCCCAACCAATAGGCAAAATAACATCGTCTAATTTTGAACGGTAAAAGATGACACGTGCGTAAGGGTTCCACGCTCTTCCCAGCAATGTTTTGCCTTTGCCTGTAACAGTACACTCTTTAAAAACAAACCCTCCGTTATCCTTCGCCGAGTTTCTTCCCTGTGCCGTTATCGCTCCGTATGGTCTCTCCGGTGCGTAGATCCCCACCGTCAAATTCATTGTACATTCCTTTTTTTGTTGTTATTACATTCACCATCATTTTTACTTTGTTAACACATATATAGACGTACATTTAGTTCATATATAATAATAAGACCATCATTTCTTCACAATTATATTGGATTTGATGATGTGTACCTCAAAAAGAGATTGTGCATAACCAAAAATAATATCGATGCCACCAGAAATGACGCATCGCTTGTAGTAATGTCTGCCAAGAGCGTCAAACAACGTATCTTGTAAGCTGTCGAAATTTGAATCAATCACAACATACTTGTCTCCAAGCATCCTTGCCGCCACAGCTGGTACGACTGGATTCGCTAAAGGAGTCACTAGTGGCACGTCAAATGTATTCTGCGAAAAATAATAATTATATATCCATCAATAATTACACTCTAATTATCTTATGCATATCTAATTATCTTATGCATATCTACTACGGACTAATCAATCA
The DNA here is from genome assembly GCA_039880935.1 of Streptanthus diversifolius. Classification (NCBI taxonomy): domain Eukaryota; kingdom Viridiplantae; phylum Streptophyta; class Magnoliopsida; order Brassicales; family Brassicaceae; genus Streptanthus; species Streptanthus diversifolius. The sequence goes on along the minus strand of JAXGFM010000022.1, from coordinate 23,786,334 downwards.
AAATCTAGCTAGAAAAAAGAAGCTGTTACGATATATATATAGAATGTATACTTTGAAGGTAATGCCGGAGATGACGATGTTGTCGGAATAGGCGGTGAAAGTGGCGCTAGTGTCGGTGGCTTGATGATCCTCGTAAGTTATTATCGTTTTTTGAATTCCTTCGCCTTGCATATATATGTATCCCTTATCTTTTTGTATGTTTACTTTCTCCCTACACGTTATTATTGCTCGTTTATATAATTGCAACATCATTAAATCGCATCTAAATGACTAAATAGTTAAACATGAGAAAGGATACATACGAATTTATTGACAAATCACATTTTAGTTGCTAACCAATATTATAATCTTAATATCGTATACTTTTCGATTTGTAAAAGATGGAAGAATCCATGTTATTTTGTAAAAAAAAAAAAAAAAGATGTGAATAGTAAATTAAAAAAAAACATATAAATATATATTATATCAGAAAATAATATATTACTTGTAAATGCCGCTTTTTATGAATATGCGAATCCATTTCTGGTTATTAGCAGGGATTGAATCAATTGCACTTTGGACCGTTTTGTAATTGCCGGCACCGTTTAAATCGACGGTAATGGTTTTTGCTAACTGGCCTGAAAGTTCATCTTTCCGTTGATTGTAATCACCTGAGGCAAATTCGTAAACCGACAAGAACGTAACCACTAGACACACAACGCAGTGAGTTTGAAATGACATTTTTCAGTGTTATAATTATGTATTAAACAGATGATATGCCAAAGAATGAATATGCACTAAGTATTTTATATATTAAGCTTGAGATGTGTTAATTCTTATCTGTTTTGAAGTAGTTAGTCATATAAAGGAGAAGATCCAATGCTGTTTTGTTTCTCTATCATTTTCTTCTTTTTGTGTAACATAATAATTTGACAACAATAGAAAAGTATTTCTATTCAGTTTCTTGTTTACTTATTGGAATGATATTGTGAATGTACCCTTTCATTGTTCATATATTTTGACCTCATTTTTTTTCTTTCTCTTGAGAGAGGTTAATTATGCTTGGGTATATCTCTGAGTCCATATCATTTTCCTAAACACATCAAAGCTAAATTATTAAAGCAATGACATCTAAATAAAATTTTAGAATTAAATCTAAGAAAATACCCTTACATGATGATTTTTTTTTTTTGAATATACAAAGATATATACACTTACATATCTCTTTAGTTTTATTTATTTATTTTTGTTCTTTTTATATTACTACTGATCGTTCTTTTTATTCCAAGCTTAATATTTTATTGTTGATGTTGAACTTGATTAGGCTTATCAACAGAAACTACTACTAATCATTTCCGCATAATAGGCGCATTTATGAATATATTCATTCATGTCAATCCATGTAAATTTTTAAGATTTGTAAATGTGCACTCCCTCAGTTCCTAATTAATTGATCTTTTAAAATTTTCACACATAATAATAAAATATTAATTAACATAAAATGTATGAAGATATTTTTAATTGTATTATAATGGAAGCGATCAAGACAATCTTGATTATTATATTTTGTTTGGTGGGTAATGACGACGATTTTGAGAACAGATGTATTAACATATAATGTGTTTCAGCGCGAGTAAACTCAAATATACTTGACACACAAGCATTGATATCAAAAATGGAAAATTAATTTAGTCACATGATTAATAGTTCCAAGAAGTAAGAACATCCATGAGATGAAGAAGCTTATGATAAACCTTGCCTTGGTAGAGATCTCAGAAACTCTACTTGTTCGCCTGCAATCAGATCTAAATATATATATATTACATGGCTCGCCAATCGATTCATAGCATACCAAAAACTGTTAGAAGAAAGTATTTGTTTCCAAAAGTAGAAAGTTAGATACTGATCTCGGACCGCAACTAAACAAGTAACATCGAAAATCTTTTTAACAATTTTCATCAGTCAAAGAAAAAACACACAAACAGAAAGTTGAAATCGAACACAGATCTACCAAAAAAAAAAAAAAAAACTGAAAAGACAGATTACGAGTTTGTGCGTGAATCTAATCCAACAACAAAATCGGATTTGATAATCTACTACATAAAGCCTTCGAATTAGATTCACGCACAAAACATGTAATATGACTCTTCTCTAAATGCAAATCTTCATCTTCTTTTTATGTTTCAGAGAGAGTCTCTATCTTCTCGCCGACGCAAAAGTAGATAAGAGTTTCCTTCCAATCAGCTATACCTAATTTGTATCGTATCAAACTGTCGGTTTATGGATCAGGCCATCAAACAATAAAAGGTCCAATTTCATGCTCTCTCTCTTTTAAATGGGCCTTCGACCCAACTATTATTTCCAGCTTCGGCCCAGCAAGCATCTATATATTATACAGTATTATTTTTTTTCACTCGGATATTACTACTCGTATGAATCATTTGATAGATTCGATTGGTATGATCTTCTTCTATTTTTTTTAGAATTAGATGACGCACACATACCATTTTCTAGTTAAAATTTCTATTACAGTACTACCAAATTAAATGAATACATATATGTTTTTTATTTTTTTAATCAAAGAATGAATACATGTATATATATTGTACGTACATAAAAACATTACATTCGGCCATACTTTCCGCAAATTTGAAAGTTGTTTATTAAAATTGTGAATTGGGATATATTTTGGGTGGCTAGACGAATAGGGAGGATATAAGAACATGTGCATGCACGTTGATGTTATATACATTCAACTGTTGGATTAAGCTCAATGATGAGTTCTTAAAAGCTCAAGATTCACCTCACAAGTACAATCCTATGTGACTTAGGATTGAGATGAATTCCTAAGAGAGTTAGGAATATAACTCCTATGTGACTTAGGAGTGTGAGAAGATAATTACAAGTTGTTAGTTTGAGATAATCTTAGAGATAATGTTTAGACTTGATGATTAAGTTTAAGAGAAGATTTGTGTTTATCTTCTAAGATTTAAGGAGGTTAATAACTTGTATAAATAGAGACCTAAGGAGAGGTTTCTAAGTGTGAGTTTTTGAGAGAAAACTTGTGAGATTTGAGAGAGAACTTGTAAAGCTTTGAGAGTTTGAGAGAACCATTAATCAAAGTGTGATTAAGGTTGTGTGAGAGCTTTAGTTTTTGAGTTATTTTTCTAAAGCTAATAAGAAGAGGAGTTCTTATTAATCTTGCACTTTAATTTCTTAAAACAGTTCTTAATCTCCATTAATTGGTATCAGAGCTATAATCAATTCGATCGATGGTAGTTACTGGGCAGCCGGAGCTTGAGCAAGAAGATGCAGCGGCGGAGACGGTGGATTCCTCCACTGTCAAATCCGGTACACCGGAAACGTTGGAGTACGTACCGTCGCTCACAGACCCTAGAGTGAAAACGCGGCTTCTTCATGAATTTATCACTTACCAACGAAGCTTAGATTCAGATATCGACACGCTTCTATCTCAGAAGACAGAGCTGGAACGGAACTTCGTGGAGTTTCAGAAATCCATGGAGATTCTCGATATAATGAAGACGGTTTTGGAAACGGAGGATTGCGAATCCACCGCAAAATTAGTACAGAGATTTCTCCATATCGATTCTCAGTACAGGGATTCTGGTTCCGATCAGAGAGAGCAACTTATCGTGTTAAAGAAGCAACTCGAAGGTATCGAGAAGAAGAAGGCCATAGACCAGAGAGTTCGTCTTACGATTTTGAGATTCGTGATATTATATTCTCCAGTGGGAATGGAGAAAGGTCTTCAGCTTAACATTGGTTACCTTAAAAAGGTGATTGCAATGAAAGGGAGGATGGAATACGAGAATGTGGTTGAGTTCATGGAGCAAGGACTCGGACAGGTGAATCTCTTTGGCGGTTTAATCAATTTATCGCAGGACATTGTCATGGCTATTGAAGAGAACGACGAGACCTTGAGAGATCTCTGCGGAGAAGATGGTGTTGTTTATGCGATTTGTGAGTTCCAAGAGGAGTGTGACTCTAGAGGTTCGTTTATCTTGAAGAAGTATATGGAGTTTAGAAAATTAGCTAGATTGGCATATGATAACAACAATCCTTCAAATTTGAATCTGCTCGCTGGTGGTGGGTCTGAAGAAGCAGACCCGAGAGAAGTCGAACTCTATGTTGAGGAGATATTGTTGCTGATACATTTAGGTGAGGATTATACAGAGTTCATGGTGTCAAAGATCAAGTCTTTGACATCGGTAGATCCTGAATTGTTACAAAGGGCTACGAAGACATTTAAAAATATAAGTTTTAGCAAAGTGATTCAGAATCTGACAGGTCTATATGTGATACTGGAAGAATTCTTTATGGTCGAGAATGTGATGAAAGCTATAAGGACTGATAAGCATGTACCAGATAGTCTTACAACATCAATGGTGGATGATGTGTTCTACGTGTTGCAGAGCTGTCTAAGGAGAGTCATTTCAACTTTGAACATCAGTTCTGAGATTGTTGTATTGTCCAATGCTGCTAACTTGTTGGGAAATACTGCGTACAAGAAGAAGGTCTTCGAAACTGTTGTTACAATGACAGTTAAAGCTTTGACAAGGAAAGGAACAGCTCTGGGGAAGATGGCTAAAGTCTCAAAAGACTATGAACCTGTGATTGAGACATACCAGAAAGCTCCTACAGAGCATCGTAACCAAGACACGTTTAAGAGGCTGAATAAGGCAGAGAAAGCCAATAAAGAGTTGGAGCAGCAAGAGTTTTTTGATCCCAGTATTGGTACCGAGGAGCGTGAGAAAGGTAATGAGTTTTTCAAGGAGAAAAAATATTCTGATGCTGTGAGACATTACACTGAACTGGTCAAAAGAGGATTACTGGAATTTTTATCAAAAGACCAAGAAGGGAAGCTGAGAACTGATGAGAAGTTGGCCGTAGTTCTAAAAGAAAAAGATGCCCTTGAAGCAGACGTAGCAGAGGTCACAAGTAATGCAGCGAAAATAAAAGAAATTGGTAGTGAACTAGAAGAGAAACTAAAGACATCAGATGGTAATTACAACAACACAGAACCTCTTCTGTCTCAAGCTTTGTCAAACAAATCTGAACTTGAGCAGAAACTGAACTTACTGCAACTGAAAAGTGGTGAGGCGGAACAGGAAGTGAAAAAACTCTCTGAGAAAGTATCTGAACTAAAAGATTCTGCTGAAGTTTCCAAGGAAGAGAAAATACAGGCGATCACTCAGATGCAGGAATATAAAGAAAAAGCATCTGATTTGGAATTCTCTCTAAATCAATCATCAGTCAGAAACTCAGAACTTGAAGAAAACTTGAGAAATACTTTGCGGAAGGGTGCAGAACATGAAGACCGTGCTAATACGATTCACCAGCGCCGCATTGAACTAGAAGGTCTGTGTAAATCATCACAGTCCAAGCATGAAGACGCAGAAGAAACGATTATGGAGGAAGAGGAAGAAGTTGAAGTTCCAGTCGCAAAAGAGCAGGAAAAAGACAGGAAACCAAAAGCTGGATACATGAGACAGAAATCAGAAGAAGGTGTTGACGCCATGTGTCCTCTCGAACTCACCGCCTGCAACGATCTTCCATCGTTCAGGAGAGAGATCAAAGAAAAATCGTCGGATTTCGACGAGCAATCGATTCTTCACAGAGACGTGAAGTGTAATAACATCCTTCTAAATTCAAAATACAAAGTGATTCTCACGTTTTTGGGACTCGCAAAGCTGATGAATTCACTGATTTATCACACCGACGATGTCGAAGAGAATATCTCCAATGCCAGAGACACTGCGGCAGGTAAAGCTTATGGTGTGAAAGAGATTATGGTCCATAAAGCCCAAGATGCTAAAAGAAAAGTAACAACCAAAAAGACCCACAATGTGAAGGGAACAATGGGCCATAAAATCCATGAATCAAAGGAAATGGAGAAAGATATAGTAAGGGAAAAGGCCCACGAACTGAAGGAAAAGAAGAGAATGGACCTTCAAATTTACGAAAGAAAAATGCAACATGAAAAAGATTATAAGCTAATACAAAAGACGCATATTGACGATACAGAAAATGAAGAGGCTGAGTTGAGAAAACGAATAAAGAAACAGCGAGATGAGTCAAAGAAAGAACACATGTATAGAGAGAAGGAACAAGCCGAGCTAAAGCAGCAACTTAAAGCACATAAACAGATCATGGAACGGTTTCTTAAAAGAAGCAAAAACGCTACATGGACCGAACCAAAACGCCTTTCAGCTACACTTGGTTCAGCTACACTTGGTGGTATTTGCAGGACACACTTTGCTACCCAGCGTCAGTTGGGTCATTCGTTGACCAGTTCGGAAAAACATTGGGGGATGCGTAGGCAGTCAAAGAGTGAACTGTTTCCAAAACTAAATAAGAGAGCAACATCTGACGTTGACCTTAACTTGGAGAAGCAAGGGGATAAATGTGAAGTGAAAAACATAGATTTATCGGTATGGGATTCAACGGAGACGTTAAAGCTCTTCGAGAGTGCAGTAACAAGAAGCTGCTTAGGGAAAATCAAGTTTGCAGATAAGGGAAGTCTTTTGGGAGTGCAAGATGTGAAAGAGTATATCTTTGAGCTTAAGGGGGACAATGTTGGATTAAGCTCAATGATGAGTTCTTAAAAGCTCAAGATTCACCTCACAAGTACAATCCTATGTGACTTAGGATTGAGATGAATTCCTAAGAGAGTTAGGAATATAACTCCTATGTGACTTAGGAGTGTGAGAAGATAATTACAAGTTGTTAGTTTGAGATAATCTTAGAGATAATGTTTAGACTTGATGATTAAGTTTAAGAGAAGATTTGTGTTTATCTTCTAAGATTTAAGGAGGTTAATAACTTGTATAAATAGAGACCTAAGGAGAGGTTTCTAAGTGTGAGTTTTTGAGAGAAAACTTGTGAGATTTGAGAGAGAACTTGTAAAGCTTTGAGAGTTTGAGAGAACCATTAATCAAAGTGTGATTAAGGTTGTGTGAGAGCTTTAGTTTTTGAGTTATTTTTCTAAAGCTAATAAGAAGAGGAGTTCTTATTAATCTTGCACTTTAATTTCTTAAAACAGTTCTTAATCTCCATTATCAACGTGCTAACAAGCGATCAATTTCGACCACTAATAAACTTTCCATCATGGCTACTTCATATATATATATATATGTAGACCTACCTTATTTAGTTAGGTACTTTCCACGTTACCTAGCAACTCATAAACTACACACATATACACTGGTCAATCATGCTAAATTATGAAAATTTACATAAATTAACTATGAGACGTACATATATGTCTAAGACAATTATCAAGAACAATGTTTCGTGTTGACGGCGATATATAGGAGGTACATTGAATGTAATAGTCTCCGAGGATGTCTGATCAACATCGCTCCACGAATCTGCTTCTTCATTTGTTCCTATAAAAATAAACAATAAACACACAAACACATGACGAGCAAAGAACATAATCTTTTAAGATGCTTCAATCAAATCCACTCACGAAAATAAAAATCTTAAATTTGAAGTCCACAAATTCAAGAAACATTGAAGATATCCCCATGTTCTTATTGTCTTTTTAAAAATTAAAACATTATCCCATTCCCCAACATCGTTATCTACTTTGTCTAAAAATAAATAAAACACCTAAAACTACTCGGGACTGCTTTTGTAATTGTATCATTAATTTATTTGTAATTGTTCATTAGCTGCGCCGGCTTTTATCAGCTGGAAATAATGAGATACAAAGGACTCAATAAAAGCAAAAGCATTGTGACAACTAATTATCCATATTTTATCATATATATATATATGTCTATCAAAATGGATATTATCATTTCAAACTAAATGCATTCTAGCAAAATCAAAACGTCGTTGTATGTTTCGAAAATCGTTTACGAATCAGAAAGAAAAAACATATACACACAGTCCAAAATGGATATATATATATATATATTCATCTTATATTATCAACTTATATATCTATTTGAATCGCCATATTCTTAATACATTGACTGCATGCATTGCTTGTAAATTAGAGAATAATTAAATCTAGATTGAATAAAGCACAAAAATTAAATTACATTCTTATCGTTGCTTCGTCGACTTTGGTAAACTCGAACTAATTGGCCGCAAATTTAAAATAAAATTATAAAGCGCAACAAAGGAGGAATAAGACAGGGTGTTTATGGTGATGTGAATGGGAAGAAAGTTGGTGTTTTTAAGCATGTAGGAGATTTGGTGATGATGAAAATCATGTGAGTGCATGTGCATCGAGTTGTATTTTGGTGACATGTCCTCTAATCTAAGCTAAACCCTAATTATCCATCAATAACAACATTTAAAAACACAAAACAAAACACCCTTGTGGACACTTGTCCAAATATCATCCAACTCTTTTGGGATAGAAAAGAGAACCTTCTCAGAAGCTGTAATCTCCATTTTAAGTTATATCCAAAGGTCACTTACCTTTATCTGTGTCTATATAAATGAAGGCCCTCTCATATTTGCATCATATTATATCATTTTATAGAGTTCTTATCATTTGTCGATACAACATTCTTTCATCACATTAACCCAAACAAAACATTCTTACATCATTTACAATAATGGGAGTGACATTAGAAGGACAAAGAAAGGAATCAGTTTTGGTTTTGATAAAAAGACAAAGAGCACGAAGGGCACTTGTGAAGAAGATCATGATCCGACCGAAGAAGAGTCTGGAAGCTTCTAGAAGACCGTGTCGTGCGATTCATAGACGAGTCAAGACGCTAAAAGAGCTTGTTCCAAACACCAAATCATCAGAAGGTTTGGATGGACTCTTCAGACAAACGGCGGATTATATTTTGGTTTTGGAAATGAAAGTGAGAGTTATGCAGACAATGGTTCAGGTCTTGACCGAACCTGATTGTGTCTAATGACCTCAATATATTTTTGTAAATCTTCCTGGGGTTTTAATCTTTATTTTTATTATAATATGTGTTTTTTAGTTTTTATTTGTTCGTGTTTATTTATATTATCTTGTGTGATTTTCCTGTGTTGTGCTATATAGAAACGAATTGTTTTATGTTGCTAAAGTAGACTCCGCAAAAAAAAATCATGATATATATGTATGCTTAGATAAATAGCAGGTGACTGATGTTTTGGGAAAGAATGGTATCTTAAGTTCTGAACAAATCCAATTCATAAATCGATAAATATTGTTCTGTGGGAATAGTTTTTGGGCGTAAATGGTTAACAAATAACGAAGAGTTATAGAATTCTTCTAGAAAGGCGTTATTGAAAAATAAATAAATAGAACGAAACAAAAGTTTTATAAACAAGAAAATTATGTTCCTCTAGAGAAAAAAAAATACAAATGTAGGGAGGCAAATAAAAAGTGTTCTACCACTAAAACCCACAACGAAAGTGTATTGAGAGAAGAACGTTTAACGTTTGCGTAGGCCATGAATAAAGATAACAATTTTGGGTTCATGTAATGGAACTATCGTCCGACTTCTCCAAATTCTAATTCCTAATTCAGCCAGTTGAGCTACCATTTCCTCATCGTTTTCCATACAATTTAGTGAAAAATCAAAAATTGAAATGTATAGGACATATAGCATAACTATACATAAATATATTATGATGACACAGACAAAATATTACGATATACAATCACCGATTGATTTTTGGGATTAGGCACAATGAATGAAACTAGACTAAGGCAATTGATCGATATAAGATTACTCCTTCCACATATAGTATTAATATTTGCAAACCTGTAACATTTTAATTTTTTTTTTTATATGTGTAAAACTTTTTTAAAAACTTGATTTGATCATATTAGTAAAATGTATTTATTTTTTTAATTATTTGTCAAGAAATTGTTTTAGAATTAAACATGTTTGATGTGAAATAATTTAAAGATTGATGGCCTATCGAAAATTATTTTTGATACCCTATGAACGAGAAGACAAAACACGAAAATATATTATAACTTTTGAATTCTCCGATTAACGTCACGACCATAAAATAGAGATGAGCAACAGACAGAATTAACGGATACGAGATCCACTGATATAAAACCATTTTTTAGACAGTATAAGTTTCTTTTTATATAAAATATATGGTAAAAGTGTTACTATATATTGCAGTGTAAAAAAAAAAAAAGTGGTACTATATATTAGTTTTAATAAAATGCTGTTAATATCATTGAAATGAGAGCGGTTAGCAGTAAAGTGTTACTATCTCAAAATAGATTCTTCCGGAACTATGAGATGGTAGATAACAAGTACAAATGTTTGAGTCCTTTTATGTCGACTTGGATTTGGGGTTCGACAGTTTTATAGTGTATGGTACTAAACGTTTGTTTGTTTTTCTTGTGTATAAACAACTTGGAGCTTGATTTGGGCAGATGATTAGGCTCAAAGTACTCAGATATTTTTTGTTCTCTTTTAAATCAGTCTCGAGTTTTCTAAACCTATTTTTGTGATATTTTGTTACTTTCCATAAGATTTACTAAGTGACCAAAAGTATGGTGGATAGATCCAAAACGAAAGCGCTGTTTCTTTCACTTATACAAGAGTTTAAATATACTTACTGATTAACTTTGAATTTTATCTGTTTTTGCGTTAAAAGCTGCTTATTGTGTCTCAGTTTTGGAAATGTGCCTCAAGCACTAGTAAGGAAATAATATCATTAACCGAAAATATGCCCATATTAAGTAATTTTATATGATAATATATGCAATTCAAACACCACATATTTTTAAGCTACGTGCTTGTGGAGATGGAGTATACCTATATAAGTGTGTATTTAAAAAAATAAATATAGGTAACAAAATGATATTAATGCATATACCTTAATGACTAGCTACCGATCTACCATCAGACATGATTTTATATTAATCGGCAATTTGGCATCATGTTTGATGCGGCGATTAATAAATAAAATAAGATCCCAAAATGCGTTTACTTTGACTTACCCATGTGCAATACCAACGCAACGGTTATTAATTAATTATTTAGTTTTTTTAACTCATTCACAGCTTCATTTTTAGTATTGAAAAAAAAAATCTGAAGTGGGTCAACACATGAGATACGAGTTGCATTTGTGTACTTTTTTCTCAATTAAAGTAACAAAAGGCATTTATTTAGGGATGTGATTGCTACTAGTGAATTCACGAGACATAAATAAGTATCCAAGGAAAAAAAAAAAACCACGTTAAGTATATTAATATCCCTTGATTCATGCTTTCTCAACTCTTCTATAAGGCTTTCTCTTGTTAGGGAACAGATTTGAATTTATAATAGTGTATATACATTCATTCACATAAAATAATTTCTTTGACGTCTATTGATTACCGCAATGATCTAAAATGCGCCTATAAATACGTAGTGTATATACATTCTAATGTTCTCCATATGATATGACGTATGATATATTTTGGTTCTCTTTACTTCGGTTTTTAGAAAAAGACTTATAAAGAAATAGAAATATTAAGACGAGTGAGAACATTTTATAAAAATCATCCATATATTTTTTTTGGGGATAAATCATCCATATACTTACGACACCATGCGGATCAAGATACCAATTTGTTTTGTGTGTGCAATGGTGTGTATAAATTAATTTAGACATTAACATATTAATATATATATATATATATATATATTGAACAATCAAGTATGGCTTATAAACTCTAATTTTAAAGATCTGACTATATGATATGTATTATATATTATACATACATATATCCCAAGATTCTAAATTAATGTTTGATGACGATGGCAGCATTAAGTGGTATAGTGGAATACTATTGACTTGTTACCCTGTGTCTTGACTCGTGACCGGAGTGAAATTTAATACTATTGATTTTTTTTTATATTTACGGTGATTGAATTAATTTAAATGTATCTACTTTTCACGTAATACATTTTATTTTTTATTTTTTAAAATTTCATTTACTTTCTCCTATTAGTTTTTATCCACTACGATCCTAAACGTATCCAAGAAGCAACCCTATCAGTAAAAAAAGATTAAATATTTTTCTCTATCTTTTCTATCATCCATTCCTTATATTAAATAATCTCCTTCAAAATTTAAATTACAAATTTGATCATTTTATTTCACCTTCATATTAAATTTAAGTAACTATAGCTATAATATGAAAAAGAAAACCAAAACAAATAATTTATTCTTGCTCGCAATCTAACGTCACGAAAGAACAAGGAGTGGATGAAGGCTGAAAGTGGGCCACTGGATTTTTTTTTAAAAGTGGGACCGACCAGCCGACAAAACAAGACACGTGTAATATCTGCAAACGTAGGAGTAACATACGCCACCATCGATGTGTGCAACACCGAGCCGCGCGTCTTTGGGCCGACCTTTGATTGAGACCCTTTTCTTCTTATTTAAAAAAAACCCTTTTCTTCTTATTTTTCTCCCACACACGTGCATGTTTTTTATTCTTTTTCTTATTTTTCACAAAAAAAACTTGACTATAATTTACAAAGCCGAGGTAAAAAATTCAAAAGGATAAAGCAATTTCGGTAAAGAAACAAAAAGAGTGATTCAAATCTTGACTTTGTTACCTTTAATCTTTTTTTTTTTTGCTTTTGCCGTCGGGATCACCGCTGGTTATAAAAATTCATGAGGCATGCAGGAGTTATATAAATTCTGTCCCCTTAACTTCGATCTAATTCGGATTTGCTTTTGGGTCCACCGATTCTTTAATAAAACAATTATTTCGTACTGCGGATGTATACAAAACAAACTCGCTATTCTTTTAATCAATGTAGGTTTCGATGGTAAATATGCAATAACCATATATATGCGATACCAGAGTTTTATCGTTTTTGAGATTTCTTTTTTTTTTTGTTTTTGGGTTCAAAAAAAAAAAGAAAAGAATATTTTAACAGGCTTTTATCAGATTTTTATTTTTTTTATTTTTTTTCATAATCACATTCCAAAAGACAAAAGGGAGATGTGAACACGGTCCATTATATATATATGATATACACTAATATCTTATTTTCCACCAGTTTCAATGATTATAAATACACCATTGGCTAACTAGACCGAAACGATACGATGAATTTTTTTGATTTCAGTATATAGACTCCTTACATCACTGCTTTGTATAAATATTCACGGACAACGGTCTCACCGTCCCCAAATGTCCCTCGGCTTTAGAAAAAAACACACATCTCATCGGTGATCAGATCTACCTACATATGTCCATAATATATCTTTTAGATATTTAAAGGAAAAAAAGAGGAAAAGACAAGTTTTTGTGTTCACATAAATATTCCCATGCACCAGAACCAACACCAACGCTTTTCTTTTTAATTATAAATATCTTTATATTAGTAACAAGTAGTATTATTTTCGTTCTCGTTCACACTTGCCGCGATAAAACCGGTTAACCGTTGAACCAGCCAAAACCGGACGTATGAAAGCTTTCACTGCGTTTTCTGACTTACGCGTTGCCTTACAATTTTTGAAAAAACCTTGGTCGGTGACCGTTTACTGTAACATTCTGTACTGTATGAACAACCTGCTACAGCCAGTCAACATTTAACACAGTGACAAATATCAAATCCTGCATCATTCTTTAAAGTGCTCTCTCTACGCCAAAATTCTCACTCTCTCCTATCTTTCAACCCTAATTTTTTTTTAAAAAACTCTTTCTTTCTCATCGCCTCCTCTCCTTTTTTTTTTCTTCTTCTTTCAATCGAAAGATCCATCTTCTGTATTGGTTTTGATTTCTTCGCGTCGATCTCTGTTTTGGTTTTAAAATACTCTGTTTTTTTCCTGGAATAACAGAGAGAGAAGAACAATGGAGTTTACGGATTTCTCGAAGACGATTTTTTATCAGCCGTCGTCGCAAAGCATTTGGGATTTCGGAGATTTCGCTGCGGCAGAGAAGAATTCGTTAGGGTTTATGGAGTTATTAGATTCTCAGCACAATCATCAGATTCAGGAGTTTGCTACTGCTTCGCCTCATTCTTTCCTTCTCGAAACGCTCCAACAGCAAACACAACCGTTTGCGAAGCTGTCTTCTTCTGACTCAACTACCCTTAAAGCCCCACCGTCAAACGACGCGACTGCTGATAAATCAGTGGCGTCAAAGGTGGAATCTTTGTGGTCGGATCATTTGTTGATAAATCCACCGGTGACACCCAACTCGTCCTCGATTTCTTCCGCGTCAAGCGAGGCTGTTAACGAAGAGAAAGCGGAAAGAGGAAACGAAGAAGACGAAGAAGAAGAAGAAGAAGGAGAAGTGGAACATGAACATGAACAGAAGAAGACTGATACTAATAAACAGTGAGAGTCTCATTTCTGTCTCCTTAATTATTTTTCACATATTTTTCTCTCTCTCTCTTTGAAAGTGAATATCTTCAATGAGAAATGGGTTTCACAAACTAAAGCATTTACATTTTTATTTATCGTGTATGAACAGGTTGAAACCAAAGAAGAATACTCAGAAGAGACAGAGACAGGCAAGAGTGGCGTTCATGACAAAGAGTGAGGTTGATCATCTCGAAGATGGTTATCGTTGGAGAAAATATGGTCAAAAAGCTGTCAAAAACAGTCCTTTTCCTAGGTAAAAAAATCCATCCTTTGACCATCTTTTCATTTTTCCATTCTGTCTCTATATATTTACAAACAAAAGAGGAAGAAAACTCTTTCGTCTCCAATGACCAAAGCGATAAGATTAAAAATACACCAAAAATGTATTTATCCTTTTTGTTTCTTATGTGATTTGCTCGAGGACATGCATTATGTTACTTTGTAGGATCTTGTGTCCGATTGTTTTTTTTTTAAAAAAAAAATCGGAGGATTTAATCAACATTTACATGTTAAAATTACTTCATCTATACTAATTAATAGAAAAAATTGTATCTTTCTTTATCATAACATTACTCAAGAGTTACAAAACACAAACATGAAACCTAAACGAAATCTTTCTACTTTGCCTCTACAAGTTCTTAGGAATTTTCAAAAGGAAGGTTGATCATAACACATGCTAATGTAATGCTGTTTTGTTTTTGCAGAAGTTACTACCGTTGCACAACGGCTTCATGTAACGTGAAGAAGAGAGTGGAGAGATCATTCAGAGATCCAAGCACTGTGGTTACAACCTACGAAGGTCAACACACACACATTAGTCCACTCACTTCTCGTCCAATTTCCGGTGGAGGCTTCTTCGGATCATCAGGAGGTGCTTCCAATCTCGGTAGCTTTGGGTTTCCGATAGAGAGTTCAACACTAATCTCTCCTCAATTCCAACAGCTTGTCCATTACCACCAACAACAGCAACAACAAGAACTGTTGTCTTGTTGTGGAGGAGTCGGCGAGTACGTTAATAGCCACGCAAATGGATATGGTGATGATGAACGTGTGAAGAAGAGTCGAGGTTTGGTTAAAGATAATGGACTTCTTCAAGATGTTGTCCCGTCTCATATGTTGAAGGAAGAGTAGCTATAGTCTTTATGTAGTATTGTAATTTATGAATATCTAATCTAGGTTTTATTTTGTATAATTGTCTAAAGAAAATGGATCTTTCGTTCTCATGAGAAAATGGTGGATCTAAAAATCTGAAGCTAATGTCAACTACTGATGATATTTTAGCGATGAAATCATGGAATAATTAGGAAAGAATATTTTAATTTACTGCGAGGTTAACAAATTATTATTTGTTATTAAGCATTGGTTGGACTAGCTAGTATAGTTAACATCAATCGCAATCTAACACACACAAAAAAAAATAATGTATGTCAACTTTTGTAAAATATGATTCGCAAAATCTTTCGAATCGCATAATAATTTTGTCGTTTTGTATATTACTGATAATAGTCTATATAATTAGTTTTCAATCTGATAGTTTATATAATTAAATCATGGTCGTCTTTTAAAAATTATTATTGTTATACGGGCGTTGCATGAACTCTATGTTATTTTTTTATTACTTGACAAAGAATTCTATGTTCTATTGTTCATAGCTAGGCTTTGTAGTTTGTGATTATTATTTTTTTCTCAAGTGGAAATCTACGGTTCTAAATTAGAACTTCTAATGCATGCGTTCTAGGGTTGCAGATCACTCTATCCCTAGTCAAAAACAGCGTCAATTAATGTTTTCGGGATTTTTTATTCATTGCTTCGGTTCATTTTTTTTTTGTCTTGGAATCTGCATAGTTAACTAGTTTTTCAAATGACCGAGATAACTAAAGAGGAAATTAATGCGAAATTGGAAGCATAAACTCAACTACTTCTACCTAATATTTTTTTTATGTTTTGATCGACGTTCGCGAATTCTATTACTTCAGTTTTTATTTAATTTATTTACCGCTTTTGTTCGTCTTGCTGTTTCATTCATGATTACACCACGGTGAAGAAACAATGACATGTGATGAAGACTCGATAGTCTTTCTCTTCTGGTTAATTTAAACGTGTTTAGGTTAGAGTCCCACTCTTACGTCAAGACGCGCGCGTTCAATAATTTCGTGTTACAATCTACTAATATTATTTGATTGGATTGTGAAGACTTGATCGTTTTTCTTTCGTATGCGTTTATATTTCAGACGAATTTTACAAAAACAAAATGTAAACACACGTTGAACCGTGTCCGTGAATCCAGTGCTTGACACCAATTTTGGCAATTCTTTTAACGGTTGTGAAACATAACAAAACAATCAAAGTTTGTGTAGTCCCCTAAGTGCATAGACTTGTTGGAAAAAAGGTAAAAAATAACAAATCCCGCAAAGAAATAAACAAAAAGTAAAAAGCAGAGAAGCAAGTTACCATGCAAATTCACTTCTTTTTTTTTCTTGGTCTTTTTGTTACTTTTTGCAGCCATGTGTGTGTGCGAGAGAGATAAAATGTTTAATAGAACAGAACAAGGAATCAAACAAAAGAAAAGAAAACAATCTTATGAAGTAATACTACCTTTTGTCTTTTTGTCTAGTGAGTGCATAGCAACGCCAATGGCTTTAGCATGTCTGTATTGACCTTTACGGTGAGTGATAATCCCAAACCGAAATCATTATCCCAAACAAAGCCACGAAGCAAGGTTACCTAAACTTTTGATGGCTTAAAAGTAAATGACTAAAATACAAACTTGTAGAGACCCATTGGTTCAATGAAACAACAACTTACAACCTTTGCTTTTATGATCTATCGTACTATGTATTTTTTATTCAACCTAGTCGTGGTTTTCTAGCTAAAAGCATGTCTAAACTCTAACTTGATGTTCAAGCTTTCACATTTTCTAAACTATTTAGCATCGCCAAGGTTGGTGTAAGGACTCTGTTTTGCGTTGGATATATATTATGCGTTTATGTTTCAAACTTCTTCGAATTTTCCGTTGTTGGCCAAAATCGTAAATTTACGTGAATAAAATCGTAAAACCGAAACCATTTATCTTTGTAAACGACCACCACTATTTCGTAAATTGTTACCTTTGATCACTCAGCTACATGGTCAGTAGTTTTGAAGCAGAGAGTCGTATACAAAAAAAAGAGAGATAAACGGGCCTGACATGGGCCGAATCACATATAACGTTGACAATAAACTTAACGGGCTTTACTTTAGTGAGTGACAAAGGGATTAAATTGTAAAATCCGACTGGCTTAATCTCAAGTCCTAAAGTCCTGGCGCCACAAACCCTTTCTTTTCCGTTTTGCGCTGCTATTCGTTTCATTCGTCAGTCATGGGTACGGAGAGGAAACGGAAGGTTAGTTTGTTCGATGTCATGGAAGATCCATCGCTTTCGGTGGCTAATGTCAGCAATCTGATCAACAAATGGAACGGAAAGGCTTACTCGCAGAGGTACTACGAGATTCTCGAGAAGAGGAGAGATCTTCCCGTTTGGCTGCAGAAAGATGAGTTTCTCCGTACTCTCAGCTCTAATCAAACGCTGATTCTTGTCGGTGAAACTGGGAGTGGTAAAACTACTCAGGTGAACTTTTTCAGCTCCCAATTTGATGATCTGTGTATTTAGGTTTTAGTTTGCTCGAATGTGTCAATTTTAACAGTAAAAATGCTGTTTTTATTGTACAGATCCCACAGTTTGTTTTAGATGCCGTGGAGGCTGAGAACACTGATAAGCGTAAGAAATGGTTAGTTGGCTGCACGCAGCCTCGTCGTGTTGCTGCAATGTCTGTGTCTCGTCGTGTTGCTGATGAAATGGATGTAACCATTGGAGAAGAAGTCGGTTACAGCATCCGTTTCGAGGACTGTAGTGGCCCTCGCACTATGCTAAAGTGAGCTTTTTCTTTTCTTTGGTTTCTCTTTTCAATGTTTATGATCATATAATTAACATTTTCTTGCTTACCTTAACAGGTATTTGACTGATGGTATGCTGTTGAGAGAGGCAATGGCGGATCCGCTTTTAGAGAGATACAAAGTTATTATTCTCGACGAAGCTCATGAGAGAACTCTGGCCACCGATGTGCTGTTTGGTCTTCTGAAAGAGGTCTTGAGAAACAGACCTGACCTTAAGCTAGTTGTGATGAGTGCAACCTTGGAAGCTGAAAAGTTTCAGGAATATTTTAGCGGTGCTCCTCTTATGAAAGTACCTGGTAGGCTTCATCCGGTTGAGATCTTCTACACACAAGAACCTGAGAGGGACTATCTTGAGGCGGCTATAAGGACCGTTGTTCAGATACACATGTGCGAGCCACCTGGTGATGTTCTTGTTTTCTTAACTGGAGAAGAGGAGATTGAAGATGCCTGCCGTAAAATCAATAAAGAGGTCAGTAATCTTGGTGATCAAGTGGGGCCTGTCAAGGTTGTACCATTGTATTCTACTCTCCCACCTGCGATGCAGCAGAAGATTTTCGACCATGCACCAGAGCCGTTGACAGAAGGTGGTCCTGCTGGTAGAAAGATTGTTGTCTCAACCAACATCGCCGAAACATCTTTAACCATTGACGGTATTGTTTATGTTATTGACCCTGGTTTTGCTAAGCAGAAAGTCTACAACCCACGGATTCGTGTTGAGTCATTGTTGGTGTCTCCAATCTCAAAGGCAAGTGCTCACCAGAGGTCAGGTCGTGCTGGTAGAACCAGGCCTGGAAAATGTTTCAGGCTTTACACAGAAAAGAGTTTCAACAATGATCTGCAGCCACAGACATATCCTGAGATATTGAGGTCTAACCTTGCGAATACAGTCCTGACATTAAAAAAGCTGGGTATAGATGACTTGGTGCACTTTGATTTCATGGACCCACCTGCTCCTGAGACATTGATGAGGGCATTAGAGGTTTTAAATTATTTGGGAGCATTGGATGATGAAGGTAACATGACAAGAACGGGTGAGATAATGAGTGAGTTTCCCTTGGATCCACAGATGTCAAAGATGCTCATAGTCAGCCCTGAATTTAACTGTTCAAATGAGATTCTCTCAGTTTCTGCAATGTTATCAGGTACGTCCTTTGCCATAGTATATTGTGTGCTATATTTTTTGGCAATTGGTCATTGTGTATAAGAACTCATCTATAAGCATGTCGTACGCATGAATATCTACTGCATACAAGCATGTCACGTGTCTGCATTTGTGTGTCTGTGTTACCCTGCCATTAGAGCTAGGGTCACTAGTTTCGGTTCTCCATGTCCATGGTTGGGGATATCTAGTAATGCTGATGCATGTAGTTGCAGTTTGTCAGTATTCTTTCAAGCAAATGGTATCGTCTCTCTCGCCTCTATGCATCTGCTGACCTCTTCCATGGACCTATTCTGTTATAAAAACCAATTCTTTCTCTAGTACCGAATTGCTTTGTCCGGCCTAGAGAGGCTCAAAAAGCAGCAGATGAAGCTAAAGCTAGGTTTGGACACATTGATGGAGATCACCTGACGCTGCTAAACGTGTACCACGCCTACAAGCAAAACAGTGAGTTGTCTCTTCTCTATCCTCTGCTTTTACTCTTATAGCTCTGCTTAAGACAAGTAAACTGACCTCACCAAACATGGGTACTTGCAATTCTCACAGATGAAGACCCAAACTGGTGTTTTGAGAACTTTGTCAACAATAGAGCAATGAAGTCTGCAGATAATGTTAGGCAGCAACTAGTGAGAATAATGTCAAGGTTTAACCTCAAGATGTGCAGCACGGATTTCAACATCCGCGACTACTACGTCAATATAAGAAAGGCCATGCTTTCTGGTTATTTTATGCAGGTGGCTCACCTAGAACGCACTGGCCATTACTTGACCGTAAAAGATAACCAAGTATGTCAACACATAATCCATTTTTGCATTATATTACAGATCGATTTCCCTCATCAAAGAGAGACTGCTTATAACACTTTTATCTGATGGGCAGGTGGTTCACTTGCATCCATCCAATTGCCTTGATCACAAACCGGAGTGGGTGATTTATAATGAATATGTCTTGACTACTCGGAATTTCATTCGCACTGTTACAGATATCCGCGGTGACTGGTTAGTTTCTATCTCCTGCTTCTGTTATCTCTCGCCTTTTATTTGACATCTGTTGAACTCAATGCTTGTGAAAACCGACCATCTTCGCTTGTATTCAGGTTAGTAGATGTTGCACCGCATTACTATGATCTTTCCAACTTCCCCAACTGTGAGGCAAAACGAGTCCTTCAGAAGCTTTATAAGAAGAGAGAGAGGGAAAAGGACGAGAGCAAGAGCCGAAGGTGAAGAGAATCACTCTCTGCGTCGGCCAAGAAGATTCTCTTAGTCATACGACCATCTTGTTTTGTAGAAGCTATACTTCTTTGTTTTGTATAAGCTTTTTTGAAAATTCTGTCGTTTGTTTATGTTCAATACTCAAAAGTGTATTTATTTTTGTTGAAAAATTGGGATGAACATCCAAATATAATATAATATGCGTCGACTGGAGAATCAAATCACCTGACAAAACATCTCTTAGTTATAAGACCATCTTGTTTTGTATAAGCTATGTCGGGTACTTAGTCGAATCTTGCCGACTTGCTTTACTCAAATTTTGTTTTATTTGACATTCTTCTCAATAGATAGATGGACATATTACACAAGCTCTGTTACAGCTCTGTATAACACAAAATGCTCGTTTCCGATAAACTTAACGAAGAGCTTCAGTCCAGCTACTAGCGTCTTGTTTCTTAGCTTTGGTCTTCCTCATCAATCTCCTCAACTCCGTAACACTAGCCCAATCTCCTTTCTCGCCATGAACTCTACACAGAACATCATAAGCTGCGGGATGCTCTCTTCTCAGCCTTGAGATTCCTTCAGCAGCAACTTCACCGAGCTCTAAACATGAATGCAATCCGCAAGCCCCGAGCAAAGCCCCCCAAATAACAAAATCAGGCTCAAAAGGCATCCCCTTTATCAATCTCTCTGCTTTATTTAATTGACCAGCCCTTGCTAGTAGATCCACCATACAAGCATAATGCTCCTTTTCTGCAGTTATCCCAAACCTACCCATCAACGTGAATTGCTTTTCCCCTTCTTCCACTAGCCCGGCGTGAGCACAAGCCGACAACAAGTTAATGAAAGTCACCTGATCAGGCTTGTAACCGCACTCGATCATCTTCTCGAATTCCTTTAAAGCATCTACGCCTAATCCATGTCTTGCGAATCCTCCAATCATTGAATTCCATGAAGCCGGATTCTTCATTGGCATCTGTTTAAACACGCGTGAAGCAGCGGTAATATCACCTGACTTGGCATACATATCAATGAGCGATGTCGACAAGATTATGTCACAAGCCATTCCACGTTTTGTGAGCATTGAGTGCACTTGTCTCCCCATAAGAAGCGACGATGAAGCTGCACACGCTTTTAAAACAGTCGAAAACGTGTAGTGACTTGGCATATTATTCCAAGATTCAACCATTTCTCGGAAAAGCAACAATGCTACTTCAAATTCCCTGCTCTGCACGTAGCCATTGATCATCACAGTCCAAGAAAAAACATTCCTTTGACTCATCTTATTGAAAAATTCCCTAGCTTTATCGATATCCATGTTGTTTATGTATCCAATTAACATTGTGTGCCAAGTAATGATGTTCCTCTCTGGCATTTCACCGAATGCTCTCTCACCATCTTCCACGAAGCCTAATTTCATGTACCCCATAATCAACACATTCCACGAGACCACATCCTTCAGCAAAATTTCCTCAAATACTCTTTCTAAACCCGTGAAATCCCTTAAACTTGTGTAGCCTCTTAACAAAGCAGACCCAGTATATACGCTTAAACAAAGCCCTAATCGAAGAGCAAGCGTGTGAATCTGCAAAGCAAAAACCTTAAATGCAGAACCCGCTACTGCATCTATTATCGCAGGGATAGTAAGCTCATCTGGATTCAACCCAGATCTCCGCATCTCTATAAATAACCTCAGAACACTCACTGGATATCTGGTTTTATTCAGACCCATGAACATGGTGTTCCAAGAAACCACGTCTCTCACAGGCATTTGATCGAACACCTGGTGAGCTTCCAACATCAGACCACGCTGAACATAAGCCGTAATCATCATGTTCCATGTTGAAATGTCTTGAGATGTCCCGTTCTGATTAAAAATCCTGCGTGCTTCCACCAAACCATCGTCTCGCAAGTGATCGTTGATCAAACGGTTGAGAGTAGCCGTTGGTATCGTGAAAATCCGGCGCGAAAAATGTCCGCGTAGATATCCAGTAGCACTTGGCTCTAACATGCGCATTTGATCCAAACTCAGTTATTTTAGAAACAACTAGAGTTACATACATTAAAAGAAGAAAAAGGAAATTAAAAAAAAAAAAATAATAAACTAAATAATTGTGATGAAAATGGTCATTCAACAGAGAATATAAATAAAACATTACAGAACGCATAAGGCTCATTTCGATCGATTATTGATGATATATATAACATAACTATCAAGGAATAATAGCACCCACACCTATCGCAACATTTTCAGATTTTCTTTGACGCCAACTTTCGGTACATTTCGTCGACTTGTACCTGTATAATGGAACGTTATCGGTGCAAAAATGTAAGTTCAACATTAAGTACTCTATACAAATTATTAAGGTGAAACAAATCTATAAAAACTAAGTTCAAACCTGATAATACTTGAGAAGATTGTTCCTCCGATTCTTGAGCGTCGCAGTCACTAAGTCTCTCTCTATGTCGAAAGGTTTTGTCTCCACCGTCACTGCTTTGATGTACTCAAACTTCTTTAGCTATATTTTCAAATCCACGGATAAATTATTTTAGTATTTATTTATTTATTTATTTTAATGGAAGAATTTTGATTTTTGACAATATCAAAAGATCGAATCTAAATAAACCTTGTTCTTCTCTGCCGTGGACTTCAGTTCTAAAATGATGTGTTCTTGCAACTCCGAGAGAGAACAGAGTTCTTCGAATGGTTTAGTAAAACCGAGATCTTTAGCCCACCGGTTCACGGTTTCTGGGTTCGGAACAATCACGGCAACAAGCATTGATTTGAAGCTGTCTCCATAAACCCATATCTGAGAAAACATTACTTAAGAAAAATCAGACAACAACTTGATGAAAATTGAGGAGAAACCCTATTTCTTACTTGCTTTACACGAAATCATGATTCAGAGTTGAGAAACTTACATCTTGGACAACAGAGTTTTGCCCGTAGATGTTTTCCAAGTTCTCAAGAGCAACGTACTCTCCTTGAGAAAGTTTTATAAGATTCTTTTTACGATCAATTATCTTGAGTACTCCATTTGGATGAATCTCACCAATATCCCCTGTAAAAGATCAACACCCACATCAAGAACAACATGGAAACCAGAATCAGAACAATCGATTTTTTTTGTTTCAATCAATCTTTCACCTGTATGGAACCATCCATCTTTCATGACTTCTTCCGTAAGTTCAGGGTTCTTGTAATATCCAGAAAACAGACATTTTCCTCTTATACAAATCTCGCCTGCCGGATTTTCCCCGAGTGGGTCGTAGCCCATTTCCGCCACCTCCTCAAGCCGTATCTCGTTGTAAACCGCCGGAATACCGACTGTCCCTAGCATACACATCTCGTCTGGGAAACCCATAGCCGTTCCTCCAAGCGTCTCCGTCAGACCTAATCCAACCAACCACATCAACATTAACTTTCCTTGGTAAAAACGAAAAGAAACCCTAGAATGCAGAGGAGATGTAATATATACCGTAGCCTTGGACGACAAAACAACAACAAGTAACTCTCAAAAACTCTTCAATCTCAGGGCTCAAAGGTGCTCCGCCAGATACTAGCAACCGGATTCGACCTCCCAATTTGTCTCTAATCTTTAATAGAAATCCAAAACCGCGAAAAGTCGGTTAATGTAATGACCAAAACAAGACAAAACTCCCAAAATACGAAGGGAAGAATCAATATTTCAGCTGTTTTAACCTTTCTGAAAGCTATGAAATCAGCCATGGGTGAAGCTTTACTATGCGAGTATCCACGATTCAAACATGCAAGCTTGCTGCATCATCATTTGTTTTGCAACGTTACGTCACTAGAGAACAGGGAAGTAAGAAGAAAACAAGCAGTTAACGATGAAGTTGCTTACTGTTTGTAGAGAGCATTAAAGATAAATCTCCTTCTTGGGTTAAGTTCCTGAAGAGCCTTTTGAATTCCCTCGTGGATTCTCTCAAACACTCTTGGGACTCCAGCTAGATAAGTTGGTTTCAACTCTTGAATGTCATCGCGTAACACATTCAAATCCTACACAAAACACATCAACATGTATATCCAATTATCTTAGTTATTCATTTATCTATCTGTCTCCATAATTTGATGAATATTTTTGTGTCTTCAGAGATTAACATACTCCATGGTAATAGCCAACGGAAGCCCCTTTGCGAAAGAAGTATTCCTCATTCATACGGTCAAGAATATGAGCCAACGGCAAGAAGGAGAGATACACATCGTTATGTGTCATCTGCTTGTATTTAAGCCACCCAAAGAAAACAGAGGATTTGTCAAAATTAAACAAAAAATTAAGCAAGGCGACGACGTTTAATGGTATTCCTTATATATTTAAATAGAAACAAAAGATTATTATTTGCTATGGTGTTAGTCTGAGAGTGTTTTTAACTTTTCAGAAATTTTGTTTTTGTTCTTTAAATAGGAACTTTCGCATATAAGTCTATAGTAGTTACATATTAGAGGATTTATAACTCATTCATTATCATATATAATATTCTTTGTTACTAATAACAAATGTATATTTATGACTTTTTTTCCCGCAACAATCTTTCATTAATTAGGAATTATGTTCAACGAGAATTGTAACTTAGGTTTTTCACATGTCGTGGGATTATAGATAATAAAATTACGTACTCAGCTTTTTCGCATGGCGTGGATTAATTTAGATTTCGGTTTAAGAACATCCAATTATTTAGAAACAGATATTATCCACCCTAAAGATAAACTTTTATCGCTTTGTTAAAAAGATTTTTTTTATATTAAATATGATTTATAGTTGCCGGAATTATGTGGCACAATAGTAGTCACTTCTGAAATTCATGATACAGTTCTAGGGTTCAAATCCATCGCCTCTCAATATTATAAGTGATATTTAAGCATATATTGACAAAAAAAACAAAAACATGATTCATAGTTACCTTGTCTTCAAACTGGTCCATATAGAGATCCACCCCAGCAACGAAAGTCGCCACCGCTTCGTGACTCAAAACCACACCTTTAGGGTCACCACTCGTGCCGCTCGTGTACATTATGGTGCATATGTTAAATGGCTTAGGCGGGTTTGCCTCTTCCGGTTTTTCACGTCCCTGGTCAAACAGTCAACGATCAGATAGTCACAAAAATATATTTTGAATCATATATCAATATGATACTGATATGATATATGATTCAAGTTGCCTGTCATTAGATACCTCGAAGAATGGTCCGACCCATATTAATGTAATAACGGTAAGATACAAAATTACTACTATTGTTTAGAAATTAAGACGAGAGACGAACCATATGGAGAAAATCGAGCCAAGAGTAGGTTTTGACTCCGATTTCTGAAGCCTTGAGGCTATGTTCTTCGCTCACATTAGTGAAGGAAACTATAGCTTTTAGCCGTTTAGCACATATGCAATCGGGCTCAAGAAGCTATATTTCAATAGCATAAAAATTAAATAACAAAAAGGTTATTATTCACATAAATATATATATATATTTCTCAAATCTATAAATTTAATAATTAGCTAGTTAAAATGAATATGAAAGATCTTAACCCCTTTAATCTTGGTGTCTTGGACGAATACAAAATCGATTTCGGCGTGATCAACGATATAATCCACTGCTCCAGAACCTAAAGAACATATGTTTTTGTTTGACTCACGTGTTATTAATATATGTCGGAGTCGCAAAATTTTATATGGTCACAAGAAAGCAAAACCTAACCTACCCAATGTATCATATAGAGGTACACAGATTAGAGTGTGAGCTGCACAAGCCTAAATATTTTCACAAAGTTGAGTATATATTTATGGGGTAATAAATTTTAATATATATACAAAAATAAATAAGAGATTTTTTATTTTGTAAAAAAAAAAAAAAGAGATGGACCTCCATTGCTATGATCCACTGAGGACAATTAACTCCATAGATCCCCACTCGACACCCCTACATATATGCATTAATCATTTTATTTGAATGCATAAATTAATCTCCAAAGAACATTAAGAATAACGAGTTTGGTTTATAAGGAAAAGGTATATATAGATTAATGAATAAATATTTATATAAATATTTACAGGCTCAGCACCGAGAGCACGTAATGCAGAGCCAATCTGCAGAACTTCTTCGTATGCTTCCTTGTAAGTTTTCCACATATACGGTCCAACCTAAACCAATCCGTACATATATACGTATAAAACAATATGTACACATAACTTTTAATCAAATATTTTGTTGTAGTAAAGACTTTAAAAACCACCTTCTCATCTACGGTCTGACGCCATCCAAGCATCTTGTTGTCAGGAAATTTCTCCACAGATTTACTAATAAAACTCAAAAGAAATTTATTAACAATAATTATACAGAAAAGGTGATTTTTTTATATTATCAGAAAATTATAACTATACATACCTGAATATGTCCCAAGCAGTAGTGATATCAGAATCTATTGGAGGAAAACCTTTTTCCGACAAAAGATTCCGGTACACCGGACCTACGGACGGCTTCCCATTTTCCCCTTTAACTCCTTCTTCCACCTTCGCCGCGAAAGACTTCATTCTCTCTTTGTTTTTCTGAAGCTATTTTTCTTTATGTAAAGAAATGAAATAGACAAAAGACCATAAAGATACGATGGATCCAACGGACGTAGTTAATATTTGAAAATATAACACTGCCCTAATTGATGAATGGTACAAACTTTTAAGAACAAAATGTGAAATAGAATAGAATAAGAGAATCACTAGGAAATAATTTGGTTACAAAATGAGGGAATATATAAATCATATTTTGCATTTTCTTGAAATTATAATCGTTGCACGAAAACAGATATTAAAGTTTCCATGAATAAGTCTGCTTGCGTACTCCGTACTTTAATTTGTTATATCTACACAAGTTTTTTTTTTTTTGTGTGCAAATCTCTACACATATGTTACATAAATATTTCATATTATAATTTGATTGGTAGAGTTGCATTTATTGTCACCAGTCCGGTTCAACTAACAATACCGAGCACAAACCCAAAATTTATGCATTTATCTTAAAAAATTAAGATACCTAACTACTTAATTTAGGTTTGACACTAATTTGGTTTCCATATTTTGTGATTTGATAAAGAGTTGTATCAACTATATATATTTGCAGAAAAATAGAGTAAATAAAAGTACATGTATTTAACTTCCAACTTTCCATGGAAGTACAAGTCAAGTGTCCATTATTTCACCAATTAAAATTTAACTAAAATCATAAATTAATAATAACATAAACTAATTCACTAAGTCACGCCCTAAACGTGAAAGCATGGATAACCCTGACTTCACTCTCTTCACCCTTCTTTTTCACCATTTTCTCTACGATACAATAATTTTGCGGACGAAATTGCAATGAATATATATATATATGAAAAGCTCTGGAAAATAAAAATCAATAAGTGTGAAAGTGATGTATGTGATGTAGTTGTAACGCTCTCCACCCAATGTATGGATCTTCATACTTAAAACACTTAAAGGCTTCCATTATATATCTTTAATTACTATGAAAGGTTAAACATAAAAAAAGGAAACGACTTTAGTCTCTCTCGTTCCAACGTTGTATAAAAAGAAACCATCCAAAATTGTTCTGATCTAAAATACCATAAGCAAAAAGAAATAAACAGAAAATTAAATAACCAATAGAAAAAGCAACCAACCTTAGCTCAGTTGGTACAACAGAACACTGGATTAACGGATAGGTCGCGCTGGTTCGAATCAGGCAGGTCGGATTGTTTTTTTTTTTTTTCCACAGTAATGTCTTTGTTTATGAATCTCTTAGAAATGATCAGAGAGAAAGAAGAATAAGTTGAGGAGCTGAGAAATGGTTGTTGGTTTATATAATAATTTATGAGTTAGTTGACACAGGCGAGGCCTGTGCCTTTCATTTTTTTTTTTTTTTATTTTTATACTTAATCTTCAATTCCAATGCTATATAATAAAGAAGATTAAGAATATAAGCCGTAAGGACCTACTTGAGATCCTTGACAAATAAAACCACTAGTTTATTATTCAGATCTAATACTTTCGTTTTGGTAGACTTTCAAAGACTGTGATCGACTATTAGATATTTTACTTTACATAGTTTCTTAAGAAGTCGTTTATGTTTGAATTGTTGATATATAGACTCTCTCCATCATGCAATACTTTTCGCTATATATAGACATTATGTTTGAAAGTTCATTTTCGATGACGACTAACATTTTTGGTTCATAATCGATCATTTTTTTTCTATTGGTTCATATTAATGCATCCACATTTATTTGCTGGGGTCTACATAGTTAATAAACACAAATCACCGAAATTTCGGATAGCTTTTAGATGGATGTTAATATGTATTAGAACACGCGAGCCAGCCCAACTCGTCTAACTTATTTATGGAATTAAACCTTAGTTTAAGAATTATCAAAAATATAAAAGTTTTATTCTGTGACCAATTCCAACTAATAAAAGACTGTTGTGTGACCTTTTTATTATTTTATAAATTGATTAAAATATATTTTCAATTTATTTTATGAGGGTTGAAATTGTAATAACTTGTACTGCTTATCATTATTAATTATTCCATGTATCGGTCGATTACAAATGATTAAATTCAAACTTTTTGTTTGATAGATTACGAAATAAGTTTCACCTTTTTTGTTTGTCAACTTAGATATTTTAGTTATTGTTTGTTACAACTTCTAACAAATAATATGGGTCGATTTTGATATGTAGGAAAAAATTATCGCAGAATATTTGAAATAAAAATAAAAGTAAATAAATGTAATGTACTGCATGGACAATATGACCGTTCGCATTAATATGTGTCACAGACTCACAGTTGTAGGGTTCAACGAACAACTGAGTTGACAAAAAAAAAAAATAGTGTCATAATAAGATGTTATGGAGGATACGAATGATAATAGTTTATAGTTGTCTTAACGGCAATATAAATTCGTCATGTGGTAGTAACCAATAAGAAAAGGGTATCTTACTGGGGGGAGGGGGGAAAAAAGAAGAGCCAGTTGTACAAACCTTCTAATTCACTCCGAGTCTTTGTCTTCTATCGTTTTCTATCCTCTGCTATCTTATCTCCATCATTAAACTCATTTATGATTATGATACTGAGTTTTGGACTTTGAAGACGCAAACTTTGTTTCATCACCAAAAAACCTCTACTTTCAGTATGATGCTGGTTAACTAGCATAACCATAGGAGCCAACATTCTCAGACAACTCTTTGTCTTTTTTTTTTTTTTTAATTCAACTACTCATAAAATTTCGTTTACCTAAACGGAGAGGTTAAAGCTAATTCGTAGTTTTGTTTTCCTTCAACTTCTTACCATGGAGCAGACGCAGTTTTGAGAATCTCAAGTTCCACATCTTGGATCTCTTGGTCAATCCTTTCTCCATTTGACTTCATTTCAACTATCCTCTTATCAACAGCCTCCTTCTTCTCCTTTGCAACCGCTTCTCGTCTCTGCAGCTCAATAATTTTGCTTTTCAACTCAGCCATTTCTTCTTCTAACTTGCGGCTTTCCTTCTCGTCCTCATCAATCTTGTTCCCAAAACATTGCTTTTCCTCTGCTTTCTTTGCTCGCTCATCTTTGAGAGACATCATTTTGCTGATCCGAGACTGAGGAGCTGCAACGTCGAAACCGTGCTTCTCTAGCTCGGCAAAGGAATCATCGAGACTACAGAAAACGCTCGAGGAGTCATCGGGTTTAAGATCTTTTACTTTATCTAGTAAACCGTAAAAGGTCACCATCATTCCAATCGCTGACCACTCACGGATATCGTCTTTAGCTTCAAGCAATGGGCTGAAGTGAGGGCGTTGTGGTACAGATTTGTAACCCTCCGTTGCTTCGCATCTCTTCCAATACGGTGACCTCTTCGCAAAAGGCAAAGCCATTAGCTTTGGTGTTTCCTCAACATCAGTAACACCAGCAGAATTCAGCATCTCGTTCGGGCTCTGATCAGAGGACACCTCTGGATTGATTAACAACAGAAAGAAAATGTTTTAGCATATACGCTACTTTGGAAAAAAAACATTGATCTTCACTATCGTTTGTATCATTGATGTCAGTATTTGAACCATTGCAAGTCCCGTCTACGAATTACAGCCAGTGATATGATTAAGATTTGGCAAGAAACAAAAATACACCAAAACTGATATGGCTAATGCCGACTTAGACATACCAGTTTCATCCAGGTCCGAGTGTTGTTTTTCTTCTCTTTTCCTTTTTCTTCTAGTCTCCTCCTCAAGCAACTGCATAAAGAGTGTAAAACCATCAAGTGAAAGCGAGAATGATTACTTTTTCTAACAAAAGAAAACTAAACTTTAC
This sequence comes from Streptanthus diversifolius, assembly GCA_039880935.1. Lineage (NCBI taxonomy): Eukaryota > Viridiplantae > Streptophyta > Magnoliopsida > Brassicales > Brassicaceae > Streptanthus > Streptanthus diversifolius. Next base: position 23,755,388 of record JAXGFM010000022.1, on the reverse strand, counting down.
CTTCTGTCGAGTTGACTCATTTTCCAAGCCATTCTGTTTACTCCCTGGCTCAGGCGTCTTCTCCGAGGATTGCTCTCCTTTAGTTTCAGTTTCTGTTTGCTTCAGCGGTGTTGTAGTTATGACCGGTGTTGGTGTTGTTACAACTGAAGAAGCAGATACTTTTTCGAGAAAACATTGACATTATAGATCAAAATTCGTGATGCATTAATGGAACTCGAGGAGCTAAAAGAAGGATCACGATTACCTATCGATGTGCCGTGTGGTGTTATCACCGGAGGAGTTTCATCATTGATTACAGCATCAGCCCCCTTCTCTCTCAGTTCTCCAGTTGGCTAATTTCAGGTAACATAATTTGTAAAACAACAAACAAAGACATGACGATGAAAGCAAACTAAATTATTGAGTGTGTAACTTACAGCCACAGTTTCTGCTTTAGTGAATGTATCGCCGTTTTCCTTAGGATTCAGGGATCTTCTCACATGCTTTCTGTCCGTTTTAGAATTTTTGGCCTTTTTAGGAGTCATTGGCTTAGCACCAGATGAAGAGCGCACTCGCTTCGTTTTCATGACGCTGGAAGGAGGTTCTTCTACAGCCGACTTTCGCTGAAAATGGAGAGAGCATAACAACTTCAATTCTGACTAACAAAACCAAAATTGACAGAATGTTGATCTGAACTTGGTGAATCGAGATACCTTTGGTCCGTTATGCCAATCCCCATCTTCCCACACCTTCAAAGGTCTAACATGGGAGTGTCTAAACACGTGTTCCTCCTTTGTAGCCTCTAAACTAACCATGTAGCATTTTCCAGACAGAACTCCCCTCACCAACCCTTGGCGCCATACCGAACCATGAAACGCCTCTACACAGTCCAACAAATTATACCCTTCAACCGAGCAAGGAGGGGGTGTGGGCCTAACACGGCGAAGATCAACGGTGGTGTTTGGTCTTGCCTCTTCACCATAGCGGCTCAAGTGTTGATTACAGTCCTTGACAATGAATTTCTTTTCACCATTTTCTTCAATCTCTTTAATCAACATTGCCGGAAACCACGCAACCTCCGCTTTATCTATGAAAGAACTGACTTCCACCATTGTCCCGGGGCAAAACATGGACTTATCCAATTCCTTCAAGGATAACAAACAGAAGTTAAAAAAAAGTCTACTCTTAAGATTAACAATTTTAAGCTAAAACCTTTTGAAACTATTTCAACAACAAACAGCGAAAGCAAAATGAGTAAGATAGATACAGGCAAAAAAATTAAGAAAGGACCGACCTTTGAGTACTATGCAACAAAACATAACAGAGACAAGGCTTCAACAATTTGCAAGAAAGCAGCAAAATTAAGAAACAGTATCAAGCAAAAAAGGGACCACTCGGATTAAAAATTCAGAACCTCGTACCTTGTTTTCTGGTCGGACCCATTTCGAGCCGGTCCAGTCAACATGAGCCCTCAATTTTGTCTTGTCGAGCTTGATTATGTCCGGTGGCGAATCGAAGTAGACCAAATAGTTATCATCCTCTAATTTATTATTTATAACCACACCAGTCCACCACGCTTCTCTGTGGTAAGCGTCGACCACTGTTCCTTCCTCCAAAACGACGACTGTGTATTCTTCCTCCGGCGGGACCGGTCGAACGAGACTCTGTTGGACGGTTTCGATCAGAGGAGACGAACCGTCGGCGCTTAGCAAGGTCATGTAACGGATACAAAGGTTCTTGCGCCCTGATATGGTTGGATTTTCCTCTAAAACGGCTCTAAAGTAAGCGCCTTTAAGTCCTTCCTCTAGAAAAGACACTTCGACCTCGCACCCTTTGGTCAGCATCATTTGCTGCTCTGTACACATTGCTCTGAGAAACAAAACCCTAGAATCAAAAACGGAAATATCCTGCCTTTCTTCTTCCACAGAGACAAACCAAAAAGAAAACCTAAAATCGGAAACTCCAAGTTTGAAAAGTGAAAAAACAGCTCATTTACAGTGTGCGTCATCTTGCGTTGATTGTGAGTAGAAAATCAATTTTAATTTTTTTTTTTTTCATTTTTCTTGGCGCGATCATTATTACGAAAAATCACAGCTCTACTGGGCCTAATTTAATGAGGCCCACGATACGATGCATACAACGCCTGACCTGGTTATCCTCATTATTTGCTATCACTGAGATTAACGTAATAGCTCTATTGGGCCTAACATAACGTTACAATTATCAAAACGTAATTCAATTGTGAAGATTAATAATGCCCACAAAGGTTTTACATTACTAATTAGGTAGCTACACTTCTTCACTAATAAATACACCAAGTTCGTTAAGTTCCCCTGCTTTGTTCCAATCAAAATGTTGTCTCAGTTGTCTTCTCTTGGAGTGGATTAGATCTGGTGGGGATTCAAAATAAACCAAATGCTTGTTATCGTCAATCTTCCTAACAAAGACGAGATTCTCCGGCGGGACGGGCCGGATAAACCTCCGGCAAACTCTTTCCAAAAGAAGGGAACCATCGTCAGCCTCCAAAGCCACGTAGCGAACTCTCAACTTTTTCGTTCCGGATTTAATTGGCCTATCTTCGAGGATTGCTTTAAACTCAGCTCCTTCAAGACCATCTTCTTTAGCACAGACCTCAATTTCACAACCTCTTCTCAGTGATATACTTCGACCTTTCCTCATTGTGATAGAAAAGAGAAAGAAAAAAAAAATCCAATCTTGATCCTACACAGAAACCTCAATCACTGTTCTTCTTTGGAAACCTCAAAACCTTAGGAGATGAAAACAAAAGTAACCACTTTTCAGTCAAACTCACGAGTTGGCTTCATTCAATTGTCAGATTCATGTTGAAGCTTTTTCATTTTTTCGCGCTATTTATGTTATCAAAAGAAAATAGGCTAAACTAACGAGCTGGACTATGAATGTTTGCTACATTATAAAGTGTGCACTCACTGAAATTAATGTATTTTAAGCATTTCAGTTTAAGTTTGTTAAGAATAGATTAATAATGCAAAGGTTTAATTTATTAATCCATTAGCTTCGTATCCTTCTACATGATGACAGTACTGTAGGTTCTTGTGTTAGACCGGTCTACACAGATATGACTCAAACAGAGACTAGAAATCACAAGTGAAATTTTGATTTTTGGGACAACTCGAGAACTGAAAATAGTGCAGTGTCTGACAAAAATCACCGGAAAAAAAGAAGACAAATTACATACATATGAAACTTGTGAATCAGTATTGCACCGAGTAGACAATTTAGAGATCAGATGCTTTCATTTTTCTGGGCCGCTTATGAGCTGGTAAAGGAGTATCTGATTGTCTTCCAGGACCCTGTATGGTTCACAAAACATATTGTTATTGAGATTTACGTGTATATAAATGCAGAGAAATATATATAAAAAGAAAGACCAGACTCTGATTTGCACCACCTTGCGCTTTGGTTCCTTCTTCATTGGTCTTTCAGCTGAAATCCCCACACACACAAAATGAAGTTAGAGACGGTCAACTAGTAGATACAATTCTGAAACAAAGAAGATAAGGAAATGTACCTCCAAAACTGAATGGCTCAGATGCGAAAACACGATCCTGATCAAATACAAAGGATTAGAGATATATCCATAGAAAGATTAAACTGCAGTAAGAATTGGCGATTCATGTTATGATGCTGACCTTTGGAATATCTGGCATTGCGGCAAATGACCCTTCACGGTGTGATGAACCTTCTGATTCTTTATACTGTAGCTGAAATTACGTGACCATCAAAACCAGGCCATAAAAGTAAACAAGTTAGAAAAATAATTTTTGTGAGATAGGCTTTATATATGTATCATATAATTTACCTGCTTCTGAAGATTCAGTAGTGTTAGAATTTCTTTTCGTAACTCAAGATGCTCATCACATACAGTTTTTGTAGGAACCTTTGGCTTTAAATTAACCTGTAAACAGAAAACTCTATATGCTTAAAATCCATTATGAAAAATTTTAAAAGCATCACCACTCCAGTAAACTCATAAGAACCTAGCTTCTATTCAAACCAAAATCTCCATAAGTTAGTAGTAGACTACATTCGGAAGCTAGTTTGAGTGAAAGTGCCCTTTATATGGCATTCGTTAGTCCCATTCAACAGTCAACAGGAAAGATAAGCCAATAATATAAAGAAAAATAGGAAGATTAAACAGAACAAGCAGCAAAAACAAACCCTGAGATCTTGCAGAGTCTGCTCAACGCGCTTGATCGTTCGAAGACCAACAGCAGAGCTTGCAGCTTGGACCATTTGTTCAAGTCCATACGTTCTCAAGTATACATGAAGCTGAAAATTTGACATATTCACCAAAAAGAATCAGATCATCGGAGACTCAAATAAAAAAAAGGAAGGAGAAGAAGAGAGAGACACTCACCATGCGCAGAGAAGCAAGGGTAGAGTCATAATCTGCCATAGTTAATGTTGATGGAGCCACCGCAGTTGCAGGAAGTTGAGAATTGGAAGATGGAGATACACTACGTCCTGGACCCCCATCAGCTTTATCAAGACCGATATTCTCATTCGCAGACACATCAGACTCTGCCGCACGCTGGACAGCCAGAAAGACCAATCATTTTAGAGACAAGATAAAGAGGATGGAGTTCTGATATGCGTCTAAGGTAAAAGGGTATCTTCAATCATGGTAAGAAAATTTCATCTATTGTTATTTATTTACACGAGTGAATACATGATTTTAAGATAACACTTACACGCACAGCCAAACGCATCTCTGTTATTCTTTTAGCCTGAGCAAGAATCTGTAGTTATGGGAGACGGGTAAGCAAAAGCAAAGAACTATTTTATAACTTCCGGTTGTATGTTTAGTCAAAAGTAAAGAGAGAAACCTCAGCATCTTTCTTCTCCTGATGTCTACTCTGAGACAGGACCATGGACAATGCACGTTTGCGCTCTCTGTCGCGTGTAATATCATAAGGCTCCTGATTATGCCAGTAAATTGAAAAAACAGTATTTAGAGAGATCTTCTCTCCAAAAACACGGCATGGGATAGGTTCCTAAAATAAACTACAAATATATGAACATAAGAGTTCTCCTTAGATTGCTCAGAAGAGATATTAGAGGAAGTTGACCTTCATAAGAGGATGGTTTGCCAGATCTGCTGGAGACTGAGCTCTAGCACGCAGCAGGGCCCGAGTTACTACAAAAGAGATTAAGTAAGAGAATACTCAGTCCTCGTAATTTCTAACAAATCCTGGTGCAACACGAAATAGAAACAGAAAACGGATAAAGGTCTGAAAACAGATAGAGTTCCAAACGTACCACTATAGTAACGATCCTTCAATTCCTCTACAGTCCGAGATAATGGAAAGCGATCAGCAATTACAGCGAAACGGAGATCAAACCTTTCACACAATTCAAACAACTGATCTGTCTCCTCCTTGGTCCACACCTAAAGTTGGGAGCACAGTCAACAATGTCGACGTTATCTAGAAATAGCATGTACATTGGCTATGTAGAAAATGTCTTTGTTACATAAAAGGATGAACTAGTGCTAAAGCATGAAACAGAAACTCTTCCTGGAGCAGACACTTACAGGGTCCGTTAAATGATTCTCATACTCATCGTCCGTGTATTTCAAGATATCAACTGACTGCATTGTCACAACAAACAACGAAAAAAAGAAGGTACGAACACTAAGATGAGAACTATACAAAGATGTCAGAAGAAGCATAAACGAAGAGAGGAGAGTAAAACTAACTCAGACGAGACTGTAACAGACACTCATCAAGGCAGTATAATAAATACCTTGTTATATTTGGCAAAGGAATAATCACCTGTTGGTGGAACATCATTAACCACTCTAACCTGTAAAGATATATATGCATCCCAAGAAAAAACACGTGGCCTTAGGAAGAAGGAAATGCTCAAGCTTTTCTGTAATAACGTTCGACAGATAAAAGGAACATACCCAATGGTAGAGCTGCAAATCATCTTTCCTAGCAGAACTTTTGAAAGGAAGCCATTGCCAAGCAACCTGAAAGAAAGAAGGGTTTTTCCAATATTAACACTATCATCATATATCCAAGAGAATCATCATCTCAAAAACAAGAAGATAAAGCCTTAAAGCCCTTAAATTTGACCTTCTCATCAGCTGGAGGACGTCGCTTTAAGAGTGTGACATCAATTGAAGGCATAAGAGGCGCAACACCGCCTGTAAGCGCATAAACCTGCAATTCAACAATATATCGACGAAAACTAACAACTCGAGACGAAAAAAAAGGAACTATAAAATCAATCGATTCCAAGGGATCATTAGAGCTCGCCTCGCGAGAAATGCCATCAGGTTTTCTATGGGACTCCTTCTGGGGTCGAGATTTCTTCTCATGGCTTAAAGACAGTGGCGTCTTCGGCAACCCGAGAATGTCCTTTGCGTCCGTACCACCCATTCCGATTAGGGTTCCAAACTCAGTCAACGGTTAGCTCATCCAATCCAGAAACGATAAGACCTTCGATTCGATCACGATCCACTTCGATTCAGAAGCTAGGGGTTTCGGACTCTTAACTAATTCCGACGAGGACGAAGAAGATTGGGGGCATTGGGGATTTTGAGCGCGAAACGATGCTTAAACCTTTGGAGTCACTTAGCGACTTCGCTATACGTTAGCCCTTCATACGGTTGTTAAACGCACCGTTTCACAACCCACTAAGACAATATTATTGAAAGACAATTATATCATGTATATATTAATATCGACAGAAAGAAAAAAATACTGTAGTTTTTCAAGATACAATTTTGGATATTAAGAAATACAAAAAATATTATATACAGATTTACTGACCAAAATGCTAAAGAAGGAAAGTCTAGAAGGTTGTCCAACCATCGTTGACCGGTACGAGAAAGGATTATATCATAACATTTGTTCTTATAGCTCCTTTTTAGAAGAAAAAAAAACGAAGTTATCTCTTCTTCTCTCATTGTTTCTTGCTGAAGAAGATGAACTCTTTTCTTTCTCTTCGAGATCAAAGCCATGTTGTAAATGACCATATTGCCCTTGACTTTCTGTTACTACCAACTTCCTGATGGCACTCCGGCAATGTCATTTTTGTATATCAACAATATTTACCAAAACTATATTCCATTATGTATCTTCCTCCTTGTCCTTTCTTGTTTCAACATTCAACAATGGTTGTTGAGACTATACACACACTGACACAAGCGCACACACAACCGCACACAGACATATGTATATTGTGTGTATGCCTATCTTTGCATTTTAAAGTGATTATACGAAGTTAAAAGCTAACCAAATCGTACGACGTCAGACACACATGGCGTCGATAGTGATGTTCCTTAGAGCACTGATGAGTTTCTGTCTTACGCCCAAAGAGGAGCTGACGGCGGCGGCTTCTTCCACAGTGGTGAAACTTTACAGAAATGTGGCTGGAGACGAGGCGAGGAAGAGTGTTTCGGTGGTTGATATATCGCATCGCGGCGACAATCACGAGTTTATTGTCGAAACTACGTATGGTATCAACGATATGGATGAAGGATTTACTGGATTATCATCAAGAATCACTTGTTGATGTAAGTTTGTAAAGCGTATATATAAAATAATGCGAGTCCTTGCATAATGCTATATATGTTTTTGTTTGTTTTTTTACGTATCATTGGATCGACCATGCATAATTCACATGACGTATATGTAGCATTTTGGACTACCAGAGTGTAGATGTGCTTAGAAATATTGAGGAGTTTTTTTTGTTATATCAAAATAAATCATGTTTTGTGACAACTTGAAACCAAGTTGAGGTATGATTTTTTTTATGGTCTATATATGATCCATGCATGCCGGCATGTGATTGTGTAAGTGTTCAATGGTTAACTATCAAATAATTAATTAAGTATGACGAGTGTTAGCTATATAGCTCGATCCTTGTATGTTTTGTCGTAAATCAAACGGACCAACCCAAATATGAACTTATTCGAGTTAGTCTACATATTTTCCACTGTAAAATCAAGTAAACTTGAGAATTTTTAAATTTTTTTTAATAAAAGAAGTAATATTGAATAATTCACATATATCACAAATCATAAATATCCTAAGTTAAAGATATCAGAAATCACAATCTCCTCGTGTGATGATCAGATCTTACTTTAGTCGAAAGAAGAAGAAAAAAAGAAACGGATAAGAAAACATATTAAATTAAGTCAAGATTCGTATACCAAGGCCATATCTAAAATGGCATCACGCACGAATAAATATAACACTAAACGTGACGCAATTGAATTCCTCGTTACGTATCGTAATCGTATATTTCCTTAATTATACGAATACGATGTCATTTCGTGGCACAACTGGTCCTGCAAGAACCAAAAACTCTCATAATCGGTCCACATGTTGTCCCCACCAACACAGCCCCAATCGTTAAACTCCCCGAAACCCGTTTGACCCGCTGGGTCATAACTCGACCCGTTCACTACCCCGCCTTGAACGTCCAACAACGTTGCAGCTGGTGAATTCGAAGACGTTGCGGACAATACTGAAGCTGGTACGAATTGCTGATGATGGTGCTGGTTAAATTGAACAAAGCCCGGTTCGACCGGACTCGGTTCGTTAATAGGTTGAATTGGGTCGGTGATCATTGACTCAACTGGCTCATACGTGGCGGATGGTGATTGGGCGTTGATTCTTTCCACTAATCTCGGCATCCAAACATTTTTCATCGTCTCCTTGAAAAGATTACTATTAACATCGCATCTAAGGTGTTTAGCTTGTTTTTGCACCCGAGTTCTCCAATAATTCTTTATTTCATTATCTGTTCTTCCCGGTAAATATTGTGCAATCTTAGACCACCTAATATTTTCCAAGGAAACAAAACAAAAAAAAAAGAGTTTCAAAAGCATATATATTTAGAAACATACAAAAATCAAGTACCGAACGTATTTTTTGATAGAAATTAGTAGTAAATGTGAACGCAAGTATTTTTACATTTGGATCTTTGGTAATACCTATTGCCCCAGCGAGAATGGAGTTTGAGGATCGTAAATTGTTCTTCAAGTGTGATGTTGCCTCGTCTAACATCTGGACGCAAGTAGTTAAGCCATCTTAATCTGCAACTCTTACCAGTTCTCTTGAGCCCTCCATAATTGAACATATATATATATATAAGTATGTGTACATATGTATATGTCTCTGCAACTGTGTGTATATTAGAGATTTGTGATTAAGTTAATACCTGAGGAACGAGCGATGTGGTTCCAGCGAGCATCACTGTGGACGGAGACGAAGTTGACGAGGATTGCATCTTCTTCCTCAGTCCATGGACCTTTCCGTACATCGGACTCTTTTTCATGAGCTGGAGAGTTTATGTTTCGCTCGTAATCTTCCATTTCTCTTTATTTTAATGAGAAAGGGAAAAAGAGAGATGAGATGGTAAGAAAGGTTTTGTTTGTGGATTTAGATTTGAAGTGATTAAGCAGTGTGTGGTTTTTTATATATATATATATAGTGAAGGAACATTAGAATAAAGAATTTTTAAAGGTAGTATTTTATTAAGGATATTTGAAAATAAGTAGAAGAATGAAGAGTGTGGTATTCAATTATTATTTTTAATTCTTGTTTCTAAAGTGGAATTTTGCAACTATATAGTATACTATTCTAAGAATAATTAACCCTCCTTTTGGTCAACTTTTGTGTAATTAAAAATACTTAGGTTTGACCCTTTGACTTGTTCAGATGTATAGTAACACGCACTCTCACTTTTACTCTGTTTAAAGTTCTATTTTATAGAGTTTCTATATTTTACCACACAGTAGCGCAGACGTGAGTTGTTATATATAAAATCCAGTTTAAATAAATTACTATGGGCGAAATGAATTATTGATCATATATTGTTGTGTAATCACCATGTCGTTTTCTTCATTTTGTTATATTGGTTTTATATATGAACACAAATTAAGAAAAAGATGGTGGCTTCACGATCTATAGTTTGAGAGATGACGACTCTCTCTAGCTCAGACCCGGATCACTAATATAAAAATTATATATATACAAATCATCTAAATTGTCTAAGGGATAGGATTAAATCTGATGGCAGATATATCATCGATTAACTTTGATCTCCAATAATTTCATCAATCTCTGTTTTTCGGTATTTCTTTGATTTTCCATATCTGTGACATTTTCAACATCTTCTGTAGTTTTGATATTATTCCAGAAGACTATGGGGTAGAATCAGTGACCATAAAAAAAAAAAAAGAGTCATATATTGCTTTTTATTTTTAAACCGGAATATTGTGGATGGATAGTACTGACCAAGCTAGCAAGTCCCTTGTACATGTAAAATCAACGACGTGAACAAAAAAAACATACATATTTTACAGTTCTATCTTAAAGGGTATTTTTTTGTATGAATATTTTAAATAGTTTAATGTGTTTATTTATGTATAAGATACAATTTGAGGTAATTTTTACAGTTATTGCTATGTTAGCAGTTCTATGTTTATATTTGAAAAAAGAAAAAAAAAGAAACTGAGTATGATCTAGAGTATCTTCCTTGGTTCTACTTATACGATATAGAAATAAATACACAATTGTTTATTCCCAACAAATAAACACACAAGTTTTTATAAAGAAAAAGTTCATTCTTTTCTTGGAATTAGCTAACAAGTCTAACATTAAGAAACTACTAGTAATAGTTCTCAAAAAAAAAAAAAAAAAACATAGCGTAGTATTTAAAACTAGTTTACGACGGTATTAACTTTGAATACGTAAATATAAGCAAATCTTAATATTCAAATTTTAATGTAGGTAAATAACATAGGACTATTGACATTTAAAGCAAAGTCAAATGAGAAATGGGTTAGGCGAGTTAGAGACTTTGCTTTTGAATTTTAAGCACATTTTGTTTTGGGATTGAAGAGTAGTCAAAGAGACGTCTTTCCTCTATCTATCTCCATGACTTATATGCGTATATTACGAACGCTAAGACTTTTATGAGTTCTTTTCAACAAAACTCTATCCTACGTAGGAATTAATTATTAAAACAATGTAAAAGTTATTGCAAGAATAATATAATACGTCGCCGTAAGAATAATATAATTCTTGCCGTAAGAAAACAATACTTGCAATCTCTTCTTCTTCTTCTTCTTTTGTGAGAATTCACGCGAAAGATAGGAGAGATCGCCGTAGGTCTGCATGATTATGATGATGTACTCATTGATTCAGTGTAAATACGTAACACTATATTTTCTTTACGTATTTTATAGTTAGAATACATGGTTAATGCGATATTATATATGTTTAAGTCAAGTTTCATAATTTATTATTGAGCCGTGTTACAAATAAATAATTTAAATGTGTCGTATCACAAAACAGATAAAAGATACAAAAAGTAAGAATATTATGTAATTTCATATCTACTACAGAGAAAAAAAATGTAATTTCATATCTAAAAAAAATCATTATATTTTATATAATTTAGATATGTTACTAAAGTAAGAATATATATAAGAGCTAGCTGGAATCCCAAACAAACATCTATATAGGAATCATATCCTAACCAATTAACATTACATTGTGTAAAAGTTAAAAAAACACAACAAGGATTTATCGTATATATTTTGATGCGTACATATCAGAACGATCCACTCGATTAAAAAGGAGGGTTGAAAAAAAATATTAAAATCATGAATTAAAGTAAAAAGGAGTGCAATTAATGCAAGTAAACACAGTATTATTACACAAAGACACATAAATAGTAGCATCCATAGTTCGTGGGAAAGAAACACTCTCGAGTAAGTGTATGTACCTGAGAAGCGAATCAGATTTCGATGTCTTTACGAGACACTTGTCTGCTTCTAACGTTCAGCTTAGGACAAAAACAAACACAGGTAATGACGTGTCAATTTAATTCGAATATAGGTTAGATTTGGGTTGTGCCAGTATCTTAGACTTTTTAGTGAAGAAAACATATGTTTTTTTTTTCTGACACCCTGATTCAGTTAATTGTTACATCGACTGGGAATTTGATTATATGACAGCCCAAAGAAACTGATGACCAAAAGATATAACTTTTTCCTATTGATATGAAAAAAGACTGGTCGGTCTTTTGTGTTAATTTATTTTCTGTTTATTTCAACTATTAAGTTGCAATATTAAACTGGAATCCAATTTGATTAGACCAAACTAACAAAAAAAAAAAAGCAAACAAAAAATCCCGTTTTGATGCCAAAACGTTTTAAGAGTTTAGCAAACCAATTATTTTGACATGGTTATTTGCTTAAACGAAAACTACGACACGTTTACAAAAATTTAAAACAATAAAAGAAATAAAATTAAATGGTTTTTGCCTTTTGTATTGTGTGATTGATTCACCGTTCAAGTTTAATTAGGGTGTTTGACAACAAAAAAAAGAAGAAGATTATTTACGTTCAATAAACTAAACTAAAATAAAAGAAAACACACAGAGGTAAATAATCAATCAACAAAAATATGTAATGAAGCAAGAAAATGAACAAAAGAAAAAAGATGAACAATCAACATGTATAAAAAAGACGATTACGATCTATCAGAATCAGAAGAAGTACCAAAAGTAGAACCCACAATCTTTTTAACTAACACGCTCAAAATTCTGTCATATTCCGATTTGATGCGACATAACACATAAGCCTCCAACAAAAATCTCTGTTAGACAGGTCAATCCCTAAATCGAATAAAACAATCGAAGTTATGAGGGCAATAGATAAGACTCTTATAAGGGAAGGTGGCTAATGAATAATTTTTATGTTTTTGTATCTCTTATTGATGGATACGTTTTTAGGTCATGGACTATGCATGGCGTAGAAGCGATGACGTAGAGATGATGACGCAGAACCTGTTTCTTAAAAAAAAATTAAAGATCTAAACTAATGATCGATCCTATACTATACTGTAGTATTTACTTTTATTATTTTTTTATTTTAAAAAACTCCTTAAGAGTTACCGATAGAGGTGCTAAGGTTTTGAACTGCATGTGGTTCAAAACTCGGAAGGCATGACCATAAATTTAACATTTAGTATAATTCTGTTTCGTTGTTGGGGTTATTGTTGGAGTTATTAGCCGTTAGGTTTTTTTTTTGTTTGTTAACATTAGCCATTAGGTTACGTGTTAAAACATTAATAATATTAATAATAATAATAATAATTGTTTTTCTAGTCAACGCTTCTATAGACGGACGTATATGTATGATCTAATACTTTGGAGATCCCTTTTTCTTTTTTCGTTTGATTCAATGTATCGCATAGTCTTTGCTAAAGTCTATGATATGATATTCCCTCTAAAGGAACATCCCATTATCAAAAACTTCAAATTCAAGGGAAGCCCACATTAATATATATATATATTAATAATGGTTACAATAAAATCCAGCAGTATTGACCCAACCAATGAAGTATCATGACTTTAATTAATAAAAATATTTCAGTTCGAACTTCCTATTGTTACCTTATATACATATAATAATACGAGCACAAAAATTATCGATGCTGATTACACTTGTTTGGTTTATGAAATCATTTGGTTAGATACTTAATTAGTATCAAATATATTTTATTCTATCTTTGTTTACATTCAAGTAATATATATATATATGCATGAAAATCAACTGGTTAATTAAATACTTAATTAGCATTTTTAAATATAGTTTTATATATGACCATTAATTTTGTTACACAATGATGTGTGTGTAAATCTATAATGAACTCTATACGTTATTAAAAATGCTATGAAAAAAGAGAAATATAAAAGGATTAATTTGATAGAAGTGTACCATTTGCAGTATAAAAAGATCAAAAGTTCTTCCATTAACCGTAAAAAGGTGAAATTGCAAATTTGGAAGTAAATGTAATGCATGTTGCCTAAACTCGGACACTATGGGAGTTGACTTTGATTGGTCGGAATATATAATATCGGAAAAGACAACGGTATAAGCTTTGTGAAAGAAGAAATTTAAAAGAAAGTAAAATAAACGAATATACAATAATGGAAACAGATGAATGTCAAGGAACCCAAATCAAAGATGACCGGCGATGATTAAGGTTAAAAGTCCAACCTCAATGGGCACTTTTGGCAGGAAATACAAAAGACATCGTAAGAGACACACTCTCATTATTATTCTACTTTCTTTTGTCAAATTTTGCAACACAAAACACGTTTGGACTTTAGATTCAAAATATACACATGGTTTTGAGAAAATAAAAGTATCCAAAAAGAAAAAAAAAATGAAAAAAGCAAAAACAATCATATAATCAAAGATTTCATCTCGCAAATTTCTAATTTGGCTCAAGTTGTACATTTATATAGTTTTGTATCTGTTTGGCATTTGGTGAATCCAACCATGTTTGCAACACTAAGAGTCAAGCAAACTCGAATAACTAGAACTTAATCGGGGGTTGAATCTTCTCACCTAGAATATCTCAAGGATGATCCAAGCAGCTGCCTAAAGAATAGCATAAAGTTTTATACTTTGGTGACAAATGAAACATATATAGAGATTAATAATAGTCTATTCATAGCCTCATCGAAGGATGCATAGATATATACTCACATTGAGGAACAATGTCCACCATGAATCTTTCTTGCTCAAACGAGCAAATGGCTGCATCAAAGAAAAAAAAGCGAGACGAAACATCAAACATAGACCGATTCTCACGAAAATTCTAATGTAGAATTAAATCCAAGAATTTGAGTTACCTGTTGGTCAAGTGATTGTAATTTCCATAACACTTTCACTCAATTCATTTACTTCGTCCACCACCTAAGACCGACCAAGATACGACCACTTGTGTTCTTAACAAACCAGAAATTAAGAGCAGCTATAACAATAGTGACCACAAAGATGATAACAAACTATTCACAAATATAGCTGATAGTATGTAGAATGCCAATGCTGCTGCCTACAGAACCAAAAAAAATAAGCAAAAGGCTACGGTTATAATTACGTTATTATTGCTGATTGATCTTCACTCGAAACACATCAAAACAAGAGAGAAAAAAAAGACTACCATGAAGAGCACATGCATGGAACAATCATGTTCTTGAATTTGAATAGTTTTCTCCAGCAGGCTGAAGAAAATCACAATTTGAGAAAGTTCAATAACCTACAAGACCAATTAGTTAATTGCAAGGATTAGAGTGGAATATGAACATATCAAGAAAGATTAGGTTCTACTAAATAACAATCTCAAACTGTGAAATGTGGTACGAACATGACTCATCTGATTCAACTGCTGCGAAACATAGGATTTCTGACAATGTGGAACAAGGAGATGATTGAGAGTGTAAGATTACGTGGCGTAGATCCATTGCGTGAGGTTCAGATGCAAACACACTCTAGAATATTAATTATACACTCATCTGTTGGCTACAAGCCCAATGAGTAAAAAAACGTTATAAAAGTTTGTATAATGTAATTAAATTGGTTCGTTGTTGTACTTTGTAGCATTGTTTTCAAATTTTGCCTCTCTTTGTAGAAATCTAGTTGGACTTGGCTTAATGATGGGAACGTCCTTCCCAAGATTATGTATATGTCGAGACAAGTTTTCATTTGAACTAACGCACAATCTTCGCGAATACAATTAATGGACCGACGTGAGGACGTTTTGGTGTCCTTTTGAACCAGTGACTCATACTCCTTCCACTTCGTTGAGGTTTTCGCAAATTTCCGAATCGGGCACTGGAGGGAGACACATAAACGCATATGCATACCAAAAGTACAGATTAAGAATTACTTTTTTTATGTATCACTGCGAGCCTCTTACCAAATTTTTATAAACTATGAATACATGCATTTTCAGAGTGTAATGTGTTTTAAAAACTATTGAATTTGCATCATTAATATCCTTAGGAAAAAATTAGTAAAAATAATTATAAAGGCGTTGGACATGAACATAGGCAGAATTTAGTATATATGGACAAATTTTACAAATACATGACAAAAAAAAAGACCATGAACTGATCAAAAAAAAGAGAGAGAGAGAGAGAGAGAGAGACCATGACCACGTGTGACACGAGAGAAGGTTGTAGAGCCCACTATGATTCACTACGCACCATGAAATTAGCTCTTATGGCCCATTAATGTATGAGTGGGCTCAAATTAAATGGCGCGTATATCTCACGGTTACTCCTCACCCAGATAAACTATTAATGCGGTCTAGTCAAAGATATCGTTTTCAGAGAGAAGTCTCCATTTTTCACATGGCTAATTTGCCTATTTGTAACTTTGTTATAAAATATTTCTTATAAAGTTAAGCAATACGAAAGTTATGTAACGTCCTTTTCTATTTTAAAAATAGTAGGTTCTGTTCAAGCTCATTCATATGAAAGAAAAAAATAGGAGACGTTAAGTACCCTAGAAAATTAGTAAGGTGAGCTGATGTGCAATAGGTTGATGTATACATAGATGAACTAAAAAAAGATACGAGTTATTTGATGATGTTTATCAAAACCTCGGATCAAAGATGGAACATGATTTGGAACACTCGAATATGATGTGGTGGTAATATATAATGCTGTCAGAAAATTTATTTATGGTTATGAAATATGATGTGATTTAAGACGTACATATAAAAAGCCTAAGGTCACGTACGTATAACAAGAACCATATTATGATTTTGAGGTGATTTTCATTGGCTGTTGTGGAAATCCTTTAATACTAGTATGTTTTTAGGGTTTTCTCATTCGATATGGTTTCAAATAATATCTTGAAAGACTAATTAATCAGCAAGACATTATATTTTGAGCCTGATATCATATTTGTATATTGACATGTTAATTTCACCAGAAATTTACAATTTGTAATGTATGATAAAGTTTTAATAAAAAAAAAATTAATGATGAGTTTTTTCTAATTGATATCAAAAAGTATTGAATTACATAGTCCAATAGAAGACTCAGGAAATGTACGATGCACCCACACGCAGGGAATAACAATCTTTTATTTCCTACAACAGTACAACACCGTAGCTGCTTCTAGCGTTTTCCGTTATAGTTTAATTTTCCCCGTTACGCCACTTCCAGAACTTTCACCAAACGCCAATCACCACCGTCTGATCTTAAACTTACACGTGTACGTTCTAGATTGTATGATGACAACTAAACTTCTCGCCTATAATAATCCGTGTTTAGCGACCACATTAAGCCCTCATCAGTAAACACAAACACCGACAACAACAAAAAAAACTCTTGTTTCATCACATTTCTTTAAATTCTCTAAAATCACGTGCTTCTCACATGGCTCCGGAGCTTAAGCAAACCGCCGTCGCTAAATCGGCCGTTACGATAACGAAACCGTCACCGCCAGTGAACGGGGATCGAGCCTACGTTACATTTCTCGCCGGAAACGGTGATTATGTGAAAGGAGTCGTTGGTTTAGCCAAAGGATTAAGAAAAGTCAAATCGGCGTATCCTCTCGTTGTGGCGATATTACCAGACGTCCCAGAGGAGCACCGTCGTATACTTGTGGAACAAGGTTGCATTGTCCGCGAAATCGAACCCGTTTACCCACCCGAGAACCAAACCCAGTTTGCTATGGCTTATTACGTCATCAACTACTCTAAACTCCGTATCTGGAAGGTACTCACAATACGCCATCGTTTAATTCCCCTTTCGTGTTATATAAATAACTAACTTGTTATAAATATGGTTAATCCTCTGTTAATGTTAATGTGTAGTTTGTGGAGTACAGTAAAATGATATATTTAGATGGAGACATTCAAGTTTACGAAAACATCGATCACTTGTTCGATCTTCCTGATGGATATTTCTACGCTGTAATGGACTGTTTCTGCGAGAAAACATGGAGCCACACGCCGCAATACAAGATCGGATATTGCCAACAATGCCCTGAAAAAGTCCAGTGGCCAAAGTCCGAGCTTGGAGAACCACCGGTTCTTTACTTCAACGCTGGAATGTTCTTGTTCGAACCTGGCCTCGATACTTACGAAGATATGCTAAGAACTCTTAAAATCACACCCCCTACTCCTTTCGCTGAACAGGTAAGAACAAAAAACAAGTAAGTAATTTGACTGGTTTGCTCTGTTTGTTTGCTATGGTTTAAGTTGTGGATTTGATTGTGCAGGATTTTCTGAACATGTACTTCAATAAAATCTACAAGCCAATTCCTTTAGTTTACAATCTTGTCCTAGCGATGCTATGGCGTCACCCAGATAATGTGGAGCTCGATAAAGTCAAGGTGGTTCACTACTGTGCGGCGGTGAGTTACTTTACATCCAGACTTTTTGTTTTTATTTAGATCAATGACTCTTATTGAGTTCTAATACATTCGTTGCTGTCTTCCATATTACAGGGTTCGAAGCCATGGAGATACACAGGGAAGGAAGCGAATATGGAGAGAGAAGATATCAAAATGTTAGTGAAGAAATGGTGGGACATTTACAACGATGATTCCTTGGATTACAAGAAATCTTTAGCAGACCTCCAGAGAGAGTCGGATCTGGCGAATCTGAAGCCCTTTATCACCGCTCTTACTGAAGCTGGACGGGTCAAGTACGTGACCGCCCCGTCCGCTGCTTGAATGTCAAAATTGTTTACAAGTTAAACTTACGTGGTCTCTGCCGGGCAGCAGGTGGATGAGGGGTAGTTAGTTATGTGTTGTCTCGACAACCACACATGTTGTCTCTTGGTGTCGTGTGCTTTCGAGGTTGACATGTGTTTTTGTTCCTTTTTTTTTTTTTGTCTATAATGTGTGCTTTCATGAATTTTTGTGTAATGTAAGTTGAATATTTCCCAAGTTCAAATTTGAGTATCGATATTGATAACCGAAAGATTCACATTCTGTTTACGTAGAAGCTTAAAAAGGAGCCGGCGTCAGATTCGAAGAAGAGAAGTTAAAAAATATCGAATCATATAACTTAATAAGAAACTGATTAAAAGAAGAAAGCAAGAAGGATTTTAACAAACAAAAAAGAAGCTTATGAGTTATTAAAGGAAAGTACAAATTGTAAAATGATTGTGAGTTTGAGATGAGAGACGAAGAAGAAATCTTGGTTTCGTTTTTATAGTACTAGCGAAACAGACCCCTTTCCTTGATTTATAAACAAAAACAAGAAAAGAGGAATCTTGCTACCTCCTTTCTATGCCTGCAAAACATATTAAAAAAAGTATCTCAGAAATCCCAAAAATGATTTTGTGAGAGTTGAAAGAGAGCAAGTAGATCATATTAGTTAATACCTTGTTTGCGATGTTGTTCGAGAGCCAGTCAAGTCCCTCGTAGAGTCCTTCTCCAGAGGTAGCACATGTGCTCTGAATGTACCTGTTATTACAATGACAATGTATAACTCATGTCCGGGTTTGGATTGTGGATCCAGATAGCTAGAGTTGTGTGTTTTTTTCTGCTCACCAGTGTCTTTGGCGGAGAGAGTGAAGGCCAAGCTTGTCAGTGATCTCAGCAGCGTTCATTGCGTTGGGAAGATCTTGCTTGTTAGCAAAAACAAGCAGAACTGCATCCCTCAGTTCATCCTGCCAAAAGAAGAGAAAAACAAAGCATCACAAAGTCAAAACCACATGGTGCATATAAATATATTGTAGAATTGATTCTTATACATATATTACCTCGTTCAGCATCCTGTGAAGCTCATCCCTGGCTTCAACAACACGGTCACGATCGTTGCTGTCCACAACAAAGATAAGTCCCTGTGTGTTCTGGAAGTAGTGTCTCCACAATGGACGGATCTAGATCAGCAAGAAAGAAACCATCAGTAAGAATTCGATTACAATTCTACGAGCAGAACTCAAAAAAAAAAAGAAAAAACAAACAAACATAGTCCACTAATAAATCTTGAGTGTTAGTTAATATGGGAAATGTCAGCCAGAAACGACATTTCCTCGAGAATCAAAGTATGTTCGAAAGTCCAGCTGATTTGATTTAGCTTATCAAATGTAGAGTATTGGTGCAAGGAACGAAATACAAAAAAATGAACCTAATAAGCAAACCATTTCCGAATAAATTAGCAAACAATACTCTGCAGAACCTGTATTAGGTAAGAAAATGCTATGAATTGAGAAAAGAAAAAAAAAAACCTTGTCTTGACCCCCGACATCCCACACGGTAAAGCTGATGTTCTTGTATTCCACAGTTTCAACATTGAAACCTGAAAAAAAAAAACAAGAAATTTCAGCTTCTCGTACGAAACCAAGTGAAACATTTAAACAACAGAGATCACAGTCATGGTAGAAACAATAACAAGTTACTCACCAATGGTTGGAATAGTGGTCACGATCTCTCCAAGTTTGAGCTTGTAGAGGATCGTCGTCTTACCAGCGGCATCGAGACCAACCATGAGAATACGCATCTCTTTCTTGGCAAAGAGCCTGCTGAAGAGCTTTCCAAATGACAACCCCATTGTTTTCTGAACCTGTTCATAACAAAAACACACATTTGATAAATTAAGTTGTTGAATCCAGAGAATAATATTACAAAACGCAAATTGAGGAATAATCTCATCTCATCTATCTGGCAACGGAGATAGCAACAAGACCAATGTGGACCTAATCATTTCAAACTGCATCGGATCTCATTTGTATACTCAGGTATGAATCGAATCGAAGATCTTAATTCCCAATAAAAATATCTAATTACGGAGAATCATCGAACTGAGTACAAGAGAACAGTCTGATCTAGAAAGAAAAAAAACAAAACTAATATCAAATTTTCATTTCTAAGACGCAGATATAGATCCACCATTACAAACTAGCGAATCACATGAAAACACGTCTACTCGTTGAAGAAATCGGAAGAAACACAACAGATCTGGAGAATGACAAAGCCATGAGCAACGCCCGGATCCGGATCGCGGCAGAGAAATTCAAATAGAATAATCAGTAAAGCAAACGAGAGAGATAAACGTACCGTAAAAACAACGCCGCACGAGATCTAAGCTCTCTCTCTGATGCCGATGGTCGTCGAAGCAATAGCCTTCGAACGTTTCACGATGATTTTTTTGAGGGACGCAGAAAAATAATCTCTACTTATATAAATCTAGTGAGCGTTAAAAATACGTCGAATATATATATTTTTTTTTAAAAAAAAAAATCATTTATATCATTTGTACAAATTTTTTTGGATCAATTCAAACGTCAAAGTTTTCGGTATGGGTTACGGCCCGTTAATGTGTAATATTGGCTAACAAAATAATCTAAACTTTTGACCTTCTTAAATAGGCCCATTGAGCTTATTGATCCAAGAAGTTAAAGCGTTTTCAGTCGTCTATTCGAATCTTCATCATTAAAAGCGCAAAATAGTTTTCATTTTTCTTTACCCGACTGCCATAAAAGCTTTTCTTTATAAGGATGAATCATATCCATTCATTGTTCTCCAATTGTGTCTGAATCAATTGCATACAAAGGTGAAAGGTTACTTGGTAATGATTTAGCTGCATTTTGTGAAGTCAAACTATGAGACATTATTACAATCTTGAGGCTCCAAAATTTCCTGGATTGAAAATTCCAATAAATTATTATAGTATATAGAAAGCAATAATAGTTATTAGGATTTATAGTAAAATCATATATTGGCTGTAATTAAAATGAGAAAAGGAAGCGAGACATGATAATGAAAAGACCCTACCACAAGCATTACATATTGTTTATAGACATTGGAAGTCTAGCATTCATGCATCGATGTTTCATACTTTATTGTATAAGTGGACGAAGGTCATGCATCCAAATTTATTTTCTTCTAATTTTAACTTGAGAATCAAACCGAAAACTCTAGATGTTTTGCTTTTATTTTTTTCGTGTTAAATATGTAAGAAGATTTTGTATGTTTTAAAAAAAGGGTTAGGGTTTTCAGTTAAATATTTATACGAAACTTGTAATAATTTGAGACAGCGCTCAGCTATTATGCTTGACGACGACCGGCAGTATCTTGAAGTACATCAACAACACGATCGGTAGTCTCTCTTTTGATATGGAAACGATAATGCCAAAATTTGTTATATCCGTAATGTAATGTGCGTAGATAGATTCATACGCATTAACAAACAACGCACAAACGTTAAGGAGATGTCGTTTCGAACTAGGCTAATCAATATTGTTTTGTTTCTTCTTTTTCTTTTTCGTATATTTACAGATTTTAAATATTTATTTTATACGATTATATTGGTCAAATGTTGCGTATGACATCTAACACGTTAAAGATATATATGATCATATGAGTGATGACCTAATTTGCTGTTGTTGATGAACTTCATCATGTAGTGCATAACTTTTAAGATAAAGATTCGTATTTGTAATTGAGATCGACACTTCTAGTTATAGTTAGTTTAATCCACTTATACCCAAAAATGCTAGATAACTAAATTGGCACTAATTGAGTTTCTATATATTTATAACTTTTGAATCGAAAGAAATATATTTCCCGACATCTATATACATGCATAATACAAGGTCGATCTTGAAACTTGAATCCAATTTGAATATTTTAAACCAAAGGTTTAATGAATTTTCTAAACTCTTATTAAACTGTTTGGTAATTATTTATGATGCCATCTTACTACAGGTCACCTTAAGATGTATATTTGTAGAATCGTATATAGATCTATATACGATTCTATATGTTTAGGATAAACTGTTTTTTTTCTTTTTCTTTTAATTATTCTTATCTGAACTTTAAATAAAACGAGTGATCATTTTGTTAGAAAATTAATCAGTGAAGTAATAGCGAGGTAAAACAACTTAATCTATGTGAGAGAAAAAAAGTAGCAACCCTAGCAATAATGTGGTGAAATGAAAGATCATAATAATGACCTCCACAATGGGGGAAAACTGTAGAAATCAGGGTTCATACTTGTTTGTGTTGTGAGGGAGAAACGTATGGGTTTGGTTTATAATTCCTTGGTTTTAAATTAAACCAACCATAAAAAAAAAAGTGGTCATAATAATGTGAATTGTTGTTGAAGTGAAGTGTGCCAAAGGGGAAAAAATGATGAATGATGAAGGAAAAGGGCCTACCACTTTGAGAATGTTTTATTGTATTTTTGTTATTATGGGAATAAATCATATAGTTATATACAGAAAATTAGTGGAGGTTCGGCATATTATGGACCCATCATCTGTTTCGGTTTAATACACACAGTTGGTTTTTGTCTTTTCTCCCTTCAATTGTTTTGATTTAATAGATATGTTTTTTAAGAAAATGTTTTTTGCCCAATAATATATGTTTTTAATGTTTTTGTTTTTATTCTAAAATTGTTTCGACTCTCTAAATAATATAAAAGTGAAAGTTGTATTGTTTCAGTGGTCAGGTTGTTGGTATTTTAAATTAAAATCTTTTTACTTGTTCGACAAACTAAATATTCTAAAATTAATTTTATTTTACTTTTGTAGTTGCCATCAGGATCACATATTCAGAGAGTTTCGATAGCCTATGATGACTTGGGATATTGACCATTGGGACCATTCAACTCCGTGGCAACTTATCTTAATCCATTTTAGGTTTTTGCCAATTAGCTGTAGGAAAAATCTATTAGCTCTATAAGATTTTATTTTTGTTAAATCTACATCAACTATTTAATTAACTTCCTAAAAATGATAGTATTAAGGGTTGTATAAAATTTATCTCTCCTAATCTATTTTATTTTCATTTTTTGTTTCCTGAACACTTCTTAATTAGTACTCTTACTTTAATTAATTGTACACGGTTATAAATATGCACGTTTATTAGGACAAACATATACATTTTTAGCTTTTTGACTTGCGCACAGGGAAAAGGGGACATATACAAAACTCTTATATAATACATTCTTCTTTCACGTCCAATGTTCACTGTTAATTTAATTGATGGGTCTAAAGTCTAATTAAACAAATTGATATACAATGAAAACAAAAATAAATATTTTTACAAACACAATTGTAAGGGAGGTGGACGTAAATGGATGCGTATAAACGCGAGTGTATGCAAATTTTCTCGTGGTTTAATTGATCAGATTTGGTGATTGATAACTATGCAAGAAACTCGTATTAACGGAACGTGTAAAGGAAGAATCTCCCTATTTTGTATCATATAAATAACGAATGTTATGTGGGGTTTCTGTATATTCTGTAATTGTAGCCAAATATAACCAAACTTGCTTTCTTCTAAAAATATAATTAAAAGCAAATGACTGGCTGTTTATTGGCAAATTCTGAATGGTGAAAACTATTCATGTAAGTAGAAACACCGAATACTACACATTAAATGTGTGAATTTGGTTGACAAAATAACTCAGTAATTTCATCTGATAAGAGATCGATAAAGTATCTATAATTAGTACATCTTTAATTCTTTGTGTAATAACACCTGAATACTATTGCTATTTTTAACGAGCAAATGATTAATTAGTATATATTTCCTCCATTTCATAAATAATGTTGTTTTAAGATTTTATTTTTTTTCATAAAAATGTTGTTTTATATTTTTAGTATAATTTTAAAAATAAAATTTTCAGTTTTAATCTTATTATTTAATGTATTAATTAGAGAGAAAAATGTATTTAGTGTATTAATTCATGGTAAACTAGATATTTTATTAAAATTTTAATATGTTTGAAAAAATTTCAAACGACACTTTTTCACAAAGAAAGTAATATATAACTGAAAGGCAAAATGCATTTATATATGTTAAAGACTACACTTATAACTAAACAATATAATAATCCATTAACCCTGTTTTTACAGAGTTCTTTAAATACCCAGCTGAAAGTGAGCACATATCTGTTTTAAATGTAATTTATATATATATATATATGTATATATATAACGTAAAAAAAAGAGAAGTTATTAGATAAATATATTAAAGAGAGGATTTATATATATATTAGTATATAATTTGCTTTGTAAAAGTAAAACGTGCATGCAATGACGCGATAAGGCATTACAGAGAACCGATTAAATTCATTGACGCGCAGGGATTTTCGTAGATATATACTTGCTTTTTCCAACACTTTTAATATCTACCGTTATCGAAGTATTGATCCTACCGACATTCTCTATTGTAGAAAAATATTGTATTATGATCGGAACATGGTTATTTCTATTAGCATTGTTATTGTGTAGCTTGTGTTATAGTCTATATATATATATATATATATCTTACAATTCACACACACGAAATATATATATTAGACGAATATGATCAATTATCATCAGTTATAACTTGATTGGCACATTATTTATTTTATTTGTAATGTATATACATAATAATAATTGATTCAACGAATCAATTTCACGAACTGCATCGTTTTTAATTGCTTAACAACGCTTTCGTGGTTTAGACCCCATTAACCAATACGTTAATTATCCTTTGAACTATTTGAATAAGCAAGGTATGTGACCCAGAAGGAAAGGTCCCGATACAAAGTATATGCGTTAGGAGAAGAAAAAAAATGTGAAAAAGTGGTAAATACGTATACGTAGATTACCACGTCATTTGAAATACGGTAGGCCGTCGATTATTAGTACTTCGGTTACATGCTATTTTAAACAAATTATCATCATACGATGTTACTTTTGTATATTTAAATTACCCAATTATCGTGATATTTCTGTGTTTGAGTAGTTTTAATCAAGTGTATCTCCAGTATATCATTCGTTTAACACGATTTCAAAAAAAAAACAAAAGTTATTTGTAATGTTTTTTTATGTTTTAATTAGGTAAACTTCTGGTCTGAAAAAAAAAAACTGAGGATCAACTGAACTTTTTTGATCTAGGTTATAAATAAATATACCTACGTGTTTCGAGAAAATTGGGTATGGATCAAATCGAAAGTAATCCATAATTAAAAACTAATATCTATTAGGATAGATATCGAATCCGATTTTATACTTAAAGCTACTTCTATATCAAAAATTAGATATAAATATATACGAGTCATTTCCAAAGCTTTATTTATACAAAATTGAGTGATCACTGCAGAAAATATACCCTCGATTGTATTGTGGCTCTGAGATTGCGTCTGAGTTGTCTAGAGCACATGGGTCATAACCTCTCTTTCCGAATTATATATGTGTAAGCACATGTAGGTGCATCACACAAGTGCATATGTAACCACATATATATATATATATATAATAGTTTTTTCCCATCAAACATCTATATTATCCATCTACGCATGTAACACGTCCATAGAACAATTTCAACCTCTACAAATACACTTCTGCTGGGACCAATCCATAATTATCCGTACACTATCAAATATTTCAATAATACCAGCAAAGCACACATATAAAAAAAAATCTAAGATTAATGGAGAAGAGTGGGCCATGCATTTCTTACGTAAAATATATTGGTTTTTATTTATTTAATTGTCCTTTACTAACTTAATTACTCTTTAAGTCTCTTATGGGTCATGTTTAAAGGAGCCAAATTAAGGTATGCGTGCGAAACCGCAGCCAACATTTGAAAGACAACTTTTAAACGTATCTGAATCCAAATCTTAACGAATATTTATTTTAATTTAATTTAGTGAAAAAGGTATAATTGGCGACAAAATAAGAAGTGAAGAAGTTAAAACTAATTTAAAATCAATCGGGATGGGATAGTTAGGTCAAGTTTGCTTCTTATTAGTTCTTTAGATGCTTCTGTGTGTTTGATTGAGTTCTTACTATTGCCACATCACTGCATGATTATAAATATATATATATATGCATAATATCTACATCAACTACTATTTTATTACAGCCAATTAAAAAGTGTCACTTTCTCTTGTTTTAAAAGAATCCTTATTTGCGTCAAGTCCTAGTTCTCATACACTCTTAAATTTGTATCAAAAAATATTTCGAGCTTTTTAGGCGAAAATCTATTTCGAATTATAAACTTTAGGTAATAGAGATGTTTGATTTGTGTTTGAGAACTAGTACTAGAGGATGTTTTGAGAAGATATTTTGTAAGAAAGAACCCAAAATAATATCGGGAGAACCTAATTCCCAGGAGTGAACACATATATTAATGGAGTGATTAATAACTAATAAAACGAATATTAGAAGATAAGTGTATATCGATTGTACAAAAAAAAAGAAACAAGTAATTCCAAACAGATGCATGTCAATCTCACTCACCTTCATTTTTAACTTTATTTTTATTTTTATTTTTATTTTCCCTTGTAAGTTGTTCACATATATTCCGAGTTCCAATAAACCATTTCCGGTTTTCACGTACTTTAGTATTCCAATTTCCACGTATTGCAAAATCCTCAATATTAATAATATCCAATATTTTACCATTATTTTCTGTATATATATATATATTTGAACAAGCATTATTAGATATTTTCTATTTAAATTATTTAAACTATTGAGTGGACCATTTTTTTTTGACAACAGTGGACCAATTTAAAAACTACGAATTCTCAAAACAATATATAATTTTATCAAAACTAAATCATCACTAGTTTTCCAATAGCTTATTAAAGAAGGGACATTATTACACTTTTGACCATTATAATTAGAACTTATTTTGAATAATGTAATTTATAGAAACAGAAGCAAAACTTTGATGATGATGATACGAAAAAAGTAGTACAGTATAATTTATTCTTTCTTTTTTATATTTTTGGTTGTTATTTTCTGTTTTATTTGTATATATTTCTATATATAATATAAAAAAATGTCTTCGCTTTCAGTGAGCTTGTATAAATGGAGATTCCTTCGGCTTCTTCTTCCGTGCCAGTTGCCACCAGACATATAACACATAATATACATTGCAGCTTCATGTAATTTCAACGACTCACCACTTTCTTGTCATCCAAATAAAAAAAATATATATATATATATACTTTCCCTCTCTTTCTTTCAATTGATTTCTCTCGATAACATGTAAATTTGTTCCATGTATCGTTCCCAGTTTCTTCATCGAGATTTGATCTTTTTCTCACAACCCTCCTTATTAGGTTTTCCTGCATTTTTCTCTCCTGCTCTTCGCTAACCTCGAACTAAGAGATGTTCTTCGAAATGGGTTTGTCCGGCTTGAAGTAGTTTATGAGTTGTTCCCCCTTGAGCTCAATCTTTTTGCCTTGTCGGAGAGTATATTCACCACAAAAGAACTCCAAGTGTTTGACGAATTGACTGAACGAAACAGAGAAACAGAGCGACTGTGGGAGAGATACAAGCTATGGAAGAGACTTTTGTGCCGTTTAAAGGAATTAAGAATGATCTTAAAGGAAGATTGATGTGCTATAAGCAAGATTGGACCGGAGGACTCAAAGCTGGATTTAGGTACTACTCATTATGAACAAATACTCATTGATTTATACCTTTAATTCATTTTTTTTTTTTTTAGAAATATATATGAATTATTATTCGATTATACGCTTTAATTGCGTAGGATTCTGGCTCCCACCACATACATATTCTTCGCGTCTGCGATTCCTGTCATCTCATTCGGTGAACAACTCGAAAGAAGCACCGGTAAATTGCATCTAAATTTTCTCCGATAAAGAAAGTTTCGACCTTTATCAGTTTCCACATCATTTATCAAATTGGATTCTGAAACTTCTCAGATGGAGTTCTCACGGCTGTTCAGACCTTAGCATCCACCGCCATTTGCGGCATGATACACTCGATTATCGGAGGTCAGCCACTGCTTATACTCGGAGTTGCAGAGCCAACTGTAATTATGTATACATTCATGTTTAACTTTGCAAAGGCGAGACCTGAACTGGGACGAAACCTCTTCTTGGCGTGGTCTGGATGGTAACTTCTCTTTGTGAGTTTTTTATTTGCTTAAAAGAGTAATCAGTTGTTGAGAACACTGTGAAACTGTTTGAATGTTTGCGTGTGTAGGGTTTGTGTTTGGACTGCTTTAATGCTATTTGTGATGGCTATATGTGGAGCTTGTTCCATCATCAATAGGTTCACTCGTGTAGCTGGGGAATTGTTTGGACTCCTTATAGCTATGCTCTTCATGCAACAAGCCATCAAAGTAGGAACCTTTTGGCCAATATTCTGTTTTTATTTTTCGATATTTGAGATAATGTGGGTTTTCTTATCATCTCTAAACGCATGATTGTCCAGGGGCTAGTGGATGAATTTCGCATTCCGGACAGGGAAAATCAGAAGCTTATGGAGTTCTTACCTTCCTGGAGGTTTGCTAATGGGATGTTCGCTCTGGTTCTCTCCTTTGGCCTTCTTCTAACTGGACTTCGAAGCAGAAAAGCCAGATCATGGCGGTACGGAAGTGGTAAGTCAATCTCTATCTCTCATGAGCTAGAATCTTCTTATTATGAGGATTCAGATGGAACATACTGACTCAGTTTGTTTCTCTTGAGCAGGCTGGCTCAGAAGCTTAATAGCTGACTATGGTGTACCACTCATGGTGATAGTGTGGACCGGTGTCTCCTACATTCCAGCAGGAGATGTTCCAAAAGGAATTCCCCGGCGACTTTTTAGCCCAAATCCTTGGTCCCCTGGTGCTTATGGAAATTGGACCGTAGTAAAGGTATTGTTTTTTTCTTTCATCTCCTCGCTCACATGCGCTTCTACATTGAGACTTAAAATCGCTTGTGACTTGAAAATATTCAGGAGATGCTTGATGTTCCAATCGTCTACATAATTGGAGCTTTCATTCCCGCATCAATGATTGCTGTGCTTTACTACTTTGATCATAGCGTAGCTTCACAGCTTGCGCAGCAGAAAGAATTCAATTTGAGGAAACCGTCTTCTTACCACTACGATTTGCTTCTTCTTGGGTTTCTGGTAAGAATTTGCAGAAGAAAAGGTTTACATATCTGAATTTTCTCTTGGGGCTTATTGGTCATAATCAATGCAGACTTTAATGTGTGGTCTACTCGGAGTTCCTCCATCAAATGGTGTCATTCCTCAATCTCCAATGCATACCAAGAGCTTAGCAACTCTAAAATATCAGGTAAGGTCACTCACCTCAATCTTATTTTTCCAGGATTTTCCTGAGTTCTGAGATCAACTTCGCTCTCTTTACAGTTGCTTCGTAATAGACTGGTTGCAGCAGCACAAAGAAGCATTAAAACGAATGCGAGTTTGGGACAACTCTACAACAATATGCAAGAAGCTTATCATCACATGCAGACACCATTAGTATACCAACAACCTCGAGTAAGATTATCTCCCATAAAACCTTCGTTTTTTTACCGATAAAGCACAGAGGTAAGAACAGTTTCTTTCCACTTGAAGGGTTTAAAAGAACTAAAAGAATCGACAATCCAAGCAACTACTTTCACCGGAAACCTCAACGCTCCAGTTGATGAAACTCTATTCGATATAGAGAAAGAAATTGATGATTTGTTACCAGTTGAAGTGAAAGAACAGCGGGTAAGCAACTTCCTTCAGTCTACAATGGTAGGAGGATGCGTTGCAGCTATGCCTATTCTTAAAATGATCCCAACATCAGTCCTTTGGGGATATTTTGCCTTCATGGCTATTGAAAGCTTACCCGGAAATCAATTCTGGGAAAGAATCTTACTTCTCTTCACTGCCCCTAGTCGCCGCTTCAAGTAACTAAAGCTCCAATCTTTTATTTATTTCATTCAACTTCAATAAATCCTCATTTATGCTCAATTCTCTCGAATTTCTATATGCAGGGTTCTTGAAGATTACCACGCAACATTCGTTGAAACCGTTCCATTCAAGACAATTGCAACGTTCACTATTTTCCAAACGATTTATCTCTTAATCTGCTTTGGTCTCACATGGATCCCAATAGCAGGAGTCATGTTCCCTTTACTGATCATGTTCTTGATTCCCGTACGACAATACATCCTCCCTAGATTCTTCAAAGGAGCTCATCTTCAAGACTTAGACGCAGCAGAGTATGAAGAAGCTCCAGCCTTGCCCTTCAATCTCGCAGCGGTAACCAAAAACCCAATTACTCTGTTTCTTCTATTCTCTCTTTTTTTCTTCTTAATACTCAATTTTCAGCAGGAAACGGAGATTGGATCGACATGTTCGTATCCAGGAGACTCAGAGATTCTTGATGAGGTTATTACAAGAAGCAGAGGAGAGTTTAGACACACGAGTAGTCCTAAGGTCACGAGTTCGAATTCTACTCCGGTCAATCATCGGAGTTTGTCTCAAGTGTTTAGTCCACGAGTGGGTGAACTCAGGTTGGGTCAGATGAGTCCTCGAGTCGTCGGAAATAGTCCAAAGCCGCCGAGTTGTGGGAGGAGTCCCTTGAACCAGTCCTCGTCGAACTGAGATTATATATATTCAGGAACCTCAATAAAACAAAACCCCAATGAGGATGAATGTTTAATTAGTAAGTTAATTTGATCATCAGTTATTAAAAAAACAAAAAGCTTCTTGAATCTCTCTTTAGTTTTATGTGTTGTGTGTTTTTGTGCCCCTTCCCTGATGTTTGATCTTGAGTCTCTGTAAAATCTTACTTATTTCGTAATATATGTAATTATTATGTGAGTCAAATATGTAAGAAGACTTGAAATGTTAACGGTAAGCAATGTTTTTATATGATTTGGCTGTCACACTCGTTAATCGGTCAACTTTTACATTTGCTACATCAGATACGATTTCTTTAGGTCACAAGGTATATTATTCAGTTTTACAAAATTACGTCCAAGTTTTTTTTGTGTACATGAAATAAAAACTAAATTTTCTTTCTTCCTTTCATTATTATCAGGTGTATATTACTTTAACATAGACACGCAGGAGTCCCTGGTTTTCTCAATTTTAAAATACTGGATTAGATTGAGGGCGTCTCTCACTTACATTTACATATACCTAATTACCACTGTTCTGGTTAAATTCCCAAACACACTAATATAAATGATAGTATATATTAGTGGCTCATGTTATAAATCTTTGAAGAGCTCTTTTGCCAGATGAAAATAATAAAGCTACTAATATAGTCATAATAGTCTTTTTTTTTCTTTAAAAAAATGATGAGCTATTTTTAAACTAGGGATGCGATAGTAATAATGATATAGTTTTGTGGATAAATATTATTTTTGTAGATCAATAAATTTCAATTAGAAAAAGACACTGAGCCAACACTTTGTACAAAGTTAAGGATTACGTGCACATGATTTATCTACACATGCAAATCAGCAATTTGTAAATTAAATACATTTTGTGATGTTACACTTTTTTTTTGGTTTTAATGTTAAGCTGTGATGTTACACTTACAAACATACATACGTTTCTTTGGTTCATTCGTGAAAGAAAAAAGCCCGTAAGAAAAAGAGGGAGAAATAAATGGAAAAGGAAAGCATGAATGATTACGTACAGTTTTAGAAGTAAAAGCAAATGCTTTTGAGCATGAAGAGAGTAGGTTATCTGGTGAAAGTTAAGTCATGTCGTTCGAAGAAGCATGCACTTTGGTACTATACATATAAAACAATTCAAGGGTCAACTTCTATACCAAAATCGAACCAGACGAAGACAAAAGTAGAACAACACGATTGTTCGATGTCAATAAGGAAAAGTGATGCACTACAATAGTTTTTAAGCCTTTTGATTTTGAATTATGTCATTATGAGGGAAGAGGAAAAGGAATGGTCTCTAATTATTCTCAAAAAAGTATCAAATTAGTAGCACTTGAGTAGCTATATAATGTATGTGAGGTCACGAGCCAATTGAGGCCGACCCTGTTGGGAAAATAAAACCATTCATATATATTAAAATTAGGGTTTACTTTTTTTTAAAAAAAAAGTGTATCCATATAATGAAGTGAAAAGGAACTCATATATATGATGATATATCGTATATGATATGGTGGTATCGTGATAACTAATAATTTAACATAATAGCAACTATAATGACTATTGTTAAAGTTTGGTTTGAAACAAAGACAGACATTCTGTATATTTAGTGTAATCTGAATACATTGCAAACAATCGATTTTATACGTACTATTTGGTCTCGGGTTTTGGAAATACTTTTGTTAGAGATCGATATGCCACAACTTTAAGATCAAATCATTAGTTATTGTGTACAAATATGTGATACCAATAAAAAGAGAGAGCTATTGCTGATGAGTGAGATTTCCAAATACAATTCTCAAATAAATAGTGTTTCAAGTTCAAATCTACCATGTACATAAGTTATATGAGTTATAGACAATATAACAAAAGAAAATGATATTACACATATATTTTTTCTTTTGGCAAAGTAAAACTTATTTACTTACAAAAGAATTATATTGCAGCAAGAGTTTTGTTAATAAAATAGCTAGAACTAAACTGAAACAGAAATGGACTCATGATTTAGTGTGAATAAACTGAAACAAGCACTAGATATTACTCATATTTGCTCACTATAGCATGTTCACCTAAAGTATGCATGTTTTAGTATGTGTTAATTTGAGATTTCGTCTAAAATACGGAATTAGCAAAACAAGACTTAAGAAAAAAAAACGTGGGTGGCCAATAAAAGAAGAGTAAGTAAAGGGAACTCTTGCTTATCCTTTTTTGCTAAGTTTTGTTTTTTAGCATTAACCATTGACTCAAAGGATACTGAAATTTGTTTTGTGTATGTATTATCATTGATATTGTTGCTGTCTGCAATAATGAAAATTAATAAGTTGCCTTATGCATAGGTCACCGTCTAAATCATGCAATGAATCTTTGTTTTCGTTTGTTTGTTTTTCGGCTCTTTATTGTCTTAGACTAAAACAGAACTCTTTCGCATTCATTCCTCTCTTCATCACCTAAAAGCAAAGCCCACATTCTTCAACTTCACTTTTGATAGAAGGAGATTAGACACACTCGTTAACCCTTTTCCACGTGTCAATCCCAAAGTAGCTTGACCAAAGCCATTCTTATTATATATCCATTGTTCATTGTTCTATAATCTACGAACTATAACGTATAAATAAAAACATGTTAGTCGAGATCGTATACAGTTTAGTACTAGCTCAGTTTACATATTTGCTCATTCCAATATTGAGTTTATATTCAACTTTTCCACCTGAACATACTGTATATAAAAACTGCAGAATCCTTTCTTAAGTGCTTATTTGTAGAGAGACTTTAGGTAGGCTGCAGGGATTTAAAGATTTTTTATTATTATTATTTTAAGTTGATATTAAACAATTCACACTTTTAATTGTTTTACAGCCTTAGAAATCTTCTTTGGTTTTGTTATGTTTTCTCTTTATCTCTCTCTCTCTCTCTCTGGCTCTCTCAAGCCATAATATGGCTTTAACTTTTTACAAGATAATTTTACAACCAAATTTTTTGCACATGCGATTACAGTTCCAATCAGTCACTGTTTTAGTTATAGAGACAAATGTGGCTATGACAAGGTTATGAAATAACACAGTTAGTCTTGACTTTCTTCTGATAGTCAAATTAAGTTTCTTTGAAGTTTCATCCACACAACAATTCATCGTGGGGCATGGCTCTACGAGCAAAGAAACCAACTTAGCTAGCGTAATGGACGTTTATTATCAGGTTAGGGCTTGATGGCTGAGATTGCATTTTAATGTAATTTAGGCCCATGAGACCAAATATCAACATTTTGTTGCGTCCATCATCTATTGTCAGTCAGTACAGCAATATCTCATTGTCATTTTCTTTATGTGTGCTTTTATATACTTCCGATACCTTTGTGTGTCAGTGTCATCGTCTTCAAATTGCTGAATTTGTATAAATTTCCAGTTGTTTCATTCACGCAGATGAATACTAAATTGTTCTTTATGTCTTTTTTTCTTTCTATGTTACAATATTGGTGTTTACATATATTTTTTTTAAAAAAAAAAAAATAATACAAATCCATCTTATAGTATTTTCTTTTCAGTCACATTTACAAAGATTTATTTTTGACCGACGACATTATACAAATTATAAACACACAAAATACAAAAAGAAAAAAATATTGTAACAAGACGCACACCTAACAAACAATCAAGATTTTTATTGCCAATCAATTGTGTTTTTTTCTCTTGAGGATTATTATACGTTTGACAAGTTCTGGAGTTAGTGGAATTTTAACGAAACACGTTTCCTGTATTGATTAGGCGAAGAATCTTTAGCATCTTGAAATAGAATTGATTTTATTTTTGATTAGATCAACAACTTAATTTATTAATCCATCATTAAAGAAACATTAATTTTGGTATCCACGATGAGATACTTTGATGTATGAATTATATCGGTGAAACTGTCACGTTTCTTTTCTTGATGCATTGCAGATACACATGCTTGCGTGGCACGATAACTTTATAACATTTGAGTCCCAAATCATTGTTTTCACTTTCTCAATAAAGTTTTTAAAAGCCTTTTTAGATTTTGGATTTCTCCAGCTCCAGACACCTCTAGAGTTCTCTGGGCCGTCGAAAACAATGGGACCAAGTCTCAGCAAATGATATGAACGGTCCAGATTCATCTGACTTTTAACACAAACATGTAATTTGAGACTAACGTGTGGGGTAATTTCGTCAACCTGCACAACATTGCTAGGTTTCGAACAAGCTACGCAACTCAAGTGTGAACACGATAAGACATCTTCAGATTCTGGTCGGTTAATCACATACCAGAACTACCCTCACTAAAACCATTTAATCTCGAAAGCAACCATACTGAATTCATAAAAGGGTCAGCTATAGTGGTTACTCCAATGGAGGGTAGTTATGTCATTAAGACAGTTAGTTACGCGCGTCAAAGCCGAAAACCAAAAAGAAGACACGTGTCATCAAAGACTGCCTTGTAATGCAAAAACTAAACTTCGAAACGCCACGGTCTACCGCCACGTGTCATTCCAGTTAACTTGTGGCCACCGGTTAACCGGTCACCGACAACCTGGATCAGATGGTATATATATTCATCAGAAGAAGGTTCACGCGTCTCAAAATTTTCGTCCACGAGGAGAAGAAAAAACAATCAAACGCTTACTTCGAAATTTTTTTTAATTTCAAAACACAATCAAAGCAACGCACGCAGCGAAATCGAAGAAGAAAACTTTCTGAGGAAATTGATCGAATTTTGGGAATCTTTGTGATTGAATGAAAAAAAAACAGAAATGGTGGCTGAAGCAGAGGTTATGTTTCAACAGAGTTTGCCGGTGGTTCTCGATGTCCAATTGTTCGGAGCATCAACCGGCGTTACAGATATCAACGGCGTCTCCGTCTCCGCCGTTAAATCACCAGTTTCTTCGCCCAATTTGGGTATCCGTCGCCCGGCGGCTTCCGTCTCCGCCGACTTATCGACTTCTCTTTTGGTAAGCGTCTCCGACAAAAGAATTAACTTTTTCTTAGGCTTTGTGGTTTAGCTCTGTGACGAGGAATTGAATAGGTTTCACTCTGATAGAATTCTCATGTTTGGGAATTATCTAATTCCTTGGATTTAGGGTTCTTTGATTCATCAAAGAGGATGTCTTTATACAATACGAAGAATCTGGGTTGAGGTTGTCTGAATTGTTAGTTGGAATTTAGAGTTTAACTACTTTTCTTGGAAAGTTCTGTCTTCTGTAAAAATCGTACCTTTTGAGTAGTCGTTCCAATCAATTTGACGGTTATAATAACTTGTTGTTGCCCTTGTGTTTAGTGTTGAGAGCTCAATTGACTGATAGAAGGAATATTTGCTTTGCAGGGTTTAAAATCTTCTGATTCGTTTCCGGAGGAGGAAGATGATGATGATGATTGTAGTTCAAGTGTCTCGTTCTATGTTCCGGTTATCCGCTCTGGGAGCTATGCTGATATTGGACCAAGGAGATTGATGGAAGACGAACACATTTGCATAGACGATCTATCTTCTCGGGTTGGGTCTCTCTATGAGTTGCCAAAGCCGAGTGCTTTCTATGCGGTATTGCCTTTTACCTTCTTTTGTCTAATGCAAACTTTTGAGTTAATTGCTTGATCAGAAGATCAGTCAATTTATTACTGGTAATCGCATCTTGTATATAGGTTTTTGATGGCCATGGAGGACCAGAAGCAGCAGCATATGTAAGAAAAAATGCCATTAGGCTATTCTTCGAAGACGACAAGTTTCCACAAACATCGAAAGTGAATAGTATCTATGTCGAAGAAGTAAAGAGTTCCTTGAGGAACGCGTTTCTTCAGGCCGATCTTGCATTAGCAGAGGACCGTAGCATCGGCACTTCTTCTGGTACCACGGCTCTTGCTGCCCTTATTTTTGGAAGGTATTTGTGCTCACTCCTACCAAACCCCATCTTCATAAACTGGATTAGAATCCCTTTATTAAGTGTACTGTTTTTAGCTCATCAACCACTTGTTTTCTTCCCTTTTTGCAGACATTTAATGGTGGCAAATGCAGGGGATTGCAGAGCCGTTCTCTGTAGGAATGGTGAAGCCATAGACATGTCTCAAGACCACAGACCAATCTACTTACCGGAACGAAGAAGAGTGGAAGAATGCGGCGGCTTCGTCGATGACGGTTACTTGAACGGCATTTTATCAGTCACCCGAGCTCTTGGGGATTGGGACATGAAACTACCGCGAGGCTCACGATCCCCACTCATAGCAGAGCCAGAGATCAAACAGATTAGTTTAACAGAAGAAGACGAGTTTCTGATAATCGGATGCGACGGGATTTGGGATGTTTTGACAAGTCAAGAAGCCGTTAGTATCGTCCGTCGTGGATTACGCCGTCACGATGATCCGATGAAATGTGCTAGAGAGCTTGCGATGGAGGCTTTAAGGCTAAACACGTTTGATAACCTAACGGTTGTTGTTGTTTGTTTCTTGTCGGTTGATGGCGTGGCGGCGGTGGCTCCTTCGGTGGAGAAGCAACGGTGTTGTAGTTTGACGGCAGATGCTTTTGAGAACTTGCGGGCCTTATTGGAAGGCTGAATGATACGGTGCGTTTTATATTTTTGGCAAAAAAAGAAAGAAGAAAATATAATATGATGATGATGACGTTCCGTTTTGTTTCTTGGCTGGTTTTGGTAACTCGATACTTGGAAGCAGCTGAGGTTGTGTCTTTCTTTTTTGTTTTGCTTTTGTATATTTGTTGTATGTATGTAACTTTAACTGTCTACGTGCCCGCATTTTTGTGCAAGTGGTTCTATTTATAGTTTATATATATAAATGCATGGATTCAAGTTTATAATGATAAATCTAATTTTGAAGGTTGATTCTTACTCTCCGCTAGTTACATACTGTTTTAGTTTATATATAATATATCTACATGGATTCAAGTTTACGAAGACAATTCGAATTTGGATGGTTGGTTCATATTCTCCGCTAGTTATATACAAACAAAATACAATTTGAATTGTGATACTATACAAAGTCCAAAGTCGGGATTACGTCTATAAGAATCCACGAACAAGAGAAAATTCTTTGAGATGTTAAAACTAGGGGAAGAGTATTACTAGTTTTTTTTAATTAAATTGAATTAGTGCCAAAACTTGCTACCATTTTGGATGGTTGCGTTTACCATTCACTAATAAGGACTTCAGACTTTCCTTTTTTGTTTTTCTTTTGTTTTAATTTGATTTATATGTGGCCAGTGACACCGTTAGTGATTAACGAGCTGGATACTAGCCGGCTATTACTTATTTCATTCCTAACAAAGCCAATAATAGTTGATCAAATTCATAATTAACTCTATTATCATCTAAATTTTTCAAATATAAAATCATCATTAATTCGAAACCTATCAAAATCCGTTAGATTCCTGTCTAATTTTTTTTAATTAATATTTAATATTATTGATTGTGTTTATATTGCTTAAACAGACTCTTGTTTTTCAATATAAAATTCATATTTTCAGTTAAAAGTTTGATGCAAATAGTTAATTTGGCTCAAAATATTTATAGCTAGATAGAATAGTCAATAATGCATGCTATGGATTTTAGGTTATAAATACTCGCCTCGACAAGTTATCTAGGTGTGTAACAAAAGTGAAACCATCAACGATGTCGGGAAGCAGGCAACTGCTTCATTCATCTCTCAAGTATTTGTGCACACACACATATATGTTTATATATAGATATATGGTTTTTAGGGCTAATATACACAAACTTTTTTGCTGATTTATCTATTTACGTGAATGTAATGTTATCTACTTGTCAATATCCCCAGCCGATTAGATGGTAAGATCGCAATCATAACAGGTGGAGCCAGTGGCATTGGAGCCGAAGCTGCTAGGCTGTTCGCGGAGCATGGAGCTAAGGTCGTCATCGTAGACTTACAAGAAGAGCTTGGTCTAAACATGGCCGTTTCTATCGGGCAAGACAAAGCCACTTACTACCAATGCGATGTTACAAACGAGATGGAAGTGGAGAACGCCGTTAAGTTCACCGTCGGAAAGTACGGCAAACTAGACGTTCTTTTAAGTAACGCCGGCATCATGGAACAGCCGGGGAGCATACTCGACTTGAATCTCGAACAGTTTGACCGAACACTATCGGTCAACGTTCGTGGTGCGGCTGCGTTTATCAAACACGCGGCACGAGCCATGGTGGAGAAAGGCACGCGTGGGTCCATCGTTTGTATGACGAGTGTTGCGGCGGAGATCGGTGGCTCTGGAGCTCATGCGTACACGGCGTCCAAACATGGGCTTCTCGGGCTGGTTAGATCGGCTTGCGGGAATTTAGGGAAGTATGGGATTAGAGTAAACGGTGTCGCACCGTATGCGGTGGCGACTGGAATGAATAGCTCCGATGAGGAAACGGCAAGGACGGTGGAGGAATATTGTGCAGCCACGGGGATTCTCAAAGGTACGGTGCTTAAGGCTAGCCATGTGGCTCAGGCGGCTTTGTTCCTTGCTTCGGATGAATCGGCTTACGTTAGTGGCCATAACCTCGTCGTTGATGGTGGTTATAGTGTCGTCAAAAACGTGGCTTTGGACTTTTCTAATTAATAGCAATGGAGACTTTTCTTTTAACGCTTTTGAATAAAATGGTGTTGACTAAAAATAATAAGATGGTATTAATCAATTAATAAATACAAATTGTTATCATCGATCTTGGATTTCTATACCATTTATTATGTAATGGATATTTACTCCAGATAAGGCTTTTTAGTCACCATGTAAAATTGTTGGATAAAATTAAGCACATTTTTCACCTTAAAATATTTTTAATAAGATTGGTTAAAATAAGATAAACTTGATGCTTTCTTAAATATAATTAGGTTTTTATTTAGTTTTGATAATAAGAACAAGCTTTTGATGTTTAGTTTGAGCTATATCTAAACATAATAAAAAAAGTTATTGTGTATAGAATACAACGTAAATTTGAATAAACTAACTAAGAGAAACATTTGGATAAATTTTTAATCTTTAGTTTGCTAACCATAAATCAAATAAAACTGTTAACATAAAACTGTTAATTTATAACTTACGAAGATATAACACATGATACTTTGTTAAATGTGTCAACAGATTAAAATCTCCTGAACATCATTTTACTCTCTAAAAATTTCCAATTCACGTGTTTATATACAAAACAAAATCAAATCTTTCATTTTTATTTTATTTATTTCCTCTTATTTTTAGTTAATAACTTATTAATTTTATATACCTATATATATTTACGATTTGAGCTATAATTCGATAACTTTACTATATTGCCTTAAAATATACTCATCATGACCTAAGATTTTATATTGTACTACTTACATACTTTATGTTAAAAATAAAGCAACTCATCAATGAAAATGTATAGAAATATTAATATATAGCAAGTAGAATATGTATTATATATTCATTGGTGGGAAAAATCTATTGTGTATATCAAAACTTTAAGAGTAAGGCTTCATTGGTATATATTAATGTGATTTTTAAATTAATATATTAGATTAAAACTTCAAAATAGGCAGATTCAGTCAAAACTATTTATCTGTGATTCAAGGAACTGGGATGTTTGTTGCAAAAAAAAAAAAAGAGGAACTACGATGTTTATATATAAAGTTATAAACAATATCAAAAGAAATTAATTAATAAGGGTAATGACTGTTATCTACCTTTTTAATTACTTTCTGATAAGGATGGTTTAGAGTATATCCGTATCCTTTAAAGGCTATCTAACAATGTCAGAAGCAGGCAAGTGCTTCATCTCTTTTAGACGAACACATTCTGATTAATTTATTTAAAAAGTTAGTATCAACTTATTTACTTTTTCAATATATTACACAAAATTGGATGGTAAAATCGTGATTATAACAGGCGGAGCCAGTGGGATTGGAGCCGAATCCGCTAGGCTATTCACTTACAACGGAGCTAAAGTGGTTATAGTTGACGTACAAGAGGAGCTAGGTCAAAACGTTGACGCTTCAATCGGTAAAGATAGAGCAAGCTATATTACAAATGCAATAGCACAAACGAAACGGAGGTAGAGAACGCGGCTAAGTTCACCGTCGAAACACATGGAAAGCTCGATGTTCTGTTCAGCAAAGCCGACATCTTGGATCCGCCTGAAAGCATCCTCTACTTGGATCTCGAACAGTTTGACCGCATAACTGCAGTCAACGTTGGCTGTGCGGCTGCGTTTACCAAAGACGTGGCACGTGCCATGGTCGCTAATGGTGTTAAATTTTATGGGTTTCAA
Organism: Streptanthus diversifolius; assembly: GCA_039880935.1. Lineage (NCBI taxonomy): Eukaryota > Viridiplantae > Streptophyta > Magnoliopsida > Brassicales > Brassicaceae > Streptanthus > Streptanthus diversifolius. The sequence continues at coordinate 23,713,955 of JAXGFM010000022.1, read as the reverse complement.
TTTAAAATCAAATAGTAATTAATGGATTGACCTTTATAACTATATTTTTATATATTATTTAGAATTCTTTTAACTTTTGATGTGAGAGATTAGGTTCTAATATATCTTTTGGAAATGATGGTTTTTTCTATTAATTTCGCAATATCTAATCAAAGATAGATGAACTAATTTTTGGGTTGGAATGCATAGATGGAGATCTAATATCATATTAAAATTTATGAATTTTATAATTAAAAATGAATTGATATTTTTATATATTATTTAAGATTTTTTCTAATTTATGATATAGGATATTATGTTTTAATAAGTGAAACACGTAGCTCCATCGTTTGTACGACTAGCGTTACAGTGGAGATTGGTGTTCAGGGCCATCATGGATACACAGCACACAGCATCAAAGCATTGGCTCCTTGGGCTGATTGTAAGATAAAGATAAAGATCGTAATATGTAAGCGATTACATCTAGTAATTTGATTAATTAGTACATAATTTTAACCTAATTAAAACACATATTTTAACCTAATTATAATAAATTATTATAAAAGATGAACAAGTATAATTATTACTGGTGCAGAAATTAGACGGTCAAAACAATTCTGGAGCCATTAAAAAAAAAGTGAAACCCACATGGCACGATAGAGTTGACTTTTTAACATACATACATATAGTATACACATTCATAAATATCCGCACATTAGTTCTCCTATTATTCAAAACGCTTCAACAATGTCTGGACGCAGGCAATTTCCTCATCTCTCATACCGTTTCTGCTCAAATTCATATAAGGGTATACATAAATGTTTGTTTATACAAATATGAATTTGTTGATTCTTTGCAGATTGGAGGGCAAAGTCGTAATTATTACCGGCGGAGCAAGCGGGATTGGGGCTGAGTCCGTCAGGTTATTTACGAAACACGGCGCTCGAGTGGTTATAGTTGATGTACAAGACGAGCTCGGTCAACAACTTGCCGTTTCGATCGGAGAAGACAAGGCGAGTTACTATCATTGCGATGTCACAAACGAGACGGAAGTAGAAAACGCCGTTAAGTTCACCGTCGACAAACACGGAAAGCTTGACGTTCTGTTTAGTAACGCCGGCGTTATAGAGCCGTTTGTGAGCATTCTCGACTTAAATCTCGACGTGTTAGACCGAACAATCGCGGTTAACCTCCGTGGCGCAGCCGCATTCATCAAACACGCGGCACGTGCCATGGTGGAGAAAGGCACGCGCGGCTCCATCGTTTGCACCACCAGCGTCGCCGCTGAGATCGCCGGGACGGCACCACACGGGTAAAATCAATATTCACAACAACAACAAAAAAGTATATTACGAAACAAATTAACAAAATATGAGTGGATCGCGACAACCAAACCTGCATACATCACACTATAACAGTGTATTTTTGTTAGTAATATTACCGTTTTTATTGAAGTGTGAGGTTTATGGCAGATATACGGCGTCGAAGCATGGGCTATTAGGATTGATCAAATCAGCTTCCGGCGGGTTAGGGAAATACGGGATAAGAGTGAACGGCGTTGCACCGTTTGGGGTGGCCACGCCATTAGTTTGCAACGGTTTCAAGATGGAGCCAAACGTGGTGGAGGAGAACACGTCAGCGTCGGCGAATCTAAAGGGCATTGTGTTAAAAGCTCGCCATGTGGCAGAGGCTGCTCTGTTTCTAGCATCGGATGAGTCGGCTTACGTAAGCGGACAGAACCTGGCCGTTGACGGCGGTTACACGGTGGTTAAGGCGTAGCTACAACTTGGCCACAAATATCCCTTGATGCTGATGATTTTTTTTTTTTTTTTGAAAAAATTAAATTGTTTTAAAATTATTGGGTCAAAAGTTGACTTATTAGAGACATGGGGATTGAGAAGTTTCTGAGGTAGCAATTTTCCTTGAAACGTGGGATGTTGCATTTTTATATGGAAACATCCATCCATGATCCCATTATCCAACCAATTTCACATCTCGAGGATAGATAAACTAAACAAATGTATTTTACAGGCTTCTTTGATCAAATAATTAATGGACTAATCAATGGGCCTTCTCATTTAGCTTTTTAGTACTTTTTTTTTATCCGTAGTTTGGCATTCCATATTATCTATTTCAATAATAGATTTAGAAATTTGTATAGAATTTATAAATATAAATAGAATATATTGATTTTTAAATTTTATATGTGAATTTTTATAAGTATTTATAATTTCAAAAAGATTTCTTTGGATTTTAGTAGCTGTATTTTTTTTAAAAATAAATTCTTCTAAATTTATTATGAAACAAATCTATTACTAAAATTTATAGATTATATAATACGTAAGTTGAATTAAGATTTATAAATTATATAATCAATAACATTACATTTCGTTCAGATATTTAAAGATATCAAAATATATAAACTAATAACTCCCATTTAAGAACATGAATACACGTCTGATTTAGTTCTTGAATAAAAATAAAGCAGCAATGGCAAAAACAAAATTTAGACAAGTATTATTAATTGTGAAATGCAATTCTTGGTTTATAAATGAGCGTATACATAAAGCCCCCCCTCGACATTATATCTCTCCTTTGAGATCCCTCAATAAGGCAAGTGCATCATCTCTCACTATTCAATCGTGGAGGAAGAATTTCCCGCCAGGGCGATTCTCAAGAGTGTGATGATTAACGCTCTTCACGTGGCACGAGTGGCTCTGTTTTTGGCTTTTGATGATTCGCTTCATATTAATGGTCAAAGTTTGGCGGTGGATGGTGGTTATAGTGTCGTAAAGCCATGACGGAAAAGCAAAAGATTAAATAGAACCCTTATAATGAATAAAAACGAGGACTTTTGCATATATATATATATTTTTTTTTTGTAATAAAGTAGTTTCAATAAATAGTTGTATATGGAGAGACATTTGAGTTTTATATCTTGGGGACTGACCTTGAGATTTCTGGATTTTAATTTCAATGCATTTTATCTAACACGAGTACCAAACGGTCAAAACTGCTGGTCGTCTCAATCAAAAACCAACTCTGTACTTCAATCAAAACTATCAATTTCTAAAACGTCTCCTGATTTAGCAAAGAGACCAACCAACTAATAAATTTTCATCAACAGTAAGTTATGTCATTGGTTGTTTACTGGTACGATTTCATCTGCTTTGGTATAGTCTTGGCTGCAATCGTTGCGTCCTTGTGGTTTCTGTTGCACAGAGAAAGAGGCTGCTATATAGATGTTGAAGTTACGGCGCACAATAGCTTGTTATTGTCTAGATCAGAGTCAGAGATCAGCCTTGCTCCGGCTCGGTTATGGACAAGCTGCTGGAGAAGTTTACATCCTGGCTGGCTTCTCTTCACCCGTTCCATCTCTTTTCTCTCCATGGCTGCTTTATTGGTTTGGGACGTCTTGAAGTGGGACGCAAGCATCTTCGTCTATTACACTGAGTGAACTTTCTTCTTTAGTGTTTTTCAACCCATATCCAACCCAATTTTTCTTCCTTTGACTTGTGTTGCTTGGTTTTTGTAACAGATGGACCTTCATGCTTGTGATGATCTATTTTGCGGTATGTCTTAACAGCTTAACGGTTTTCTAATATGTGTCAAATCAGGATTATGTTTAGTTAGGTTCATTGGTACCTCTGTAGATGGGCATTGTAGCCTCAGTATATGGTTGCTTGGAGTATTCCAAAGGGCCAACATTAGAAAATGTTGAAGATGGGATTGTAGACAAGGTCAAAGATGAATTCATGAAAAGATTAGGGGTTTATGGTTGTTTCATGGAGACAATTTTTCAGGTCAGTGTCAACACAGAGACCTAAGACTTGCTTCTTACACACATTCAGAGACTAATGCTAGTGTCGGGTTTGTGTCGCAGACAAGTGCAGGAGCTGTGGTGCTCACGGACGTTGTGTTTTGGTTAGTTATAGTTCCTTTCCTATCCAACAGCCATCTCGGCTTAAACATGGTGACAACATTCAACGAATCTCTTTGTTAGAAATCGACTTGACTTGTCGGATTTATGGACCTAATTAACCTTACTGGATTTGTGCTCAAGCAGTTGATGATTTGCATGCATACAGCGAATGCAGGCTTCCTCATGCTCGACACAGTACTCAATAGCCTTGTAAGCAATTTGAAATTTATTAGAATAGAAATTTAAGAAAGAGCCAATACATATGTTTGTGTTCTTGTTTCAGCCGTTCCCTTGGTTTCGAATGGGATATTTTGTGCTATGGAGTTGTCTCTATATTGTCTTCCAATGGATCATCCACGCATGTGGTTTATTAACTTGGTAAGCACTAATGATCTACAATACTTCATTCATCAATCTTTTCTACTCGAAGCAAGTGTTAAGATATGTTGTCTTTAACCTATCTACACTTAGGTGGCCATATCCATTCCTCGAGCTTGATAGGCCATGGGCTCCACTATGGTATAAACTTGTACATTCATCACGCGGAACTAAAGTTTCTGAAACTATTGTAATTGTCTTACTAATGAACAATACAACCTATTCTCAGGTACTTATGCATGGCGATTGTGCACATCCCTTGCTATGGAGCTTATGCTGCAATTGTAAAAGCCAAGGACTCATGCTTCCCCTATTTATTCCCAAATACTTTTCGTTAAACCCTGTGGATTTAATACATAGCAACATTTAATATACATGCAATCTGTGGATTTGACTGTGTATAATATATCAACCATGCATGCAATGGATGTGTGAGCAGTGAATATCTATCACTGAACAAGCATTAATGAAGAACAAAAGCATAATATCCATTAAAAAAGCATAATATCTTCTTTCTGTTCTGTATCTCACAAACAATCTAGACCCTTTGATGTTCAAGTATTTCAAAGAAGGGGAGTTTATCACATATATAGCCTCCATTACCTTCTCCTCGGAAAGTATCTACTATGGTTAGTCTCTGTAATGATGGCACTGCAATAGTGAAAGTGGCCGCATCATAATTGTTACTTCGTTGCACAACCAAATCTTCGAGACTAGGGCAGCCACTTACAAGGTTGCAAACAGATTTCTCGTCTTGGAATTCCAAATAGCGAAGGTGCAGCTTTTTAAGGGACTTTAATCCGACCCGACAAGGAAAGTCTAAATAATTAAATTTCTGAGTTGCAAGATCTCGAGTGTGTTATTACAGCTACAGAAAACACTCGGAAATATAACCAAGTCGCCCTTTTACTCATCTCGAAGCAGCTCCAGTACTAATTTACGCACATGGCGTGCAAATGCAATTCCAATCCATTTTCCGATATCATCTGAAGTTTTAGACTCGCATATACCTACCAAATAAAAACTATCTAGAACCTGAGAGGTACATGAAAGCAAAGACCTGCAAACAATCTCTGAAAAACTATGGTGTTTAGTTTTGTGATACACAGAATCAAACTTGATGTTTGGCACCATCTTTCAAAGAGATCTCCATTTTTTAGACAAAACACCCATCCCTATGATAATATCTGTATAAGCAGATCATCAGGCAACTCATCCTGTCATCATTCACAACATCTTGATTTCTCAGACTTTGCTGTCAAGATATAAAGATACGAGTTCTAGGGTTTGAAATAATTAGGTTGGGTTGCGTGTTTACAGGCACATAAAGGGTTTCACAGCAAAAAAGAAAAACCGTTAACGAAACTAAGAAACATACCCTTTATGTTCCATCGTCGTTACTAGCAGATTTATGCCTTCATTTTCACTACTCCAAACGCAATGGCAAACAAACCAATCCGGATAAAGCTAAGGTATGATAATGGCGACGATTCAGTTGTAAAAGGTTAGCGAGTCAGAAAACCACAGCAGAGTTGTATAGAATCTCTTATATATATACCATCAAGTATAGAACCGAACTAACAAAAAACAAGATTGTGTAATCAAACCATTTCTATCAATGGCTGCTTTATTGGCTTGGGATGTCTTGAAGTGGGATGCAAGCAAGCATCTTTCTCTATTAAACGGAGTGAAGTTTCTCCTTCGGTGTTTAACCTAAATTATGGTTGTAATCCGACACGAATTGTTCATCTTTTGACTTATGTTTCGTGGGTTTTGTAATAGACGGTGATGATCTACATTTTGCAGCTTAAGAGTTTTGAAATCGGAGTTTCAAATCTTAATTTGGTTATGTTCATCAGTTATTTAAAGATGGGGATTGTAGGCTTTGGGTATATGGATGCTGCGAATACTCCATAGAGAGCAAACTTTGGAAACTTGAGAATCTGAGGTGGAAGATTTGTGGGATCACTCCATAGAGGCAGTGGTGCTCACGGACATTGTGTTCTGGCTCGTAATAGTAACCTTTCCTATCGAATACTCACCTCGACTTAAACACGGTAAGAACAATCTCTATAAAAAAAAAGGTGTCTCGAACAACATATCGGATTTATGATTTGAGCAATGAGGAATTGATAATTTGCATGCACCTAGCAAATGGCTCGAAACATAAACAATTAATCAGACAACGGAGACTACAAAAGGGACTATACATATACTTGACAGTTGTGTCTACGTTGTCTTCCAATGGATCACTTACTAACTTGGTGAGCACTAATGATCTACATTGATCCTCCTTGATTAACCTACCACCGTCTGATCGAAACAAGTTATTGTTTACCAATCTATTCCAGAGTTCAATAGGCCATGGTTACACATATGGCGTCTAATCAAAACTTGATCGTATTAAAAACTTTGATAGATTTAGGATTTGTCATAACAATGAACAACAACACAACACATTCCCATGTCAATCCCATGCTTCCCCTATCTATTCCCAAAAACTTTTTGTTAAATTAGTAATCTCAAAGAACAGTCATAGCAAAAACGTTATATGTACCCTGAAGAGTTTATTGTGTAATATATCGATCATGCAATACGATTTGAACAGATGATAAAGTAAGTTGGAATCAATTCCAAGCAATAACGAGAAAGCAGAGCATAATATCCATTAAAAAAACAAACTAGAAATGATGGTTCATCAAATGCGAAATCGAGAGCCAAAGATGTTCAACATAAGATCCATAACACAGCAAAAAAAAAAAACTTTAAGAAATTCTCAAAAGCAGTATTCAAAGATAGAGAGATCTAACGATAGGCGAGATCATGCTTCAGCTCCTTCTTTCTGGTAGACGTATGTGAGACCACACTTACCACAGTAGTGACGATCGAAATGACTAGCCATGAAAGTCCCAGCGCCACAAGTAGCGTTAGGGCACTCCTTCCTCAGACGCTGGACCTTGCCAGAGCCATCAACCTTGTAGAACTGGAGAACGGCAAGCTTCACCTTCTTGTGCTTGTGCTTGATCTTCTTTGGCTTGGTGTAAGTCTTCTTCTTCCTCTTCTTGGCGCCACCACGGAGACGGAGGACGAGGTGAAGAGTCGATTCCTTCTGGATGTTATAGTCGGCGAGGGTGCGTCCGTCCTCGAGCTGCTTTCCGGCGAAAATCAATCGCTGCTGGTCAGGAGGGATTCCTTCCTTGTCCTGGATCTTCGCCTTCACATTGTCGATCGTGTCGGAGGACTCGACCTCGAGGGTGATTGTCTTCCCCGTTAGGGTTTTCACGAAGATCTGCATCCTTTTTGCTTCTTCTGGCTAACGAACGGCTGATTGCAAAATTTCTGCGCTTATTATATATGGCTCGGCCAAAGCTAGGGTTTTGGAATTCGATTACCACATTACCCCTGCCTACGAATCAAACAAACAAAAAGGAAAAAATATTGGAGCTGCGGGGGATCGAACCCCGTGCCTCTCGCATGCAAAGCGAGCGCTCTACCATTTGAGCTACAACCCCTAATTGTTGTTTGAATCTCTTTACATATATATATAAATGAAACAATTTGATTACCTTTTCAAACATAGGACATATATTGCGGATATCACTCTTAAAATTGGAATTTCTAGTTTCTTTGGAACACCAATCAAAAATTTATTTTTATTCAGTTTTCATTTACGTATTTACCGAATTACATCAATCCTTAATTGTTGAATCATCTCATATCACATTACAACATTGAACTTATTTATATCCAATATTCTAAAACTAAAAACATAACATCTCATTTAATGATGAAAATCATATAACATAACAATAACTACATCTAAAATCCATCACACATATCTACATATATCTGAGATTCAAACATATCACACCATAATATAAGATATTAATGTTAACATAGTTGATAAAAAAGTATCTATAATTTGATGCATCTAAAATTATTATCATTAACTTTTTTTGTTAACATAGCCTAGTAGTTTTAATATCCCTTATAACATCTGAGGAGTGTTGGGTTCGAACCTCAGACCTGTATCATGAATTTTAGAAGTGACTACCATTATGCCACATGATTCCGACAATTATTATCATTAACTTACAAACAAATTTAGCAAGAAAACATATTCCATTATTTACAACTACATTTAAGTCTTATAAGAGATCAAATATCAAAAATTTATGCAAAATATTAACTGATAAACTTATGCTAATAGAAACTGTCATAATTAAATTAAAATTGTATTAAATTTTGTAGTGTTAGTTTTTTTATAGAAATAATCCATGCATATGTCAAACATCAAAACTGAAATTATTATAGAAAACCATAAATCATGCCGATTCACCATATTGTTCAATAAAATAAACTAAATACAGAAAAAAATTCCAAATATCAATTTTTGTATAGTAATTATTCTCCATCATTAGTTTACCACCATCAATCATAACATAATAATCAATATAATTTATAAGAAACTTTCTACTTCATTTCAAGTCTAAGATATTAATATGATGTGTGGAAGTTAATATGCTATTTTTAAGACACTTAAGTTTTTTTAATTTAGCATTATAAAACAATTGTTTCAAGATTCATTAAATTTATTTAATGTTACTAAAATTTTAGCTGTAAAAAGATATTTTATAATAATGAAATGTTTTATAAAAATGCAATATAAACTGTACTATGCATTTACAACAAATACTTATTTATCAAGTTTTTGGAGATGTATTCAGTCTACGATTTGGAAAGATTTAGATTGATTTGTATTAAAATGATAAATTCACTGTTATTCAAATATGAATTAAAAAAATGTTTAAAAATCTAGTATTATTAAACTTGTGATTTTAAAATTTATCATAAAATTATTTTCTTGAAAATATTTGAAATAGTGGATTTTAGTAGATTTGTTGTAATTTTAAAATAATTTGGTAAATTTTCTTAGTTAAAATATAAAATAAATTTCAATATTTTAGATAAGATTCTACAGTGTTTTAATAAAAATCACCTAACTTTCTAACTCGTCCAAAATAATCCAAAAAATAACTAAAAATCAAATCACAAAATCAAACAAACCATTGGGCTTACGTTGAGCAGATTGGGTCTGGGCTTGTAATTTGAAAACGAAAAAGGTAAATAAAAATGGAGATGCGGGGGATCGAACCCCGTGCCTCTCGCATGCAAAGCGAGCGCTCTACCATTTGAGCTACATCCCCGTTTTGTTCATTTGAAGTCAATATAATTTCTTTCACTTTGTCTCTCGGATCGAAACATTTTCCTCCTTATTTTCCCATACCTTTCCCACTTGTAATCTGTGGGTTTTCTTTGTTGTTGCCTCAACTTAGTTTCTCGTTTTGAGCGGAGAGAACAAAATGGATGATTGCTGCGCCGTTTGCGCGGACAATCTGGAATGGGTTGCTTACGGATTTTGTGGTCACCGAGAGGTTTGCTCTACATGCGTTGTTCGTCTCCGCTTCATATTCGGCGATCACCGCTGCTGTATCTGCAAAACCAATTGCCCCGTCGTCTTCATTACAAAGGTTACGCCTTTTTCTCCTTTACTATCTTCTTAAATTTCTGAACTTTGTTGCTGCTCCTTATCTCGCAAATACTATTTGCTAAGACAGTGTGAGAACGGGAAACTAAAGCTTTGTAAATCTGCTTGAAATTGCTCGAATCTGCTCCTTCCGCCGCAGGATTTTGGTGACTATTCAAAGACGATTACTGATTTCTCGACCTTCCCATCAGAACCAAATGAAGGTCGGGTAGGGTCTTTCTGGTATCATGAAGAAATCAAAGCTTTCTTTGATGACTTGAACCAGTACATAAGGATTAAATCAATGTGCAGACTCTCGTGCATCTCTTGTGACAAGACTAAGAAGACCCAACCAAAGAAAGGATCTAACCACCGTTTGCTGTTTAAGAGCGTTGAACACTTGAAGGACCATTTAAATCAGCAGCACAAATTGCATATGTGCAGTTTGTGTCTCGTAAGTCGTAAGGTCAGGACCCGAAATTATCCTCTTTGGTCTAAGATTGACGATTTCTCATGAACAAAGCTCATTCTTTTGTTATGACAGGTATTTATTTGTGAGCAGAAGCTATTTACTAACGAACAATTGAATCAACATATAAGTAGCGGTGACTCGGAAGTGGATGGAAGTGAGAGTGATAGAGGAGGCTTCACTGGTCATCCAATGTGCGAGTTCTGTAAGAGTCACTTCTATGGTGGCAATGAGTTATACACTCATATGTCTAGAGAGCATTACACCTGTCATATATGCGAAAGGTGAATTTTAAATTTGTTTTGTGAAAGCTATGAATTTGATTGACCTCGAAAATGATTTCATTTGATGCCATCTGACATTGCAGGCTGAAGCCGGGTCAATATGAATATTATGGAAACTATGATGATTTGGAGGTATGAATGTAATCTTATGGGATAATATTTTTGGCTGCATTTTGTTCTGACTCTTTTTAACTGTAAAGTTTCTCACTTGATTTTTTTAACAGGCTCATTTCCGCAGTGATCATTTTTTATGTGAAAACGAGTCTTGCCTTGCTAAGAAGTTCATAGTTTTCCAAATCGAAGCTGAGTTGAAAGTAAACCCCTTTGTTTCTTCTTTTCTGGTCCCACTGTTTGTTATGTTCTGCTCTATTTAAAGGATCACTTGCATTTGTTTTTATTTTATTTTTTAGAGGCATAATTCTGTTGATCATGGAGGTAGAGTGTCTCGGTCTCATCAAAGCGCATCGCTAGAGGCATGTATCTTTTTCAGACAATCGCTCTTGAGTGTTAATTTTTGCTTTCATATGTTTAATATTTGGTCCTGTTTCAGAGTCAAGCGGGTTTCCAGTTCCAGATCAGTAGCCGTGTAAGAAGACGATCATCCCAAGCATCTTATGCCATTAACGACAGTTATCCTCTTCTTCAACCTACGAGAAGCTCTGGAGGTTCACGTCTGGAAGAATCTTCTTTTCCTCCACTCTCTGTGCAAGCAAACCGCGGACAAACAAGTTTTGGACAGAACTCAGAGAGTAACACCATGACTACTCATCTAAGACATCAAACAAATAGAATTGCAATTGCTGGGTCTCTTCGAGCCTGGCCAGCGTTAAACCGAGGCCCAACGCAAGCATCTATTCCAACCAGTGTGCAATCTTCGAGTGCTTCTGCTCAATTTCACCCGAGGCACAATGCCAGAGTTGAAATGACTAGAACTCTTGCTTCTGCAGTTCCACTGGGTGCTCGTAATGAACGTAACACAGTTGGTGGATGTTCATCTGGTTCTTCACTGAATTCCGGCAATGCAAAGAGGAATCATCACTCATCTTCAACCCCTAAAATGTCTGATATAAGATCACTAGAGCAGCCTTCTCATTCTGGTTCTCCTCCAGTTTCTGCTGTGAAAAATCGCAGGTCATCATCATCTGCCAGTGCAAAGGTGTCCAACATCCAAGAACCACAAGTTGTCTCTGATGTGCAGTCTGATAACAAGAGTTTGGTTGAAAAAATACGTGCCAGCCTAGGTCACGATGAAGAGTTATTCATGGCATTCAAGGATACATCAGGAAAGTATCGTCATGGTTTGATCGATGCAAGAACTTACTTAGAGTTTGTGAAAGGCTATGGCTTGTCTCACTTAGTTCTTGATATGGCTAGACTCTGCCCTGACCCTAAGAGACAGAAGGAGCTCATTGATACCCACAATGCTTGCTTGAGAAGAGGAAACGATGCTGTGGAGAATAGGTGCACCGTACAGAGCAGTTCACAGGCAAAAGAGAGTTGCGGTTTGAAGAAGAACAAAGGGAAAGCTGTGAAGGTTGAAAGTAGTTGTGACTCCATGGGACTTAAGTTGCAATTCTCTAACAAATCTCAGGATGAAGACAAGGAGAAGATACCGAAAGACAAAGGCAAAACAATTGTGGATTCTCCATCTGTTGGAGTGAGATTAGACAACACAGGCAAGCAATGTAAGAACACTTCAAAGTTTCACAGTGCACGTCTAGGCGAGAAATCCATGACTGCAGTACTAAACCTAAAAAATTGTTCTAACCCAGAGTCTGAACCAGAATCTAAGAATGATAACAACTCCAAAAGTAGCCAAAGCTCTAGCGGTGGATTGCAACTTCGTGGTGCTTGGCGGAGAGGAAGTGCAAAACTCTTCTCCTAGTAAAACAATCTCTGGTCTCTTTTGCTTTCTCAGGAAAATAAACAACAATATGACAAAAAGTAACCTTTTTTTTTTGGGAAATTCAAGTTGGAACGAGTTTTGTAGTAGAAAGATTTTGCACAGGTGAACCAATTCTAAATTATCGAACAGTCATATAAGCTTGCAAGTGCTTTGTATCTTTTGTGATGTAGTGACAAAGCTTATGTTGTTTTATATGGACTAACATCGTTTTCTCATACATGTAAACGAATCCATTAGAGCAGGCAGCAGCTGCAGAGCGAGATTTACAGACAAATAAAAACTCAACTTTTCCTAGAAAGCCTCCAAGAAAATAACCGGCAAAAGCCAGTTGCAGAAACTCACCTGTTTGAGGCAGAATGTTGTTCACAAACACGAATAAAGGTTTACCAGGAGACAGATGCAATTTACTTGATTATTTCCATCACCAGAGATTGATTCGTCGACTGTCGCGTGTTCGATCCATACTCACCGCATTTAGTGTGTTTTTAGTTTTGTAATGATAAATTCCATGTTAAATTAAAGAAACTAGATGCATTAGATCGGGTCAATAAATATAATATGCTATTAAGGAAGGCCTAAAAACTGATATTTTTGTATGTAACGAGTGAAACATCGCAATCTTCATCTTCTTTTTATTGTTGTGCTAGAATGAAACATCTTAACCTTCGATCTAAAAATAGGGTGAGCTATAATATGATTTGAGTTAAATTACGTCATGATTGCTGAGCTGAAAACCACTAATCACACGACCAACCGTACGCACCACGAGAAGAACACGTTGCATCGGTTCAAACACAGTATTTTCGGTTTAGGCTACGATTTGGTTGGTGTCTGGTGGATACTTCACTGACTTCGAGGCAAAAAGAAGATGTATATTGGTGACGTGCTGAATTTTGGTATGTGACACTTGTCGCGCTATTGGCTTCGTCTCAGCCGACGTCGTTCTCGATGCTGACAACTGCAAAGTATTGGTCAACATCGAGGAGCAGAGCCCTGACATTGCTCAGGGTGTTCATGGTCATTTCACCAAACGCCCTGAGGAGATTGGAGCCGGTGATCAAGGTCTTATGTTTGGGTATGCCACAGATGAGACTCCTGAGTTGATGCCCTTGAGCCATGTCTTGGCCACAAAGCTTGGTGCGCGTCTCACTGAGGTTAGGAAGAACGGGACTTGTCCATGGGTCATACCTGACGGGAAGACTCAAGTCACCGTTGAGTACTACAATGAGAACGGTGCCATGGTCCCTGTCCGTGTGCACACTGTTCTTATCTCCACTCAACACGACGAGACTGTCACCAACGATGAAATCGCCCGCGACCTCAAAGAGCATGTGATCAAGCCGGTAATTCCTGAGAAGTACCTCGACGAGAAAACCATCTTCCACCTTAACCCATCTGGCAGATTTGTCATTGGTGGCCCACATGGTGACGCTGGTCTGACCGGACGCAAGATCATCATCGACACATACGGTGGTTGGGGAGCTCACGGTGGTGGTGCTTTCTCGGGCAAAGACCCATCCAAAGTGGATAGAAGCGGTGCATACATTGCCAGGCAAGCGGCCAAGAGCATTGTAGCCAGCGACCTGGCACGTAGGGCTCTAGTTCAGGTCTCTTACGCCATTGGTGTCCCCGAGCCATTGTCGGTCTTTGTGGATACGTATGGCACAGGGAAGATTCCAGACAAGGAGATTCTCAAGATTGTGAAGGAGAACTTCGATTTCAGGCCAGGCATGATGACAATTAACCTTGACCTCACGAGAGGTGGCAATGGGAGGTTCTTGAAGACTGCTGCGTACGGACACTTTGGCAGGGACGATCCTGACTTTACCTGGGAGGTTGTTAAGTCGCTCAAGGCAGAGAAGGCTTAATAGTCGCTTATTGTGCAACTATGTTTATGTTGTTCAAAACTCTTTAAATCGCTTTTGTGGTTTTCAGTCTCGGTCTGGTTTGGTTTTTTTATTTTATTAAAGTGATGTTGTTGTACTCTTTGGATATGCTATTCTGTTTCTGTCTGAATCTGCCAGTCTTTTTTTTTTCTTCTCAAGTCTCTGTTTTTAGTGGAATTGCATTGGCTGTCGTTAAAATGGTTTCAACAGTAACATGTGATAGAATGATACTCAGGTGATATTTTTAACAAGATCTTCAATTTTTTAAATTATACTTGTCAATACAATGATCTTCGTAAATACTAGTTAATATTGGTCTAAAGGAAAGAGTAGGAAGGGACTTGGAGGTGTCTTGGTTTCTTCCTATTGTATATACTTCTCATATCTAACACAAAAAGAAATTTAAAAATCAATATCGAATATAAATAGACAGAGAAGAACCAGAGGATAAAGATAACTTTCTTTCTTGTCTTCATATAAATAAAACGCTAGAATATTCTACTACGACAAGATTCATCTAATATCCAACATATCTCTGTTCCTACACTTTGGGGATCTCTCACTTAATCTCATTTCTATGGCGGATACGGTGAAGCATATCCTTATCTCCGCGATTGATCTTGCGGTTCAAGTTATTGAAGCCTCAAACGAAGCCGTAGTTTTCAAGAAAGAGTGCGACAAGGTCAAGATCAAGGTACATAAGCTCTTAGAGCTGCTGGGGAAAGCCGTAACTGCCAGCTCCAATCTCTGCGAGTTTCCGACCCGCCACGTCATCTCAATCGCCGAGGCTGTGCTGCACAAGTCTCTCTCTTTCATAGACAAGTGCATTCCAAAACTAACGAATCGCGTCTTTTCAATCATCCGCGTTTCCACTTACCAAAAGATGCTTGTCCGGCTCGAAAGATCCATTTGTGACGTCTCGTGGCTTCTCACCGTCTCCATTCCATCGAACGATGGTGATCATGAGCAGCTAATTGGTCTCCCACCCTTCGCTATGAACGATCCAACTCTGTCCTTAATATATGAACTTATGGCGATTCTCTACACGGGAACACTTGATGACTCCTGTGAAGCAGCTAGATCGCTGAGATCAATGGCCAGTGACAACCCGAGATGCGCAGAGATCATGATCCGTAATGGATTGTGTTCCGTATTTGTTAAGATCCTCAAAAAAGGGTCGATGAAGGCTCAAGCAGAGGTGGCTTGTGCCACGTCCGTGTTGGTCGCAAACTTCCCCGAGAGCCAAGACTTGTTCGCACAACACGACGTGATTCAGCTCCTGTTAAGCCGTTTGGCTTCTGAGAAGACTCCAGAGTTCGAAGATTCTTGGCACATGAAGGCAATGGCAGCAAAATCTTTGCGGGAGCTAGCCAAATGAAATTCATCTATCTGCAAATGCATCACCGATTCAAAAAGATTCTTGCGTTTCGCAGATTTGCTTGAGGTAGAAGACAAAGAAGTTAGATTCAACTCCTTGATGGTTTTAATACAGATTACTGTTGTGGCAGAGCAAGACTCTGACTTAAGAAAACACTCAGCTTTCAAGTGCAAGTCTCCACTTTTCAGGGCCATTGCTAATCATATCCATAAGCTCATTGAAGAAAATGGAGATACGGTTCTACTTATACCATACATCACATTAATAGGGAACCTGGCACGATCATTTAGAGCGTCTGATACATCAATGATTGAACAATTGGTGAAGCTTCTTGGCCATCGAGATCCAGAGGTATCAGTAGAAGCAATTGTAGCACTCACTAAATTTGCTAGCCCGTGTAATTACTTACACAAAGATCATTCAAGAGCAATAGTAGAAGCTGGAGCTGCAAGGCGACTTATCGAGCTATCTTCTTTAGGATGTGAGATTCGGATTCCAGCTTTAAGCTTCTGAGCTGCATCGAAGTTCACGTACCAGAGAAGGAACAAGTCATGAAAGTATAGGAATGTGCATGGAAGCAACCATTGAGGAAGTCATATTTGTGACAATTTGTTATGTGATGATGTGTATCATAGTATTACCACTAAACCCCCAAAAGGAAGAAAAACAACTGTAGTTCAACATCATCTCCATTGTAAAATTACAAAAAGAAAAATATAATTATGTCAACAAAAAAAAAATACTAATTAGAGAGAGTAAGAGAATCCTCAGGTTCCAGAGAGAAAGAAGATGCTTTTACACACAACAACAACAATCTTCTAAACCCAACATGTCTCTACATTTTATACTCATATAGTTACATATAGAAATCACACCTTTATATAAGTAACATTTATATTTATATCTTAGAAGTTTCTTCAACGTAGACTTACACTCATCTTGTTCCATAGTCCAACAACTCCCACCTGAACGGTTGAAACACATAGAGCACTTCTGGGCAACTCTTGAAGAGAAGTGCTACACAGACGCAAACCGCAGCAATCGCCACCATTGACAGCATTGCTGGTCTGTATGCTACAGACCGGCGTGCTGTCCCATACAATAGTTTATGGTCACAGAGCTTGCATTGAAGCTGGTGGTTAGTATGTGTGATCTCCAAGGTTGAAGCCGTCGGACCTGATTTTGGTTCTTTCTGCTCTCTGTCTGAGAAAGAAACAGGGATATTTACCACAACATGATCTTCGGTTGTTGACTTTTTATTGATCTTGCGTTGAATCAAGTGGATGTATGAGAAGTGACCGCGTAAGCGAGCGTAGTCTTCTGGTGTGAAGCCTGTGCTGTCCCGAGATGTTCTCCACGCTTCAATCCCCACCTGAATCAGATGCAAAAAAGATAAGGTTTTTGTTCTGAGAATAAACTTCATGGCAAAAGAAAAGAGGAAAAAATCAAAATCACCATCACAGGATCTTCTGTTAGAGCGTCCAACACATCTTCTGAACCATCTTTACCGGCTGCAATGTGAAGAGGTGTTAAACCGGCTGGACCAGCAGCATCGGGTCTAAACAAGCTTTGTCTTTGCTGCTTGGGAACGTATCTCAAGAGCATTTGGACCATAGGCTTAGAGTTTTTCCTGACGGCTCTGTGAAGAAGGCACAATTCTGATAGTGCGGTATCAGAGGAAGAATCACCAACAGCTCCTTCAAAGAACATGTTCAATAGCTTTCTCATCACAGCGCACCACTCTCGGTCCATAGAGAACTCGATTAGCCACTTGAATCGTGTTAATGGGAAAACGTCTGGATTTGGGTCTGATTCCCCGAGCTTACTTCTGTGAAGTAGCCAACCCATTTCATGAATGAATTCCAAAGCTTGCTTAGCAGAATCAGTTTCCGTAAACTCTAATGTGGTCTCAAGTATACAGATTTCAGTACAAACATCATCCTCTTCAACTACTATGAAAGGGAAGAAACTGCTGCTGAGTCCTTGGTCTTCAATCTGAAATAGTCATCAAGCAGGCTTGAGTAAAATGAATAAACAGGCGACAGTTTACTGATGATCAGCTCAGAAAAAGAAAGTTCTCTCACCTCCATGAATCCTCGACCGCTTGTTATAGGCAAATCACAAGAAAAATTGACACACTCAACAATCTCACTATTCTCCTTGAGATCATCATTCTCTTTTGTCGAATCATGTGTTGTCTCTTGAATCAAGTATTTTCCTTCGACAGCACAAAGTAACCTGGAAAAAAGGTTGATCAAAGACTGTTAGATATCAAAAGTAAGAAGAAGATACGGACGGTCAAGAATTCAAATGAAATATAACCTTGTGCCAGGTCGACGGAGATTGATGCCTTTTACTGTAAATTGAGCCTTTCCTGTTGCAGCTACAGCAAGCGGTCTAACACTAATAATGTGGCTGTAATCACGACTTCTTAGCGGTAAGGAAGTGTCAACAACAACCTGACCTGTAACCCCAAATTCACGATAAATACTTATAATTCCAGAGAAATCGTCAACTGGTGAAAGTAAACTCGAAACTAACCGTCAAATACAAATGCAAGTTGGTTTTGCACCCTAACATAAATCCATCCAGTTGTCCATAAAGGATCATCTGAGAGAGCTAGAAGCTTACTTAAGCTAAAGCCCATGTCATCAGAAAGCTGCAAAGCAAAATTAAACGATATTCCAAGATCATGAATGTGGAATTTCTAAACAAGACAAGAAGAAATGTCAAACAGGAGAGAAAGAAATTAGAAAGTAAGCTTACTTCTTCCCAAGCAGTTTCAGTTTGACGAAGATAAATGGTCAATACGATACAACCAGGCCTAATGTAGCTCTCCATGTCAGTTGGACTATGAGATAACCAGTCAAGAATCTGAATATCGAGAGATTAACACATCAATACAAGATGTTTCAACATCTCAAAGTAACAACGTGAGTTCTCAAGCAGAAAAAGTACCTGTCCACGCAAGACAACAGGAAAATCATTTGGCTCCTTCCCAAATAGTTTAAACACAATCCGACCTGTGCGCATCTGAAGATGGAGTCAGAAAAAAAAGGTTACAGCAAATTATCAGCGAGCAAATGGATTCAGACAACAATGGATGAGGTAAGAGGTTATATACCTGAGCATCTTCGCTGGAACTTGATGGTGACTGGTCAGATGCTGAATCTGAATTCCTACTTGTCTGGGGTGGACTAGACTGATGTATCCACGAAGGATAATCAAGAGAACTGGTTGCCGGATTCGTAGGAGGAGATCTTTCGATATCTGTGCCATCATCTGAGTCTATATAGATGTCATTCAAATCAAAATCATTTACTTTGGCTTGTTTTTCTGATCTGTTCCCGGTAGCTGTCCCTTTGGCATACAATTCTTGCCGAGGAAGTTCAGGAGCTTCCTTTAAATCCTCTTGAGGAGCTTGATCGATTGCAAGCAAACCCGAGTTGCCAATATTTAAGGAAGCTTGAGATCCTCCTTGTACAAGAAGTTCAACCAAGTTTTTACCTAATTGTTCACCAGCATGGCTTACAAGGCTCTTCAGAAAATGAGGCATCAGATCTTGATCACCCGGATGGTCTGATCGATTGGCTGCAACAACAGAACACAAAATTAATTAACACTAATTACAAGACAAGACTGAAATGTTTGATGAGAGATGAAGTAACATACAATGCATATTGGAGAGTATCTTCAAGAGACTAATCAGTAGATAATTGCTTGATTGATGATCATCACTCAGAGGATTCCCGTTAACGCCAGGTTCGGGATTTGTTTTCCTCCTACGTTTATTGTGCCCAGCCAAACGTCTACGACAACTTCTCTTTCCTTCATCAAACTCCTGAAGAACATGGAACCTGCAAGATAGAACAATTAAAAAAGTTAATTCATATTTTCGATTTACTTCATCCATCAGGTTTTAGAAGAGACTTAGAAAAGGGAGCTGGAGCATACCTACTACATTGCTGACAGAACCGCTGCATAATGCCTCCGACAATTGCACTAGTAGCCTTAGAATGCATCTCACACACCTTATGACGCCTATGATAATCCTTAACTTTGCTAAGATCAGCATCACAGTTCTCCACCTGACAAACCGAGCGATTTGTCACACCTAATCCGAATTTGGCCTTCTTAGCCGCAGAGTT
The DNA here is from genome assembly GCA_039880935.1 of Streptanthus diversifolius. NCBI lineage: Eukaryota > Viridiplantae > Streptophyta > Magnoliopsida > Brassicales > Brassicaceae > Streptanthus > Streptanthus diversifolius. Next base: position 23,694,078 of record JAXGFM010000022.1, on the reverse strand, counting down.
CCCTTCTCTTTCACCATTAAGATCATAACCATTTTCCCCTAGCTTCAAAGTAAGGCCACCACCACCATTATTTTCTTCCCCTGTTGTTCTTTTCCTCTCAACTTCTCTTGTTCTCCTCGCCATTGACTCATTATTATTATTATTATTATTATTCCCTTCATCAGAGCAAGAGGAAGAGCTATTGGAGGAGTTTCCAAGTGGGAAAAACTGACGTCCCATGGTTTCGCTACCACCAGGATTCAATTGTGTAGCTACGAAGAGATCACCATCCCATTTCCAATCATTCAAATCCCACTCCACACTTTTTTTACCTACAGACCTTAGATCCATGGCTCTAAACCCATAGAAATGTTGACCCTCACCTTCAATTCTAGCTTCCATCACAAACAACTTCAACCAATTGATCCCCAAATCAAACAGAGTAGCAGAAGTTATACAACAAAAACCCAATTGATCTTTGTAGATCGGAAGGTAAAGGGGAAAAAAACAGAAACTTTAAGGCTTCTTCTTATTAATCAATCTCGATTCTTCTCCAGAAATCTACAAAGGAACACAGTATGACAGATCCATGGTTCCAATTAAACCCCAACACACATGCCCGTACTCTCAACACATCGATAAATCAAAGACCTTTCGCCATAGAAAAACCTCTTTAAGTAATTTAATCCAATAACTCTTCAAACCCACCAACAAGAAGAGAAAACTGACCTGTCTCAACACTAAACAATCAATACAAAAAAAAAAAAGTAACTTTGGGAATACAGCTGGCGACACCTTCGAATAGCCACTGGTAATGGACAAGCGATGAAGAGAAAGAAGGAGAAGATGATGATTATGTGAATCTGCGTTTGTGGCGTGAGAGTATGTATGGTAATGGTTATGGGTAGTACAAAAGGTTAGGGGAGAGAAAGAGTGAGAGAGAAAGAAAGAAAGAAAGGTAGGAGAGAGAAACCAAATTAGTACAGAAGAAAATAATTTTAATTTTTAGGCAAAACAAAATAGTGGTGGACCACTTCTACACTGCTAAAAATTAATATATATATATATATATGAAAATCTTTAGTATAAGATAAAAAACATAAAATTAATTATTTGTGACTTTTGTCTACCTCTTTTCTTTTCCCATGTGAAGCAGTGTACTAATGGAGATCAATAATCTAGTGCTTCGCGGAACATGGGATGACTTGTGTGCACTTCAGAGTTTCTCTTGTCTGTGGGGCGGTGTACGATAAAGCTTTTTAGTTAGCTGCGAGTTCTTTGGGGGTGGAATCGAGTGTTACAGCGACTAGTGAACAACCGTAGTAACCGCTATTTGACAAAGAAAGTGTCGGTGTGTGTTTTAGTGAACACGGTTTGACTTTGACCGAAAGAAACCAAAAACAAAAAATTTCTGTGGTCAACCTTCAGTCTCCATGTGGTCATAATGGTCTGGGCTTTATTGGCCCACCTATATATTAGGCCCACTTACTAACCCACTTATATTAATATTATATATATATATAATAGATTCCGGTTTGTTGTTAATCTCGTTTTGTTTTTTGTTTTCACATTTGTTTGTTGTTGTGAGTTCAAAAAAGAGACCAGTCACATGAGAAATAGAACGGAGAATCCAATGCCGCGCTACGTCGGATCACATTCATGTTCCTCGTCTTGGTATAGCTTTAGGATCTCAACAGATCTCATTCCATAAATATTATGTCATGTCATATTAGTCCTAAAGTATGATTTGTTCCACCTTTTTTAATAATCATGCATGATGCTGATAGTTGTTGGTTGTATGTGAGACTCCGTTACTAACTCGAGCCATTTTCAAAAAAATAAATAAAAAGTATATATCATATGGTTAGAGAAGGATTGAAGAAGTAGTGTTAAAATAATGCTGGTCACAAAAAGAACACCATGATTCATCTCGAACATGCCCATATTTTGTTCACATGCACGATAACGACTTCATATATACGACCCACAACTCACCAAACCCCATTCTATTTATCATTTATTTATATTTTTGAAGGTTGTTTCTTACGAAAGCAACGCAATAACAAAAGATAACGCGGAAACATAAATTGATACGTACCATATGAAAGCTAACTAGTAAAGACTGTATAAGCGTATACGTAGTTTTAGAGTTAATTGTATAGAAAGAGTGATATCTTTTAAAAAATATTGTTCAGTTGCAATGACGATCTCATAAGAGACGTCTCTATCAGAAGTAATATATTGTATTAATGTTAAGAACAGAATCGATAATATTAAACAATGATTCATGTAACGAATAGCATTGGTCGCAAAAAAGTACATTATATTATAATGAAAACAAAATTCACACTTATCTACATTATACAGAAAACAATTAAAAAAACCGCAAAAAATTCCAACTACCAACGGCCAAAAAAGAAAAACAACATGGTCCGTTGAATGGCAGCCGACGGCGGAATACACGCCGTTGATTTCAAACGATAATTGCGGATATATTTTCCGATAAATAATAATATAAAAAAGGACATGGCAATCCGGTCGTCTCCGTCACATAAATCCAACGGCGTTTAGGTTGACACGCTGGCAAGTGACAGAGTTGGGAGAGAATAATAATAATAATAATAATTACAAGTAAATATACATATTAATTAAGTTTCCGCGTTAATTAAGTTTTCTTTGCTTCCTATAATTTCGTCGAATGCTCAAAGATGATGCCACTCTAACGTACGCACTTCATTCGCCGTTTTCAGATCTCCATCTCCAACTCTACTCATCCTCTGCTTCGATCGAGAGGTATTGTTTATCTACTTTGTTCTGATCCTCGATTCGGAACTCCAATCGATTCTTTCACGCTTTGATTCTTTGTTAAATTTGGATTCTCGTGTTTTTGTAAATGTAGTTAATAGAGTTTCTTCTTATTGATTATAATCACTAGAAATGGTAGAAGATGCTACGCTTTTTAGTTGATTTTGAAATTAGGATGCCTTATGAATAGCTAAATAGTTGTGTTGCAGATAGAATAAAAAGAAATGAGCTGTTTCGGCTGTTGCGAGGAAGATGATATGCATAAAGCTGCTGATTATGGAGGCCAGAATACAGCTAAACACTTCGGAGGTATTTGAAAGAAATATGGTGTTTTTTTCTATTTTAATTCATTCCAATATCAGGAAATGATGGATTTAACTAAGCAAAAACAATAAAAATAAAGGCTTTTTGAAATCCTTATTGAGGAGTATTGAGTGTGGTGCAGGAAATGATGGGAGGCACAATGCCTCTGAGACAGCACAAAAGGGCGCTCCAACTGTGAAGGTGCAACCTATTGAAGTACCAACTATCTCTGTTAGTGAACTCAAGGAAGCAACAGATGACTTTGGATCCACTTCTCTCATCGGTGAAGGCTCTTACGGAAGAGTATACTACGGTGTTCTCACTAACGATCTGCCTTCTGCTATTAAAAAGCTGGATTCTAACAAGCAGCCTGCCAATGAATTCCTTGCCCAGGTTTGCTCCTTTTTCTCCAAGTAGTAGTTACTATTTTTTAATTACTGCTTCCTTAATTGTGTCTCAAACTTTTCAGCTCTGTTATGGTATTTATCATTGCTTGCAGGTTTCCATGGTGTCCAGGCTGAAGCATCATAACTTTGTTCAATTGCTTGGCTACTGTGTTGACGGGAATTCGAGGATTCTTGCCTATGAGTTTGCCAAAAATGGATCTCTTCATGATATTCTTCATGGTATAGTGTTGGAAATACATAAGCTGGTCCACGCACACACTTGTATAAAACTATCTGTCTAACACCTTCTTATGATTCCACAGGGAGAAAAGGCGTTAAAGGAGCTCAGCCAGGTCCTGTCTTGTCGTGGTATCAACGAGTGAAAATTGCAGTTGGAGCTGCAAGAGGGCTTGAGTACTTGCATGAAAAAGCAAATCCTCACATCATTCACCGTGACATCAAATCCAGCAATGTCTTACTCTTTGATGATGATGTTGCCAAGATTGCTGACTTCGATCTCTCTAATCAAGCTCCTGACATGGCAGCTCGCCTTCACTCAACCCGTGTTCTTGGAACTTTCGGTTATCATGCCCCTGAGTAAGTAGACAGAGCTTCTTGTGCAAATAAAACGTAATAGTGTGAGCTTTCAAGTCTCAAATGCTCTTCCTTTTTTTCTCAACAGATATGCAATGACCGGGCAGTTAAATGCCAAGAGTGATGTGTACAGCTTCGGTGTTGTCTTACTCGAACTCCTGACAGGTCGAAAACCTGTTGATCATAGATTACCCAGAGGCCAGCAAAGTCTAGTCACATGGGTACTAATTCGTCTCTGTCTTACACATCTTTTGTCTTCAGATATCTCTATTATTGAATCCATATAAACTGTAACTTATGCTTCAGGCTACACCTAAACTGAGCGAAGACAAGGTTAAACAGTGCGTTGATGCAAGACTTGGTGGCGATTACCCTCCAAAAGCTGTTGCTAAGGTATTAATAACATAAACTGTCTTTGGAATTTCTTCAATAATCTCAAATTGCGTTTACGTAAACGATCTCAAGTGATTCTCACTGCTCATGTCACGTGGGTTCGATGATGAAACGCAGTTAGCGGCAGTTGCGGCGTTGTGTGTGCAGTATGAAGCAGATTTTAGGCCGAATATGAGTATTGTTGTCAAAGCTCTCCAACCTTTGTTGAACGCTCGAGCCGTAGCTCCAGGGGAAGGATTACATTAGCCAACACCACTTTCTCCGCCGTTTTCCGCGGAATATTTGATTTTCATATACAGTAATCAAACTTTTTTAATGTGCATAGAAAATCTCCGTAATGTGTTATTTTTTTAATTTTTTTTTTTTTACAAAATTAAATCCGTTATTCTTATTTGGATTCTTGCTGAATTGCTGGACAGCTATTTCCCTATACCATTTCTGACTCGGCCTAATATTATTTTTCATTGACTTTATTTTGGTTAGTTATTCTGTTTATGAACTTGTAAATTTGATGTGTCTATATTATATAGCTTTTCTGTTACTAGTTATGGATATATTTTAAAGAAAAGTTAAGTCTCACCTAAATTCCTAAGAAAAGATAGAATATTTCGTGTCTCTAAAAATAAGGATGAAGGGATAGGGTCTCTTTGAGGACAGGAGTATGGCATGTCCACCGATGAAAAACGCCACAATTCACTCGTTACCATCCATTTATCTTTGAAAATAGTAGAAACCAATAACTTCTTTAAAAAACATCCAAATTTAGCAAAACCAATATAAACATCTATATATACGTACCCTTTCTTCTTCCTTTTTTTTCTATCTAATCCTTTCCAATCCACGTCCAAGATAAACAAAAAAGACAAAAAAAAAAAAATGAACACTCCAATAAGACTCGCCTTTCTCATTCTCTGCATCGCCCTAACCGCAACCGCATACGTAATCCCAGCCAAACGTGACGCCGTTACACCAGAACACGAAAAAGCCGTCGCAGGAATCTGCAGCGTTGTCCAAGACAAACGTCTCTGTAGCATAACCTTGAGAACCGTCCCAAGCGATGATCCCGCCGTTTTGGTCCGTTACTTAGCGACGGCGGCAGAAACCTCCGTTAAAAAGGGCTTGAAATTCCTCGCCGGAATCAAACCCAAATACAAAGGAAACGCCTTCGCCACAACTTGCATCACCGGTTGCGAAAAACAGCTACACAACGCCTTGGACGACTTTGCAGATTTCTGGAAAGCTGCTGGAAAAAACCTAACGAGCATGGCTGAGAATTACTTCACGTGTAAGAAGAAGATGACATCCATCTTCACTTACCACTCGACTTGTCTCGATGACATTTACGACAAAACGTTGTTGAAAGTGGTTGAAGGAGGGATTGGGCTTGGGAAAAGAATGAGTGGCGAGTCAGTGGATGTGTTCGATGGAATGGGCAAAGTCTTTAACACTTTCAACATTAAGACCAAACTTAACCAGAAAGATACCGATACGTTGCTCCCACCACCTTTGTCGTTTTACTACTATTGATTTATTTATTAACATATATATAATATATTATATAAAAATAAATTTTTTAAAATGTACGGTGTCGTCGATGGTGATGAATGTTTTTCAGATATTTTTAGGAATCTTGTAAAGAAAGGTTCCTTTTGATGTATGTTTGTAATTAATATGTTATCGATGATGATCATGTATGGACCTCGTGGTTGGAAAGGATATGGGAAAAAATGTGATTATTTAACGATAATAATAATAACGTATTCAGTATATAACATGTTTTTAACCCTTTATGTATTTACATATTTATTCATATTAGCGTTAATTCCCTTCTTCGTTGACTGTACATTTTGACCAAATTTTTGAATGGCTACATTGTAGTTTTAGATATATTGCAAATACCCATACCCACAACAAAAAAAACAACTTAGAAATTTCATCTTTTGTGGATCACATAGCAATACTGTTATTAAGCTCGAGAGAGAGAAATACAAAAAGAAATACGTTTCAATAATAGCTTTGTTATATACATAACATAAGTTACCTAAATGTGTAATTATTACTCTAATTAACAACTTAACTAACAACCTCAGAAGCTTTTAAATCGAACGGTCGTAATGACCATAAGAGCGTAGACATACTACCAAGAACGGTCGTACGTAAGGACGATAAAAGCTTGAGATATAGACATTATACCAAGAAGAGACTGATGATGAGGACCCCCGGTTGCAAAGCCTTGATCAATATATATTAACATGTATTTAGAGATTTAGTTTTCAGAAAATCCATATTTATCTGATTCTTTTACCTAACGGATTTATTATCCAAAAAAATTGTTTATATATAATATGGTTCATGCGATTTCTTAGATCAATCGATCAATCAAATAGAATTGAAAGCATGCTTAAAATCTCATAGTTTTGGTCTGATCCTACTAATTAACATTGTTGAGACAGGTCACTGCAGATTTAAGACTCACCACAAGGACCACAGTTACATGTTTAATTTGCCTGAATCGTACGTTTTCTCTATTAACATTATCAATTCATATTAAGAAATTAACTAATGGCACCAGGCACCAGCCACCAGGGCCGGTCTTGAACACACGTAAAAAGCTTTTGAACGTGGTCCCAAATTTGAAGTGTCCATTTACAGAAAAAGTTATATGTAACTGATTTATTTTTATTTTTTTGGTTTTATACATTTCGTAGCCCTTCGTTTTTATCGTTTTCTTATTTATGTAGAGAGCTTAATTCTGATATGATAGGACCGACCCTGAATATCACTTAAATCTTGTTAATTATTGTCAATCAAGCCACCACACCATCTAATTAGGAACGTACGCCATATTTATCTTGCGGCGACCAATTTTAAACCTCACAACTAAGCACTTGCATAGTCTGGTAAGTTAAATTAACAGAGCTTTTTTTACCAGATATTCACAGCCATTCGTCCACCGTAAATCTCTCCCTTCATGCAAAATCCATGCACGTCCCTAATTTTAGAAACCAAAAGCTTCTATAAAAACCTCCCGAATTCATCACAATATTCGCTGGCCCAAGTCATTAAACAACTTGGCTTTTCTCTAATAAAGCCCCTCCCTCTCCGATTAACCTCTGAATAAAACCGGAGGGAGCCACAAAAATATATATATATATATATATATCAAAAATACACAAAAACAAATACTAAAATAAATATCCAAAAAATGATTGGAAAAGTTGTTGTCTCGGTGGCCTCCGTCCTCTTATTGGTCGGAGTAGCCATAGGAGTCGTTGCCATTATTAATAAAAACGGCGACACTCCCTTGTCTCCGCAGATGAAAGCCGTTCAGGGAATTTGCCAGGCCACTTCCGACAAAGCCTCATGTGTCAAAACTCTCGAGCCGGTCAAGAGCGATGACCCAAACAAGCTGATCAAGGCTTTCATGCTCGCTACACAAGATGCACTAACCAAATCATCAAACTTCACGGGTAAAACCGAAGGAAACATGGGTTCGAGCATCTCGCCAAACAACAAAGCCGTTCTTGATTACTGCAAGAAAGTTTTCATGTACGCGCTTGAGGATCTCGGTACCATTGTTGAGGAAATGGGTGAAGATCTTAACCAGATCGGTAGCAAAATCGACCAGCTGAAACAATGGTTAACCGGTGTTTACAATTACCAAACCGATTGTCTTGACGATATCGAAGAAGATGATTTGAGAAAGACGATTGGAGAAGGCATTGCAAGCTCCAAGATTCTCACTAGCAACGCTATCGACATCTTCCACACAGTTGTCAGCGCCATGGCTAAGCTTAACCTCAAAGTCGACGAATTCAAGAACATGACAGGTGGAATCTTTGCTTCTTACGACAAAGGAGCAGCTCCCGTCAACAAAGGATCCCCTCCTGTCGTTGATGAAACTCCCGTGGCCGACCCAGATGGTCCTGCTCGTCGTCTTCTTGAAGACATTGACGAGACCGGAGTCCCAACATGGGTTTCTAGTGCTGACAGAAAGCTCATGGCAAATGCTGGACGTGGCCAAAGAGGCGGTGGTGGCGGTGCTAGAATCAGAGCCAACTTTGTGGTGGCAAAGGACGGAAGCGGACAGTTTAAGTCGGTTCAAGAAGCCGTTAACGCTTGTCCCGAGAAAAATCCAGGCCGATGCATCATCCACATCAAGGCTGGTATCTACAGAGAGCAAGTTATAATTCCTAAGAAAAAGAACAACATCTTCATGTTCGGAGATGGTGCAAGGAAGACCGTTATCACTTACAACAGAAGTGTTAAACTCAGCCCTGGAACCACCACTTCTCTTAGTGGCACAGTCCGTAAGTCTCACCAAACCCTAATCTTCAAGGTTTCTTTTTCCAATATCTCTCTATATACATAACTCAAAAATTACATGTGTTATGCATTTGTATAGAGGTCGAATCTGAAGGATTCATGGCGAAATGGATCGGATTCAAGAACACAGCCGGTCCAATGGGACACCAAGCTGTCGCTATCCGGGTGAACGGAGACCGTGCCGTGCTCTTCAACTGTAGGTTTGACGGTTACCAAGACACTCTATACGTCAACAACGGCCGTCAATTCTACAGAAACATCGTCGTCTCCGGAACAGTCGACTTCATCTTCGGGAAATCCGCGACAGTTATCCAAAACTCACTCATCGTCGTCCGTAAAGGAAACAAAGGACAATTCAACACCGTCACAGCCGACGGAAACGAAAAGGGATTAGCCATGAAAATCGGTATCGTCCTCCAAAACTGCCGCATCGTTCCAGACAAGAAACTAGCGGCAGAGAGGTTGACCGTTGAGTCATACTTGGGAAGGCCGTGGAAGCAGTACTCGACCACCGTGATCATCAACTCCGAGATCGGAGATGTGATTAGACCAGAAGGTTGGAAAATCTGGGATGGGGAAAATTTCCACAAGTCATGTAGGTACGTGGAGTACAACAACCGTGGACCAGGAGCTATCACTAATAGGAGAGTTAACTGGGTTAAGATCGCTAAGTCTGCAGCTGAGGTTAATGACTTCACCGTGGCTAACTGGTTAGGTCCGATTAACTGGATCCAAGAAGCTAATGTGCCTGTCACGCTTGGATTATAAAGCGTATAAATTGATAAAATTAAAAATTAAAAAAAAAAAAAAGACTAGTACGTGTTCATGTAAAAGGTAAAAAATACAACGTTCGTTTTCGATAGGGTAATATGCGCGGGGAAGAAGTTGTAAGATTTGCTTTTTGTTTGTCTCACGTATGAAAGAGGAGGGACAAAAATTTGAAAAACCTATGTTGTTTGATTTTTACTTTTATATATTCAAAAAAATGGAAGTGATCTACTGTGTTGTAACCTATGTCTAATAATTTTTTAAAAGTATATAATTTTCTAATTTATTTAAGTGTTTTTATCGTAGTTGTAAACTTCTTAATTAATCAACCAATTAGCGGGAAAGCCCAGTAGATGTATCAGGAGAGCCCAATAGATATCCAAAAACGAAAGAAAGAAGGACAGCCCAATGTAAGATGAAACTTACCAAAACAATCTTTCTTCTACCATGAATTTTCATTGCATCTTTTCTCGACGGGGACGAAAGAAAAACGCCGTCACGAGCTCCGGCGAAAGTTCTTTCATCTCCACCGTTCGGTCTGAATATTAACCAGACGGATCCAAAGAAATCCGACGATATTTTCTTAAAAGAATAAGAAAAGCATGAGGAGGATGTTTCTCCCAGTTATTCTGAGTAATATGATTCGATCGTGGTCGAGAGTTACGCATTCAATTGATCGTGCCATTACCATACCATCGTGTCTCTCGTCGAAGATGGTTCGTCTGTATTCCACTGGTAGGTTTTTGTTTTTTAATATATCTCAAAACGTTCCTTCATTTTCTTCGTATCAATCCGTTAGAGACATAGGAGACAAATCTCGATTGCACTGTTTAGTTAGAACCGTGATCCGGTCAGAATTTCACTTTTGGTATTGATTGAAATGATGGCAGAAATGGAACCTCAGTTGTCTTCAGCTCTTATTAAGATAATGGATCAGAGACTATCTGCGATAGAACACCGAAATGCTGTTCTTCAGAGGCTGATTAACCAGGTAATCCAAAGATTTTGTTAGATATTTTCAGAACCCAAATCACATCTCATTGTTGTATTATCAAGCTTTCACTTTTTCCAGTTGATTTTGACATGCTCAATGAACTGTTTCCTGTTGATTGAAGACAGCCTGATTACTCACAAGAAGAGTTTTCAAGAGCTAACAAGGAACTTCGGAAGCTGAGAGAGTCCATGGAGCTGATCAATGGTTTGAGGGCCATACAAAAGGTAGTGAATTTCCTCTGCTTCTGTCTTTTTTTTAATAATCCAAAGGTCATCATTTAAGTGACGTGTAATTCCTTTTTGGCAGGAGATTGATGGGCTGAAATCTCTGGTGTCAGAGAGCTCGGATGATAAGGAAATGTTTGATATGGCTGTTGGCGAATTAGATGAGGCGCTGGAAGAAGAAAAAAGACTTCAAACTTTGCTGCTTAAGTCTTTGCTTCCTAAAGACGAAGCTGATGAGAGGGATTGCATTTTGGAGGTGAGAGCAGGTAAGCTTATCAACTATTGGTTTTAAATGCGCTTCCAACATTACTTATGAATGTTAAAAAGCTGTCTGTAGTTTTTTGTCTTTTTGACATTTGATTATTTTGGTTAGGTACTGGTGGCGAAGAGGCTTCTTTGTTTGCCATGGACATATTCAGAATGTAAGTAGAAGCTAGTATCTTTCTTCCTACTTGGAACTTTAATATTTTTTAATCCTGTTATGGAATGTTGATAGGTACGAAAGGTATTCACAGAAGAAAGGTTGGAAGTTTGAAATTGTAGACATCACCGAGTCAGATATGAAAGGATATAAAGTAAATTTTTTTCTTTCTCGTTCTTCCTTGCATGGGTATTATTAGTGTTCCACTATTGCTCTGCTTTAGTGAAGCTAAGATTTTACATGTGATTGCCAGGAAGCCAGTGCTGCAATTTGTGGAGCCAGTGTCTATGGAAAACTTAAGTTCGAGAGTGGAATTCACAGGGTTCAGGTATGTTACATTCTGATATATTTTTTACTCAATACATTTTCATATAATGATAGTTATTAACTCTTAAACATCTTTCCCCAGCGTATTCCTATAACAGAGAAATCTGGACGAATTCATACCAGCGCTGTATCTGTTGCCATCCTTCCCCAGGCTGATGAGGTACCAAAGTTTCTCCAAACTTAGTTTCTTACAAAGTTCACATTTTCTTTTTATGATATTTCTTATCGATTAGTATTACAAACTCATATACTCTTTGATAAATCTGTCTTATTGGTGGCTGCGTCCAGGTAGATGTTCAGCTAAGGAATGAAGATTTGAGGATTGATACTTACAGGTCTGGTGGCTGCGGTGGTCAACATGCCAACACAACAAACAGCGCAGTCCGAATAATCCATATTCCAACGGGGATTATGGTCTCGATCCAAGACGAAAGATCACAACATATGGTAGTTAAACACTTCAACCACTACCCTTCATTCCCTCCTCAAATTTCTACTTCATAAAACTCTTTTTTATTTATAATAACAGAACAAAACCAAAGCACTTAAAGTACTCTGTGCAAAGCTCTACGAAATCGAAAGGTTGAGATTACAGAGCAGCCGGTCAAAGCTACGGTCGGAACAGGTACATATGTAATTAACAATCTTTTTCTTATGTACTCAGTCAATCTTACATCATTTTCTTTCTTAGCTGATCGATGTGTAATCCCATTAACAGATTGGCAGTGGAGACCGATCTGGACGCATCCGTACATACAACTTTCCACAAGGGAGAGTCACGGATCATCGTGTGGGAATCACTCACCATGCTATTGAAGATATGATGCAGGGAGAGAATCTGGACTCCTTCATTGACGCCCTTCTCTTGCGCCAAGAAATGGACGCCATTGCTTCTTTCAGCTCTACTTCATGAACACAGAGGTAGACCAAACCCAGAACCCTTGGCTTGTCTTATGTTCATCATCAGCTGTCAAAAGAAGGGTGTTAGAAGTGGTAAAAAAAAATTATCGAAAGAAAGCTGTGAAATTAAGTAGAAATTTTAAGAGAGAAAGAGGGAGCCAGGGAAGAGGCAGTGCATGGGAAGAGACAAAACATTGTCGTTTAATGTTTTAGTAAACTCAATCCATGCTCTGCTTGTTCCCTGTCTGTCTCATTACCGCTTTATCTTCTTCTCATTGCAAGACCGATAAAAGAAAGGCTTACCTTTGAAACTTGGCTAGTTCCTTGAGTTTCGTTGTGTTGCTGTGTTGTAACATAGGTTTAAATAGATTTGGAACCGTGTGTTGTGATGTACTACAGGAGACGTCACCAGAAATATTTGTACTCCCTGTTTTGCAAACTCTTGTACTGCGATCTAGCTAGCTAAAGAGTACACTTTTTGTGTACAATTAATTATTTTTTGCTTGTATTGCTAACCCTCTAGATTGTACTTTATACGACTTTGTGTGTTTGGACATTGGCAACGTAGAGAATAATTAAGCTGCCACGTGGTAGGCCCCAATCACATCGCAAGCACACTTTTTATGGTTAAAATTAGTACATTGCTCTTTCTGGTACAGCGAGCGCTACTGCAAGAAATTCTCTATACATCAGAATTTAATTTTATGAAACATTAGAATAAAATTTCACGAGACATTATAATAAGGGAAGTTAAATCAAGTAATAAGAACATTGAAATCAGAAAGATGTCATTCTGCAATTGCTTCATCTTTATAAATCTATGTTCCAACATTCACCGATGTCCATATCCTCCTCGCCGAAGTAGTGCCGGGATTCTACAACATAACCAAACCGCATTAAAATCAAATGCCAAACCGGGAAAATCGAACGAAACGAAAAAAAAGAAACCCCGGTTTAGCCAATCAATCAAATCACCTGGTAGAAGTAAAGCCTACTAGACAACGCACCAACATCATGTTCCCAAGTTCTCAGGTCACCCACCCAACCATCACCCATCCGGGTCGGATATCCATATTCACCCCAAACCGGGTGAGGCAAAAGCTGAAGGATCTCTTGAGCCTGTGGGTTACTAAAAGCATCACAAGTCCTCACCGGAGGCTCGAGATGCTCGGCGTTTCCCGGCGCACAGTAAACGTGGTAAGCCTCGTAAGGGAATCTTCCGTTATCCTTACGGTGGACTCTGGTGCCGTATCGAAACGTGTGGTACGGTGGGCAGTTGTGTAGACTCTTGGGGTTGCACCAAAGCGCGGTTTCTGGGTTTATGATCATCTCCGAGTAACGAGTGACGTCGGTGGTTACGTCACCGTCGCAAGGTTCGCCGTTATTTTTTTTTTTTTTTTTTTGGCTTAAAGATAAATAATATTAAAACCAAAGCCACTTTACAGTGGAAATGTATGACTGATTACATAAGATATACTCGAAAGAAGAGGAGAAAGGAGAGAATAAGAGAATGATAGAACAAGTGAATAAGAAAAAAGGAAAAGGAAAAGAAAAAGGTTCGCCGTTATTCTTCCAGCAGCTTTTGGGTCCTCCTCCTTGTTTGATGTGTATGGTTAGTCTCACCTTGAAGTGTGGTGATTCCGGAAGCTAAAAACAAACACAAAAAGATCAATTCTTTTTTCGAAAGAACAGATAAGTTTTAAGACAAGAAAAAGGCTTAGCGCTTTGTTACTGTTTTTAGCATTCCTCTAGTGTCATAATGGTATGAACCAGAAAACCCTTTAGTTGCATCGGCTCTAAGGTAAAGCATAAGCCATGGATACTTTGATGAAGTCTTAAGCTTGTGTTTAAACACCCAACCACCAACACCAACTCTCTTCTCCCACAAAACCTCGAATCCAACACCGTACGTTCCATTGAACCACCCCCTCATGGTAACCATCACTCAGAAGCTGGGTCTTCCCATGGTTCAGCACCGGTTGGTTCATAACACCGGTTCCGAAACAGGGGAATTTTCCTGGTTGATCGAAAGGTGGGATCTTTTGGCCGTTTTGAGGGCAAAGACCGGATTTTGTGTCGTAGTTTCCGTTTTTGAGCATGATCATCCAGAAACTCCATGGGTTTGGTTTGTCTGAGAGTTGACAGAGAGAACCTAGATAGAGCTCTTTTTCGACAGCGTAAAGTCAGGGTTTTGAATGATGATTCTGATATGATTCCTGGTTTACGCTTTCCGATCTCTAGCTTGTTATCCGAGTCTGATACCTTGTGCACCAAGGAGACGGAGACATGAGAAACAGAGGAGGAAGTAGAAAAAGAAAGGTTACTTGTGCTGTTTGATTGGTCTTTCTTATATGATTTTTGGCATCTAGTAGAGACCTCAAAGCAATCTGCGGCGCGAGGAATACCCATGTGAGGAGCTTCGAAACCAACCTCATTGCAGAAGTTCCAAGCTTCAAACGCCACTCTGAGACCGTCTCTCTTCATCTCGGGATCTCCAACCGCTGATGATGAAGACACGCCATCTCCATTAACCAGGAGAAGCAAGTTTATCACGGCGAGGATGATTGGAGCCAATTGCTTCGTTTTTTGTTTTTTTCCCCTCTGTTTCTTCATTTAGTTTCTCTTTGTTTTAATCTGTAAGAAGAGCATTTTTTGGTGGACTGTAGTGGTGGTAATTGGTGAATAATTCAATGTGTAATAAATGCTTTCGAAAGTCAAATAGACTGTTCGTCTTCTTTGTTATCTTAGTGGCGATAAATGAGGAATAATCCATGACTTGCTCTTCCTGATCCAGATTAAAGCAATGCATTTAAGCTTCTGAATCATCCAATTCATTAATACATTCTAAAATGCATTGTGTTCCTTGTGAGAGGGACTTCGTTAAGACCAGATTAAACTGAATCCTGATTCAAATCCTTCAAGATCTATACTCGATCTATTTGATATAATCAAAGATCCTAAAATGTTAAGATTTAACATTACGTACACGCATGCCTCGTGCGGCTATAGTCATAAGCATAATAGGAGGCTTAAACCAAGGTGAAATAAAATACAGAATCAGTTGAACCGAAAATAACCGATCTTTTGGTTTGAGAATGCAACCATACCAGTGTTGATTTCGTCATAGAGGAGGATCCAGCCAAAAAAAAAACATGATCAAGTTTCAAACGACTTCATTAGCGTCTCATTTATGCCTTCTTTTAGATCGTTAGGCCCATGGGCTAGTGGGTCCGTAAGTGGGATGAAACATGTAAAAGTTTCCAAATTTAGGATACATGGATTCGGGTTCTCGTACCGGGTCAAGATTTAACTGTGATTAAATTAGTGTGATAACGTTGGGAATTTATGTAGTTTGAAACTGGTTGGCCAAGGATTAAGGTCAATTTGACACATGTCATGATGCTCTAAAAGTTTAGTGGGAATCGAATTGCATAATGGTTTTGGCTTTTTCGATAGAAAGGTCTACGCCACCTACACAAAACTTGTCAATTTCTAAGCTGTACTGCGACAAATATAATCAAAGGGATTAGTAGTGAATATAATTACTTATATTATTACTATAATAGTCCGCATTCGTTTCATATAGAAATAATGTATTGGTATTGTGTAAATTAATTAAAATAAATAAAATAGTTACTTCAAATATATATATTATATATATTAGTGAAAGATAAAAAAGTATTTGAAAAACAGTCATATTCAGATTATACTTATTTTAAACAAAAATATCATGTGTCTATTTTTTCAAAAAACTTTTTTTTAGAAAAAAAAAAATCCGTCAATCGTCCATATTCCATATCTTAGACTGAAATTAATCGAAATGTCCCACATGATTTAGGAAAAGGTGTATATTCAGTGTAGCATCAATGTTTGGAATAATAATATTGCAAGTAGTAGTAGTAGTAGTAATTTTCTTATTTTTAAATGAAGAAAAAAGTAGTACTCGTACATACGTGGGAAAGAGATAAATATAGAAAGAGCATTTATGTCACGAATGACGTCAGGCTCGTAAATTATTTTGATAGATAAATAATATTTTAGATTCATTGATTCTGAAAATTGTTCGTATGGGAGACAATTCAAGAAAGACAGGACTCCTCTTCCCTTTTTCAGTATTTTTGACTTTCTTTATTGATCAGCAATTAATTTTGACTTGTTTCGTGCTCAGGAAGCAAATCAGCTTCCCGTGGTTCCCCCCAGCTAACATGTGATCAATACAACGATTTGATCAGATCAGAAATTCTAAGTTTATAGTAATATTTTATCTAAGCTGCATAATAATTTATGACATCTAGATTTTAGGAATTTGATAGTGTATTTCTTCAGCACAAGTTAGTAATAATAAGTATATATAATGCATTATGATATGCACATCCTTTACATCTGCTGTCAAAACGCAATTATGGTTACAAAACTTACTAGTTACTCCTAAAAAGTGGGATATTTGCACTTGTCATAGTCACAAGTCACAACTAATGCGAACGAGAAAGTCAACTAAACCTATTATTATTTCTTTGTAGTCATATAATCATTTAATCCATAGCTACTGAGAGATTAAAACCAAAATGATCTTAATGATACTTGTGTTGTGATTCTCTCTCTAGTCACTGCTAGTAATCGAACATATATGCACAGACAAACACGTACTTACGAAATTCGAGTTTTTTTTTATATAAAAAAAATATGAATCAGGAGAGGACACATGCAGGCTGCTAAAAACATAGCTAATTGGCTATTAAAGGTTAGTTTTATAGAGTAATCAACGCTGCGACGGATTATAATATATCAACCGGTTCGGCGTACGTACTGATCAAAACTTTTTAGTTAAATAATAGAGTTGCAGTTGAACAAAACAGCTCTACTACTAGCTATCATCTATTCTTTTTTTTTTTTTCAAAATGTTTGCTAATATAAGTAATAATTTGGTCTTCATTATCAGACAAAAATGGGCAGAGAAAAATAATTTAAAATTAAGACAAACACACAAGTATCTTACGAATTCTTTCTAGAAGCTTAAACAAAGCCAAAGAGTACAATAGAACATCCATTTTTATTAATTTCAATAATTTTTAATAATTATTATATATTTGACATATATTTACTCTCTCTTGAGCAAGTCACGGTTGTTCGTCAAGAAATAAATATTTATAATAATCTAACCTGAGTCTTTGACAAACTTCACTTACAATTATATATCAGAAGATACAAGCATAGAGATCTCTGCCCATTTTTCAACAGCTTTATACGGCAGACGGCAAGATAGTCGCTAAACCCCTTTTCACTTTTTCAGCGTCTTCTTGATCCTGTTCTAGGTACATATACATATATATATATATATATATATATATATATATATATATAAAGTTCTGGGTTTTTCGTGGACCGAAGCTTTTGTGAAGCCTTGTTGTAACTGACGGATCTTGCTTGAGGTTTTATCATCTTCTCAGATGTTCTTGAAAAACAAAAGAATTTAGAAGAAGAAAAAAAAGAAAGACAGATCTTTATGGTATTCCAATGGTTGGTGCAGATTGATACTGAATAAAAAAACGAAACTTCTGATTTCTGATTGTGAAAGCCTTTGTTTTGTTTCCTTTATGTTTTGTCCTTCTTGGTCTGAACTTTATGTTCCCCAGTTAGATACTCACTCTCTCTTAAAAACCTCGACTCATAGATTTGGAAGCTTATTATATCCCTCCTCTCTCCTTTTAAATGCTTATAGGGTCATAAGGACTCTGTGGAAAACTTAATGGCTTCAGAGAGCGGCTTAAACGCAGATACAAATATAGTAGAAGAGGTTTCTGAGACCAAAAGAAACAGAGATGAAGAAGAAGACAAAGAAGTGAAGAAAACAGAGAAGAACAACAACGAAGATCATGAGAAAACCAAAACGGTGCCATTTTACAAGCTATTTGCTTTTGCAGATTCCTTTGATTTCCTCTTGATGGTCCTCGGGACGGTTGGATCTATTGGAAACGGTCTCGGCTTCCCTATTATGACCGTACTGTTTGGAGATCTAGTAGATGCTTTCGGACAGAATCAGACTGATTCAAATGTTTCAGACAAAGTCTCCAAAGTAAAACCAAATGATGCTTTTTTGTGTGTCTTAATTAAGGATCGATTTCAAGATTTCGACTTTTCTTAATCATAGTTTCTTTAACTCATTCACAGGTAGCTCTCAAGTTTGTATGGCTTGGAATCGGTACTTTTGCGGCTGCGTTTCTCCGTAAGTTATTGGATTTGTCAAATATCTAATTAACCCTTTGGTTAACATATTAATTAGTAAAACAGAATTTTAACGTTCTTGATGTCTATGAATGTTCAGAGTTGTCTGGTTGGATGATTTCTGGAGAGAGACAAGCAGCGAGAATAAGGAGTATGTATCTAAAGACAATATTAAGACAAGATATTGCCTTTTTCGATGTCGATACAAATACCGGTGAAGTCGTCGGAAGAATGTCCGGTGACACTGTGCTAATCCAAGACGCCATGGGAGAGAAGGTAAACACACACAGTCAAACAAAAAACAATTTTAAAGTTTCAGACTTTTTTTTTTGTTTATTTCTCAAAATGGCCAATAGTTTTTTGATGAAACGACGACGGTTTTGGCAGGTGGGGAAAGCTATACAACTTCTGTCAACATTTGTTGGAGGCTTTGTGATAGCTTTCATAAGAGGGTGGCTGCTAACTTTAGTCATGTTATCTTCAATACCTCTTCTTGTGATGGCCGGTGCTGGTCTGGCTATCGTCATTGCTAGAACAGCTTCTCGTGGACAAACAGCTTATGCGAAAGCTGCGGTTGTAGTTGAGCAAACAATCGGTTCCATAAGAACGGTAATTAGGCTTACTCTATACACATTTGCTTAGCCACAAAATAGCAAACACGTAGACAAATTACTGAGACATTTCCTTTAATTTTCAGGTTGCTTCGTTTACGGGAGAAAAACAAGCCATAAGCAATTACAATAAACATCTTGTCACTGCTTATAAAGCAGGAGTCATTGAAGGTGGTTCAACTGGATTGGGACTTGGAACGCTCTTTCTTGTAGTCTTTTGTAGCTACGCTTTAGCTGTTTGGTATGGAGGAAAGTTGATTCTGGATAAAGGGTACACAGGAGGACAAGTTCTCAATATCATCATCTCTGTTTTAACTGGATCCATGTAAGGACCTTACATCAACAATGCATCTTTTGTGTGTTAACTTTCCTGAAACCTAATTTGACATTTTGTTTTGTTCCTTTATTAGGTCGTTAGGTCAAGCATCTCCTTGCTTGAGCGCGTTTGCAGCTGGACAAGCTGCGGCTTACAAGATGTTTGAGACAATAGAGAGAAGACCTGACATTGATTCTTATAGTACAGATGGTAAAGTGTTGGATGACATTAAAGGAGATATTGAGCTTAAAGACGTCTACTTTACTTACCCAGCGAGACCCGATGAGCAAATATTTTGCGGATTTTCACTATGTATCTCCAGTGGTACAACTGTGGCTTTAGTTGGACAGAGCGGGAGCGGGAAATCTACTGTTGTGAGTCTAATAGAGAGGTTTTATGATCCGCAAGCCGGTGAAGTTCTCATAGATGGGATTAACCTAAAAGAGTTTCAGCTAAAATGGATCAGAAGCAAGATAGGGCTTGTGAGTCAAGAACCGGTTTTGTTCACTTCAAGTATCAAGGACAACATCGCGTACGGTAAAGAGGACGCTACAATCGAAGAGATCAAAGCGGCTGCAGAGCTTGCAAACGCGTCTAAATTTGTGGATAAGCTTCCTCAGGGTTTAGATACAATGGTTGGAGAACACGGCACTCAGCTTTCAGGCGGACAGAAACAGAGAATCGCTGTGGCCAGAGCGATTGTAAAGGATCCAAGAATCTTGCTTTTAGACGAAGCTACAAGCGCGCTTGATGCAGAATCAGAGAGAGTGGTTCAAGAAGCACTTGATAGAATCATGGTTAATCGGACTACAATTGTAGTTGCTCATCGGCTAAGCACTGTGAGAAACGCGGATATGATCGCTGTGATTCACCAAGGAAAGATTGTGGAGAAAGGTAGCGAAAATAACATTCTTTTACACACTTGCATATGTATAGATGTGATTTGATTTTGGCCAATTTGATGATCAGGTTCTCACACGGAACTACTAAAGGACCCGGAAGGAGCTTATTCTCAGCTCATACGTCTTCAAGAAGAGAAGAAATCCGAAGTGAATCCAGAGGATGAGCAAAAGATGTCATCAATTGAATCATTCAAGCAATCTAGTTTGAGAAAATCGTCTCTAGGCCGGTCTCTAAGCAAAGGAGGAGGATCATCCAAAGGAAACAGCAGCCGCCATTCTTTCAACATGTTTGGTTTTCCAGCAGGAGTTGAGGGAAACGACGTCCAAGATCAAGAAGAGGGGACTACACAACAGAAAACCGAACAAAAGAAAGTCTCTATTCGTAGAATCGCTGCTCTAAACAAACCAGAGATTCCCGTGCTTATACTTGGAACCATATCCGCAGCAGCAAACGGAGTTATACTTCCTATATTCGGAATACTAATCGCAAGCGTGATCAAAGCGTTTTTCAAACCGCCTAAAGAGCTAAAAGAGGATACGAGCTTTTGGGCAATTATATTCATGGTTCTTGGTATCGCCTCCATCATTGCGTACCCAGCGCAAACCTTCTTCTTCGCCATAGCTGGATGTAAACTGGTGCAGAGGATAAGAAGTATATGTTTTGAAAAAGTGGTTCACATGGAAGTTGGATGGTTCGATGAGTCAGAGAATTCTAGTGGAACCATTGGAGCAAGGCTATCAGCAGATGCAGCCGCGATCCGTGGTCTAGTGGGAGATACTTTGGCTCAGATGGTTCAGAATCTTTCGTCGATATTGGCTGGTTTGATCATTGCGTTCTTGGCGTGTTGGCAGCTAGCTTTCGTCGTCCTCGCGATGCTTCCGCTTATTGCGCTCAACGGGTTTCTATACATGAAGTTCATGAAAGGTTTCAGCGCAGATGCAAAGGTAAAGTAGTTACTTTTTCCCATATTTATACGTACAAGTTCAATCGTTTTAAGCTCTCTCTATTTGGTGCAATCAATTGATTAAAATCTATGTAATCGATTGGCAGAAAATGTATGGGGAAGCGAGCCAGGTGGCGAATGACGCGGTTGGGAGCATAAGAACAGTTGCTTCGTTCTGTGCAGAAGACAAAGTGATGAACATGTACACAAAGAAATGTGAAGGTCCTTTGAAGACAGGTATCCGTCAAGGCATTGTCAGTGGAATAGGTTTCGGTGTTTCTTTCTTCGTACTCTTCGCTTCTTATGCGACCAGTTTCTATGTGGGAGCACGGCTTGTCGATGATGGCAAAACAACCTTCGACTCTGTTTTCAGGGTATTATACATAACAAATGTGATGATTTGTGTCTCTTTTTTTTTTTCTGTCATGGTTTTCTTGATGCTTCCTATGTTTTACAATGCAGGTTTTCTTTGCTTTGACAATGGCGGCTATTGCGATTTCTCAATCGAGTTCGTTATCTCCTGATTCCAGCAAAGCCGATATAGCTGCTGCTTCCATTTTTGCGATTATAGACAGGGAATCGAAGATTGACCCAAGTGTAGAATCTGGAAGAGTGTTGGATAATGTTAAAGGAGACATTGAGCTTCGTCATGTTAGTTTCAAATACCCAGCAAGACCAGATGTTCAAATCTTCCAAGATCTTTGTCTAAGTATTCGAGCTGGAAAGGTTAGGAGGACTCAAAGATGCATTCTTTAATAATCACCAAACAAAAGACAGAACATAACTCTGTTTTATTTTTTTCCTTTTTCAGACCGTTGCTTTGGTTGGAGAAAGCGGTAGCGGGAAATCAACCGTGATCGCTTTGCTACAGAGGTTTTACGATCCAGATTCAGGTGAGATCACCCTCGACGGTGTAGAGATCAAGAGCTTGAGACTAAAATGGCTGAGACAACAAACGGGACTTGTGAGCCAAGAACCAATCTTGTTTAACGAAACGATCAGAGCCAACATTGCTTACGGAAAAGGAGGAGATGCGAGTGAATCTGAAATCGTATCTGCAGCTGAGCTATCAAACGCCCATGGATTCATCAGTGGTCTACAACAGGTAAAAAAAATTCAAAATAATAACTAAAAGCTTCAGGGTTTCTTTTATTACAAATTCCATGGAATAAGGTTTTTCGGGTCGGGTCAAACTAACCCGATTTCCTGAATTTAGGGTTATGCCACGATGGTGGGAGAAAGAGGAATCCAGTTATCAGGCGGGCAAAAGCAACGAGTGGCCATAGCGAGAGCCATCGTCAAGGATCCTAAGGTATTGCTACTGGACGAAGCGACCAGTGCTCTAGACGCTGAGTCTGAACGCGTGGTTCAAGACGCGCTTGACCGGGTTATGGTAAACCGGACCACTATTGTGGTGGCTCACCGGTTATCAACGATTAAAAACGCTGATGTAATCGCGGTCGTTAAGAACGGAGTTATCGTAGAGAAAGGGAAGCACGAGAAGTTGATCAATATTAAAGATGGGGTTTATGCTTCGTTAGTACAGCTTCATATGAGTGCCGCTTCTTAAAACAAATATCGTTTATGTCCCTTAATTTTTATTTTTGGTCAATTATGCTCTGTTATATATTATTGGTGATTTTTTGTTCATCTTTTATTATTGGTGGTATATGGCAACGAGAGTGTGGATATATATACAATTTAATATCACATTCATTATGATGACATATTTTTCATTTGGTTTTTTTGCTTCGACTAATATTTGTGTCTAACTATTATACAATATCACATTTATTCTCATTAATTATTCTAATATTTAAAATACATTATATTAGTCATCACTAAACTTTTTGTTAGATTTGATAATATGTTAGCTTTGAAACCCGCTATAATTTTTCGTAATAAATGTTGTTTTTATGTTTTCGAGAAAATCAACCCATGTTACATTTTGTTAATGGGAAGGTCCATTTTGTTACAAATAAATTACGAAATATCAAATGCGAATGATGTTACTTCACATGATTGCTTTTAGTCATCGTAAGTTAAAAAATAATTAATCAATTTACAAAAAAATATCAATGTATTCTCTATGATTTAGGGTTTGCTAATCTCCTCTCTGTCGAGTACTGTTTTTTCTTGTTAATTTTCTCATTGTTTTTTTGTTTCTCAAAATATAATTGTTTTCTTGACTATATTTGTAGACTATGGCCGATGATCAGTTAGCAGGTTTTCTATCAAAATACACCAACCAGCAGTGTACGCTCTAGGACTGTCCCATGAGATTTTTTGTAATAGTTAACTTATGCACTAGGACGTTTGTTGGAATAGTTAACTTATGCACTCACGAGCACAATCATGCGTCAATTGGCGAAAGCAACGCTATTCACCCAGCTTGTCTAGCTGACTGTTACACACACACCTAGCTTTGGAAACAGAGAATGCTCAAGATATTCTACGTTTTAACTGATATAAATGGACCAGTGTTACGAACGGCAATACCTGACCTACACGAGAACATGATTATTCTTACATTGCCAATATACGCCACCATGGGAGCAACTAGGTATCTATTTAAATTTCTATCCATGATGTTTTTAACAGAGACATGTCTTTGTTGTGACTATTTGAAAACTGATATAAGCTCTGAAAGAAAAAAAAATTAAAAAATGAAAATTAGAACAAAATTTGTATTGAGTTATATTCCCAACAAAAATAAAAGTGAAATAATCTATGGTGAAATTTTGAACAAATGATGGACCTAATAAAAGTACGACCAATATTACAAATGAACAAACACAAAATACTTGTATATGTAAGACCATTATTATAAATGATTTAGAAGAATTTTAAATCACTTAAATAAATGATTGTAAATAACTCATATCAATTTAGATGTAAATATACAAAATATTTACATCAACTATTGTAAACGATGGTAATGTGTGTTAATTACAAAAATTGATGTTAACTATTTTCTAATATAAATTATATTACTATTTTATTTAGTAAGTGTTATCCTTAAAAATATCAGTTTTTTCATTTTCGTGCAAGTAGACTTTGTCAAACAAGAGTATATGTTTTGATTTGTACTAAATTAAATCAGTTTAAACCAAACATTCACAATTAGTCTAACTGGCTAAGCTAATACTATATAATCACTTAACCATCTTTATACATTTGCTGGAATTCTTGGTTTATAATTAGGTTTTAAAACTTTAAAGTGAAAAACCGAGAAAAAAACTAAAGAAAGAATGATCATCTCTTCTTACATCGAAACTTGGTGACTTAAGATGAAGTCTATTGATGGCTTATTTTTTGATTTGGTCAGTGTTTGATCATGTTGCCCAGGCTAACGTATTACTAGATTTTCGGAGTGCAGAAATTATAAAATATGTATTTGTTTTTTTCTTCTAATTATTAAATAATTTCGGTTTGTTTCTTAGAAGTTCATGAACACGTAACATATCAGATCTGATATGTTTTTGTAGCCAAGGATCCAAGTAGTGAAGAAAATAATCCTGCATTTTCAGTACTCTTTACACTTGGTCTGATAAGAGTTTCAGTGTACTGTATTACATGCCCAATATTACATGCCCAATATTACAGACCTAATAATAAATTCGGTCCATCTACCATTATAGTCATTAAAACAATGTTTGTTTTCCTACATAATTTAGTGATGTCTAAGTAAAGGAAAAAAAAACTTGATTAACCAAAAGACCTCGAAAAACCCTAAATAGACACCAGAACTCGGATATTTGAGCTATTGAATCAGAACAAAGAGAGCCGTTTTCATCTTTCACGGCGGAACAGATCCAAGTTGATCATTGATTGGTAATCTTCATAAGTGATTATTACTCATAAATTTACTTTCGTCGATGGTGTAGGATGTCAAATTAGCTGAATTTTGTCGGCCGATGTTTTGACAATTATGTTATGATATTGAAGTGTATATCAAGTATAGTTCATGTAAAGCGAATAAACCAAATATTAAATTCAGTGACCAATGGTGTGATTGGTTCGATCCGCTGAAACAATATCTCGAAACGGGCTTGGTTTAGTTCACAGATAATGAAATTATTTCTTTCAATTTTGTTGTATTCTTTTTTTTTTTTTTTTGGGTATTACTGAGGAGATTAATTAATCAGACTGAGCTGAGCTCAGAATTTGTGTATCATAAACAAAAAACGAAATCATTTAATAAATATATGACGATTGATTTACATAAGACAAAAACTTTTTTCTTGGCATTACTTTTTATTATTAAAACAGAAGTAGACTTATATACATCAGTAGTGGTAAGCTCTTGAAATCTTCAGTCTTCTCACGGTAGACAAAAACATTCTACAAAAAAAAAAACCCCAAATATACATATATTTAATTTCTACAGAACAATCTAATTAAAGAATTAATAATATCGATGAAGGAACAAGAATACGTACTCCCAAGGAACATCCCCAACCATCATCCAGTCACCTTCCTTATCCGCGTACGTTAGCACATGACTCTTCTCGCTGCACATCTCTTCTTCTTCAGCCCCTGTTTCCATTTTTGTTTTTAAATTGCCATCAGTTTTTACCATATTTACGATTTACCTATTATACCATCTTACAAACTAACCTATGGGATAATAAATCTGACAAACAAACAGAAAACCCCTATGAAATTGTAATGGGTTTTTCTGTCAATTTATTAATTTAGAGTATTTTTTTCTGTCAATTCATTAATTAGTTTTTTGATGGGAAAATTTTTCAAACGACTTAAAAGAAAAAATAGCTAATGAGCAGTTTTTTATAGAAAAATCGTTAAACATGGCAACATCTATTCTGTTATTATCAGCGGATTCCTCTAAACTCGATTCATGACCAGTCGAAGCTATATATGTATAGCTGCATGAACGTATTATATATGTATATCTACTCACAGAGAATGGATGCGTTGAACATGAAATCTAGGGTTTTGATCAAGTCATGGTAGCCATTAAGAGACATGAGATCGATCTTTCTTCCAATTGGGACTCCCTCCATGTTCACTTTCACGTAGAAGCTCCCTACGCTGTTACACTCGTTCTCTTCTTCGTCATCCTCCGCTACCTCAACCGCATACTCCGGTTCCTCTGCTGCCGGAGCTGCAACGCAATATCCGTAACCACCCTTGAAATATTGCGACCCTGAGGATGCCTCGAAACTGAGTCCGAGCCTCAGGTCCGTGCTTAGGTTTCGAGTATTTGACGAGCCACCAAATGGGTTGCTCTTACTGCTACTCTCTATCGAAGAAGAAGACGAACTTCTTCCTCTTCCCATATCTCTCTATCTATCTAGCTATCCTTTTTTTTCTTTTTTTGGGTTGAGACAAATGAGTAATGAGCCGCCATGCTTGGTTTGTACGTGTCTGTTTATATAGAAGATCAAGACTACGAATTTCAATTTATTTTATTTTAATTTGGCGTGGTCTTAATTCGTATTTTGTTTTAAAATCATATACACAGCCAAAGTACAAAAGCGACGGTGGAATGATGAGACAGCGTCCGCTAAAGATGTTGTTAGTGTAGCAGACATAAACACGTGTCAAATAGTGATTAGGTCAAAGTGTTGGTTATGATTTTGTGGGTTCGGGTTTCTCTCTAAGACTAAATATAAGACTAAAATATAAGAGTATTAACTTAAACATTCGACGAGCAAGTCAGTAGCAACAAAAATTATTCTGAGTCCAAAACTTTAAATATAATTATAAATTCATGAACAGTTCTATATAAATGTTAGATTAGTTATATCGGTTATTTACTCTAGTAAGTATGTACATTGAATTAACCGTAACGGGTAAGAATGTTCTGAAGTATATAAAAAAAAGTGGATACAATTTTATACGTATTGTTTATGAACCATTATATTATCTATAGTGATTTAGTATAAAAATTAATCATGACTGTAACATATCTCCTTTTTCTAC
This sequence comes from Streptanthus diversifolius, assembly GCA_039880935.1. Lineage (NCBI taxonomy): Eukaryota > Viridiplantae > Streptophyta > Magnoliopsida > Brassicales > Brassicaceae > Streptanthus > Streptanthus diversifolius. The sequence continues at coordinate 23,666,714 of JAXGFM010000022.1, read as the reverse complement.
TTATTATTCTTCTGTATTAAGTCAATCGGACATATTGTCATATTTCTGGTAATTCAACCTTGCTAGCTAACGCATTTATCGTATTTATTTTATATCTAAAAATAAATATGATGGATCAATATATTTACCTTGTGATGAACAACACAAGGTAACATGTTTTGCTGTTTGGCTCATTATAACCAGGATTATTCTAGCGATAGTATGCATGAACGGTGACAGGTTAGAGGGACATATCCAAAGAGGATAAGAACATCTTTCATAAGTGCACTATATATCGATTATATTAAGTGAAAAAAAAAAGAAACAGATCTCTTTTTGTCAACATAAGAAAATATATCTAACTGAGTGTCATGGGGTTTAAAAATGAATAAGTAAATAGAGAAAAAAAATCAAAAATGTGAAAGAAAAAGGCGAAGGAAGAGAGGGGGCATGAGTAATGTGAATGGGTCACCCTAAAGAAAGGACCTAATGAGAGTTCCTTTGTCTATGGAAACTCAGGGAGACGTCAAAATTCTCATATTTGCGAACACGAGAAAAAGGAAACACACACACACACACACGACACAACGACCAAAGACTACATTTCTTGTCATTTCCCACGTGGCACTTTTATTTCCACGTGGACTCCCTTAAACACCACATACCAGCATGTACACTGTATCAAGTATAAAATTCAATGTACTTAATCAAATTATGTCGTTATAATACCAATATTCTACGGAAAAACAACATGCAAGTAGAAATGCAAGTATGGTTTAGTTTGGTTGAGTCAAATTGTGCGTTTAATACACGTTCAATCATGGTAGGTATAATTGCTGACGTATTCAGTTACAAAAATAAAATTTCGTATACATATTTCATATATAGTAGACTGATTTTTTTGCTCATAACTCTTCGGTTATTTAAAACTATACATATATTCATTCTAATATATTATATAATTGGATTCTAAACTTAATTTTTTTGTATATTCAGTTTCATTTACTTGGCATGAAAATAATATATTGATTGATTTACAAATAAACTTAGTTTTGATTTTTAATATAGATATTTCGATTAAATCCAGTTCGCTTTAGTTTGGCTTGAACCATGTAAACCAATATGAGGCTTATATACACCAACAATTGGAGCCGAAACTTATACTCGGCTTGGTTCTTCTTAATTTGTTCGAGTTCCAGACTTTCCAGTAAGTTAGTTTGGAAAAAGAAAATGGCTGGACTTAGTTGGATCCAATTGAGTTTTGGAGAAATATAGAATAAACAAAAAAAAAAATCAAAATCAAAATAAAGGAGAGATGTTCCCTAACAACACTACAAATTAAAATTTCCTCACTTTTTTTTTTCTTATTGCTTCCGCCTCCTCTCTGTCCCCTTCGGTTTTCATTATTTTCCTTACAACAAAAAGAAATTTCCCTCGCATGTTTCTAACATAAATTAAAGAAATCCATATATTTGTACGGAACTAAATATTCAGTATTCCACAAAATAATATATAATGTAATTTCGGCAGTTAATATATTAGAATCGCATTTTATTGGAAAATAGAAACATAAATACATAGTTTTTTTTTTTTACATAAATACATAGTTGAAGTACTTTTTCATATATTTCTTTATTTATGCGCTAATTTTGAGAACGTAACTTTACTGCGTCGTGGTTGCTTGTCAGTCAAAATTTGGGCTTGCTTTTTAAGATGCGTGATTGCATTTGCATGTCTCGTGGCTTTAATCTTCTTGTTGGACTAATCATAGCTTTTTGTTTTCGCCTTTGCTTTAAGATTACTGAAATAATCGGATTGTTTCATATTTATTTATTAAATATATACATCAACAAGTATTCATTATTTCATTATAACTGAAGTTCAAAAATATTGTTCAATCACGTTACCTTATCACATGCTTTAAAATAAACCTAGCTATTAGTTTAAACTACGTTATATGTATATATATATATATAGCTCACTAATTACATGTTTAACATATGTGTTAAATTTATATATTTCTTTTAGTCAAGCATTCTTTAATCTTTACTATAAGAACCTTGAAATGGTATAATCTACTGTTTAATTTATTTGTTGTTAATGATCTACACTTAAATTGAATACATCGATCGACAGATATTAGTATATCTTTTTCATTTTAATTATAGATTTTTAAAATCATGGGTTTGAAATTAAAACTGATCGATAATGTGACTCAAGGCATGGTGAATTTGCATACATGATATTAGTTACTATATGAAATTTGACAATAAATTTTGGTTTAGAATCTCTATGTATGATTATATATGTCTTGCTTTCTTTTCAACCAAAGTTATATTTAATATTAATCCAAATTTCGACTACATTAATCTCTAATCGAAACTTTATCTCACTTGATGAAAACCAAAAGAAAATATACTTTCTATGGTCGAAATTAATTGTATTAACCAAAGTCTTAAATCTGTAGATTGAAAGAAAAAAGGGTGCATGAGGGCGTTCAAGTGGAGGTCGTATTTGTTTATGCTGAAGCTTAATACGTTTATATAAATGTAAGCGAAGCTCTATAAAGTAAAAATATACGTGCATGCGTGCGTGCGTGCGTGCGTGCGGGCATTGAGCCGAGATGTTACGTGCGTGTCTTTTTATAGATACTATATAATATTTATCAAAATCCTTTTAAATGCTTAGATTACGCACGCAATTCATGAATTGTATATAGATTTACCAAATCTTGAAATGATTTATAGCTTCTTACAAAGCAAAAACAGTGGGTAGTGTGATATTTTGTCCCTCTAGATTCTATATGACGTAATCTCGTTTTCCCACGTTATGACACTTAATTTAATTGATTATTCAGGTTTTAACCCAATCTTTATTGTAACTACATTTGAGATCGGGTAGATTAATTTTTAAACCCAACCTTCGTTAAAAAAAAATTGTATCATGATGGGCTTGGTCACCTTCTCGTAATGGCAACCAGGCTCCGCTCAACTCTGATTTAATTTGGGCTATGTGCTGAGTTCATTCTTTCTTCTTCAAACCTTACTGATATAAGTTATAAATTGTGCTAATAATCAAGTGGTTGTAAGTAAATCGGGCTAACCAGAAAGTTTTGCTATATTGGACTAACATGTTCTCTTAACATTGCACAGAATAAATTTAAGGGAAGAGTTAAAGATTTGTTAAATTTGCAAAAATTTGTAGAGATTTTTTTATATTTTAAAAATTTATAAAATATTTTATAATAAGGACTTTAAGAATCTAAGAGATACAAGTATCATTCTCAAATTTTTATTCAAGAAGTTAAATTGTTTAAAATCCAAGTCCCAATAACACTAAGTTTTAATAAAATAAGAGAATCTTTAAAAAAACAAACCTTTTTGAATAACAATAAATTTGAATGAAATTAAAAAATCATTAAATCAATAACACTAGATTTTAGTAAAAATTTCAAAATCCATAAATTAATAACAATTGAATTTGAATTTTTAAAAAAATCATTAAAACTCCAACTCCCACTAATCCCCTAAGATACGTTCAATACTGTTCACCGAAAATTAATGGTTTTTTTTTAACCCCAGTGTGGTGTGTATATATAGTGTTCCATATTATGGATGTTGAACATAAAATATCGAATAATTATTCAATGATAAAATGTTTGAAAATAAAACGATAAAATGTTTGTTGTAAGTAGAACTGAAATTAGTGATCCTTTAACTGACAGTGCATATGAACGCGTTTCACCGGATATTTGGACGGATCTTCCTAACGCTTTATAAACGGTCTGAGCTTGACCGTCAAGTTTAACGAAACTTTTTTCAAGTCTCCGTTTGTACAAATTGAAAATATCTGAGAGGGCGGCAAAAATTTGGAAATAATAAGCAGATGAAGACACGTGTTTACATCTTAATCGTACGACAATGGGTATAGAATGTAATTCTGAATAAATAATAGGGCCAAAATCGTCCAGTTTACATGCGCAATTCAGCTAGAAACGGTTTTTGTTTTACCATTTGCGAAATCGAAAATTTTCAGTTTGCCCGCGGCTCTCCTCTCTCTCTCTCTCTCACTGAGGACATTTCAAATTTCTGCTTACCTCTAAATTTTCTCAGATCTTATTCCGGCGATCTTCTTTCTTTGTTTACGCTTACTTCTTCTACACCGGAATAAGGAGTCAAGGATCTCGACTTCAATCCGCCGCGAAAACTTTGTTTCCGGTAAGCAATTCGTCCTTATTGTCACCGTCGCTTGGTTATCTCTGATTTTCGTTTTCGATTCACTGCTTGTTTTTATCGGATTCGGTGGAAAATCGCTATCTGTGTCTACTTTCGTAGACATCGTCTCGATCTCTAAATCCGAGACATGTTGCGTGATAGTTGCCCAGTAAAATCGAAAAACGTTGGCATGAAACCTTGTTGCTGGAGATATGTAGTTGCTATGATTTAGGGTTTGCTAATCTCGTCTTTCAACTGTCGATACTTTCAGTTTGTAGTCATCGGTTCGAATTTTGCTTCTACAATCTGTTTCTCGTCTTGTTTTCATCATACTATACTCAAATATAACGCCGTATTCGGTTGGGTATCTCTATTGCAGACCTTCGAGCTTCCTGTTATTCTGTTCTGATTTTAATTTTTTTAAAATAAGGTATACAGATACAAGGATCTTTGTGTTGTTTCTCTGGGTTGTGGATATATTGTGTTGATATTTGTCATCTGTAGTACATGTTGTTCGTTGATACTTTGCATTCCTTTTTTTCTCAGAAGAATGTTTTAACCTTCTGTGGTGATACTTTCAGGAAAAGATGAGCGATTATAGAAGCTTCGGCAGTTACTGTCACCCATCAAGTCAATCTAGAAAGATTTCTATAGGAGTTATGGCCGACTCCCAACTAAAGAGAAACCCTGGGCCGGATAAGGTTGATGGAGATGTTATTTCTGGAGTTGAAAAGTTGAAGTCAGCCACAGTTACCGATTTACAGCCGAACAAGAAGGTTAAAGGTGATTTAGCTGCCAAGCAAAGGAGTTCATCTAAAGGCACAGAGCATGTGACCTCACCTTGGAGGTCTCCGAGATCCTCTTATCGGAAACTGGGCACTCTGGAGAATGTTCTTTCTAAGCAAACGTCTAGTTTGTCTCGTAACAAAGGATTAAACAAGGGACTAAATGGTGCACATCAGGCGCCCGCTCGTGACTCATTCCAAAACTTTCCCATATCTAGTCCTCCGCACTGTGATGATGAGCTGATTGGTGGCAGGAACGATAAAGAGCTGGATAAGAGTCCAGAGAGGATGGAAGAGCCTCCATCTGCAGTCTTGCAGCAAAATGTTGCATCACAGAGAGAGGAGAAGGATAAACCAGAGAAGGATAAAAATGGAAGAACTAATGCTTTGAGATCGAAACTGTGGGAGATATTGGGGAAAGCTTCGCCAGCAAATAATGAAGATGTGAACTCTGAGACCCCTGAAGTGGTTAAGACAAACTCCAAGTTGAGTCAAGACAAGGGCTCAAATAATGATCCTCTTTTTAAGCCTAGACACAATTCAGATTCTATTGAAAATGATTCTGAAAGCCCTGAAAATGCAACCAGAAGGCCGGTAACTAGATCTTTGTTGCAGAGGAGGGTAGGAGCCAAAGGTGTTCAGAAGAGAACCAAAGCTGGTGCCAACTTAGGTGGCAAAAACGCAGAAGAAGTAACCAATGTATTCTCCTTTGAAGAAGGTTTGCGCGAGAAAATTGGCACCGCTATGAATTCCACTGTTATGCCGAAGAAACAAAGGGGTAGGAGAAAAAATACTGTTGTAAAATGCCGTAAGTTTCAGTCTCGTGGAAAGGATGACGCTGATGGGATTCTGAAGGAGATGAGCAAGAGTAAAACTCCACCACGTTCCGAGAGCACAAGAACTGGCAAAAGGTCTTCATTATCAGACAAAAAGGGAAGTTCCCTTGAGTTTAACCACCACACCAAAGCCCGGAAACAGAAACCAGATTTTAGCACAAGGGAAGAAGATTTTCATCCATCGCCAGAGGTTGAAACAGCAGCTACGCCAGAGATGTTCCAAGGATTATCTAAAAATGGCGATGAACAGGAAAGGCCGAGTAAAGTTTTCAGGGAAAAGACTGTTGAGCCAGAAAACGAATTCCAGAGTCCAACTTTTGGCTATAAAGCACCAATCTCAAGTCCTTCCCGCTGTTTTTCTCCCGAAGCATCTCCTTTACATCCTAGGAATATTAGTCCCGCTTTTGAAGAGACTGAAGCAACAATATTTAGCTTCGGTACTAAGAAAACCTCCCAAGGGACAAAAGGCCAAGCGTCAGATACCGAGAAGAGATTGCATGTAACCTTCATAAACTCAAGCTGCTTTATTTTCACTTAAGAATTATGCCTGTTTGACTTTTACATATTCTTCTTCGACCTTTGTGTTTCCTTATTTATTTTCAGGACTTCTTGGAGAAGAAAGGAGATTATTCTTTCGGAAGAGAGAGTTCTGCAGAGCCAAATGAAGATTTAGTTCTGTCAGACCCGTCGTCTGATGAGAAAGATTCAGATGGATCAAGAGAAGACTCACCAGCGTTGGGTCATTACAACAGTATGCTTATTATTTTAATTTTTTTCCTAGACCATAAATAAACTGGAGGATCTTATTTCCTTCTTCACAGAATCCATATTTACCTAATTTTATTGATGATTTGATTCAGGTCCCGAAATAATAGAAAATGCTAACTGGAGTAATGAGAAATCTAAGCCAGGCTTTAGCTCAGCTAAACGGAACTCGAACCTTAAAGGCAATGGACGTGTCGTCTCGAGTCCTACCTCGTCTTTGTCCAAAGGTATAATAATAATCATTTGTATGTCATTGTTGTGGCTATACTACACACTCATTTGTTTTGTCCTGGACTGAGCAGGGATCCATAAAACTGATTCCTTCCATAAAACTGACTCAGAGATGGATGAAAATGAAGGCTTGGGAAGGTCTCTTGTTAGACATAACTAATATTACGTTTCTACTTTATATCTTCTTTCCTGTCTTAATTTGATTTACTTATAATGTCTCAGGGCTGTTGCATTGTTTGCTGTGGCACTTCAAAACTATGATAAAAAGTTGAAATCTGCAGCTAAAATGAAATCCTCAGAAATTATAGCATCAGTCTCCGAGGAGATACATCTAGAGTTGGAGAATGTCAAGTCTCACATCATAACAGAAGCGTATGTTTTTTTTCAATTGATTCTGCATTGCTCCTTTTAAGTATTCAATCAATCATATTGTTAATTACGGTACAGGGAAAAGACGTGTAACGTAGCCAAAGCTAAGAGAAAGCATGCTGAAACAAGATTACAAGGTACACAGCATTGCATCATATATTGATCACTGTAATTTATTTCACAGTCATAAACGTTAGGCGAGCTTATAGCTTTTCAATTTACTCAAATATACTATCTTAGTAGTCTACTCCTGATTAAGGGTTGATATCAACTCGCGCTCTTATACTCTTGAAGTACTAAAGAGTCTTTTTTCATTCTAGTACCAACATTTCTACTTGAAGAGAGATACAGCATCCACCTATGTGTTTTTTTTTTTTTTTAATTGTTCAGTGATAGATGCTGTATATACCTCTAATTTAGGTTCTCATATTGACACGAAACTTGCTATTAACATAGTTCCTCAAGAGAAAGCTATATGCTCACTTCCTATAAGGAGAGTAGAAATATACACTTGCGTGTCTGTCTTGTCTTAAGAGTGTTGAATTGTCTTCATATGTCCACATGCTGATATGCAAGATCTGTCGTGATCTTTCACTGATAATCTGACCGTATGATAGAGCAACAAGAGAAAATGAGAATGATCAATGAAAAGTTCAAGGACGATGTCGGCCATCATCTTGAGGATTTCAAGAGTACTATGGAAGGGCTTGAAGCAAACCATTCAGAGTTGAGAGGAAGCATAAAGAAGCAAAGTATGTTCACTTGTGTAATCCTTTCTTGCTTTTCCTAACATTGGAACTGCTGTGAAACATGATCGTCTATGATGAACACTAATAGAGCAAGTAACAAAGTTGGATTCTTTTTTTGGTAAGAGAGTTTTGATAATCTAGGAGGACAAGTTTTGCCTAAACTCACTTGAGGCTGTATCTCTTGTTGACAGGAACATCACACCAAAAACTCATCGCGCAATTTGAAGGAGGCATCGAGACAAAGCTGGACAATGCGACGAAAAGAATCAATGCTGTCAACGAGGCAAGCCTTGTTGTTCTGGAGCTTAAGAATCAATTCTAATATTAAAGCAAGGCAAATATCTTATTAATTGGTTTCTTTGTTTACAGTCTGCGAGAGGAAAGATGCTGCAGCTGAAGATGATTGTCGCAGAATGTTTGAAGGATGATGTGTTAGATTGACCCACCGGGGTCTCACAGAATCAATCACACGTAACCCAATTCTCCACTTTAAAACATCCGAAACATACCTTACTTTAATTAGACGACGCTTGTCTTTGGTTTCCCTTTCTTTTTTAGTACTTTTACACACAAAAACCAGGTTTTATTCTATGTTGTGGTCTCATGAGTTCACGTGAATAAAGATAGTATTGCGATGCTTTAGTTTGCTGTATTATGTGAACTACTACAAACAACTTACATAACCCAAGTGTCTCTTTTTTTTTTATGGTAATGTTTTTTATGCTTTAGTTTGCTGTATTATGTGAACTACTACAAACAACTTACGTAACCCAAGTGTATCTTGATTGGTAACAAAAAAAAAAAAAAGGTAATTGGTGCAAAAAGAAAACGAAGTATTAAAATTAATAAATTAAATACAGAAACAAATTGAAAATAGTAGTAGTTTATATGCTGTAATAGTAGTGAGCCAATATTGGAGCCCGCGAACCATTATTAGGGTCTGTGAACTTTTATTAGGAATTAAGGCCCATGAGTCATAATAAAGAATTAAAGCTCGTGGGCCCTTATTAAGAAATTGGGTCCGTGGTCATTATTAGGGGCCCGTGGCCCTTTAGGGCCCTTAGGCCAACAAGTGTGCCCGTGGGGCCCGTGGGCTAACAAGTGGGCTGTTTCCTGGGCCTTTATTGGACCGCTTCGTGGGCCGTCACATGGACCATAAATGAGCCTTTCATAGGCTGTTAACGAGCCTTTCCGTGGGCCTTTACTGGGCCTTCATGGGCCTTCATGGGCCTTTACTAACCCATTACGTAGGCCGTGCATGCCTTTAGGTGGGCCATTATTAGGGGCCCGTGGGCCATTATTAAAGGCCCTTAGGCCGACAAGTATGACCGTGGGCTAATAAATGGGTCCGTGGGCTAACAAGTGGGCTGTTTCCTGGGCCTTTAATGGGCCACTATGTGGGCCCTTACGTGGACCATAAATAGGCCTTCCATAGGCCGTTAACGGGCCTTTCCGTGGGCCTTTACTAAGCCGTGCATGCCTTTAGTTGGGCCATTATTAGGGGCCCGTGAGCTAACAAGTGGGCTGTTTCCTGGGCCTTTATTAGGCCGATACGTGGGCTGTTACATGGACCGTAAATGGGCCTTTCATAGGCCTATAACGGCCTTTACTGGACATTCATGAGCCTTTACTAAGCCATTACATAGGTCGTGCATGCCTTAAGGTGGGCCACTTTGTAAGCTTTATTGGGCGTTTCGTGGCCATTGACGCAGCCTGTGGGCCTTTCCAATGGGCCGTCGTGAAGGCCCGTGGGCCACTACCAATGGGCCATAACAGAGGCCTGTGGCCCATTAAGTGGCACATTAATTGAGCCATTACCGAGGCCTGTGGGCCATTATCAAGACCATGCCAGTGGGCCATTGCTAAGGCCCGTAGACCATTATCATTATGTCGGCCGTGATCAATACGTAGGCCGTGTGTCATTACGCGGATGCGGACAGTGGACCAAGGCCCATGGGCCTTTACATGTGCCATTTTTTGGGTATATTAGCCTTTTTTGGTGGGCCACTGCCGAGGCCCGTGAGCCTTTACGTGGGCTAATAGTATGGTCCGTGATATTAGGGTCCGTAGGCCAACAAGTGGGCCGCTACGGGGCTGTTAGCGGGCCCTTCATGGGCCTATATGTGCGTATTTACTGGGCCTTTCGGTGGGCCTTAAGTGGACTGTCCGTGGGCCTTTAATGGGCCTTTTCGTGGGCCATTGCCGAAGCCCGTAAGCCATTACTAATAGGCCGTTACGAAGGCCAGTGGACCATTACTAATGGGCTGTTACGCAGGGCCATTATGAAGGCCCATGGACAATTACTAATAGACTATTACGTGAGCCATTACGTGGGGCATTGCCGAGGCCTGTGGGCCTTTACGTAGGCCATTAGTTTGGCCGTTACGAAGCCCCGTAGGCCAATACCAAGGCCCGTGGGCCGTATGCCATTTTCGAGGCATGTGGGTCATTGCCGAGGCCCGTTGGCCGTTTCGTGGGCCTTTATCGGGCTTTTTAGTGGGCCTCTCCCGAAGTTCGTGGGCCTTTACTAATGGGCCTTTATGAAGGTCTGTAGGCCTTTACGAATGGGCCGTTACAAAGGCCTGTGGGCCATTAAGAAGGCCCGTGGACCAGTATTAATGGGCCGTTACGTGAGCCATTACGTGGGCTATTGCCGATGCCTGTGGGCCTTTACTTGGGCCATTTGGTGGCCGTAACGAAGTCACTTGGACTATTATCAAGGCCTGTGGGGTATTTACGAGGCCGTATGCCTTTTTTTAGGCCCGTTGGTCATTGCTTAAGGCCCGTGGGCCATGAAGAAGGCCCGTGGACCAGTACTAATGGGCCGTTACGTGAGCCATTACGTGGGCTATTGCCGATTCGTGTGGGTCTTTATTTGGGCCATTTGGTGGGCTATAACGAAGTCCCTTGGACTATTATCAAGGCCTGTGGGCCACTTACGAGGCCGTATGCCATTTTTGAGGCCCGTTGGTCATTGCTTAGGCCTGTGGGCCATTTCCGAAGCTCGTGGACCAGTACTAATGGGCCGTTACGTGAGCCATTACGTGGGCTATTGCCGATGCCTGTGGGTCTTTACGTGGGCCATATTGTGGGCCATAACGAAGTTCCTTGGACTATTATCAAGGCCTGTGGGCCATTTACGAGGCCATATGCCATTTTTGAGGCTCGTTGGTCATTTCCGAAGCTCGTAGGCCATTGCAGAAGCCCGTGGGCCATTGCCAAGACTGATATTTATAAGTCGGTTGTCAAAAGTTTTGAGAAAAAGCCCAATTTTTTTTTCTTCTTGTTCTTCTTCCCAAGCCGTAACATAGCAACCAAACTCTGTAAAAAATCGCTGAACAACTGCTCTGTTTAACTTGACAGAGCTAACAGAGTTCTAATTCTGTTTTGATCAAAACTTCCCAAAATTCTAATCCCTAAATCACTCTTATATTTCAAAAACAAAAATCTCTCTGCAATGTTGTATTTTGTGTTCTTACGTTGAGTAAAATCCAAAATGCAGATGGGTTAGATATGATGATTGTTTAATTGATAACAAACTGCCCGTTGTTTGATTTATACTCTTACGATCTCTCAATTATTCTGGTTTTGGTTGGAACTTATGTTCTCGTTTTAGATCTCTAAGGAGATTCAGCGAAATCTGTTTCAGTAATTCTGTTTTCGTAGTTCTCTGGGTTGGGGGAAGATGAAATTACTTGGTATTTCGAATCGTCTCCACCTATGAAGAACATGGAAGAGATAGTGGAGAAGCTTAATGGCTTGATCGAGCTGAATTCTCCAAGGCGAGATCAGAATTATTATATTTGTGACGTTTAGATTGTATAGATTTTGTTAATCTCCATGTATGAAAATGATTTACAAGATTTTTATTTTTTCAAATTTGAGGAGGGAGGAGGATTGTATGTGTGACTTGAGGAGCAACGATGCGTAAGATATATCGGGAAATAGACGAGCTAAAGTTAACGTTGTTATTCGTGTTTATATCTAGGTCATGACGAAATTGATGGTTGATTGCACATTGAGGATGTTCGAGGAGTGGAGAAAACAGAATCGTAAGGAAGAAACAGAGCAAAATGTGATGAAGTTGGAGATGAGCAAAGAGTTTCATAGATTAACCGCTGATATTATAGCGACCAGTGCATTTGGAAGCAGTTACGCCGAAGGAATTGAAATCTTTAGAGCGCAAATAGAGCTTCGGAATTCTTGTGTTGCTTCTGTCACCAAAGTGTTCATCCCCGGAACACAGTAAGTATAATCACTCTGAATTCTTTTTTTTATTTAACTCAATTAGAAAAAAGACAATTGGATTTTGTTTCTTGAATTACAAGGTACCTTCCCACGCCTTTGAATCTTCAAATATGGAAGCTCGATAGGAAAGTAAAGAACATGATCAAAAGAATTATAGATGTGAGGCTAAAATCCAAGAATTATGGAGATGATCTTCTAGGAATCATGTTAAACGCTTCAAAGTCTAAAGATTCTCAGAAAAAGATGAACATTGATGAGATCATAGAAGAATGCAAAACTTTCTTCTTCTCAGGACACGGAACTACTTCAATTTTTTTGACATGGACTACGATGTTGCTTAGCTTGCACCAAGATTGGCAAGAGAAACTCAGGGAAGAGGTTTTCAAGGAATGCGGTAAAGACAAGATCCCAGATTCAGACACTTTCTCCAAACTCAAACTGGTAATGTTCCTTTTTCTTCAAAAGGTTTCTTGTGGTTGGTAGAAAAGTGTTTCTTGTGATTGAAGAAACCTGCTTTATCTTGCAGATGAACATGGTGTTAATGGAGTCGCTTCGGCTGTATGGACCCGTAATTAAAATGTTCCGAGAGGCAACAGAAGATGTGAAGGTAGGGCACGTGGAAATACCCAAGGGCACGAGCATAATTCTCCCGTTTCTGAAGATGCACAGCGACAAAGCCGTTTGGGGGGATGACGCCGACAAATTCAACCCTATGCGATTCAAAAACGGTGTTTCACAAGCCGCTAATCAACCAAACGCCCTCCTCGCGTTCTCAATCGGACCAAGAGCTTGCATTGGCCAAAACTTTGCCATAACCGAAGCCAAGACTGTCTTCACAATGATTCTTCAACGATTTCGTCTTAGCCTCTCCAGCGAGTATAAGCACGCACCCGTGGATCACCTCAGTGTCCAACCGCAGTACGGCTTACCTGTAATGCTCCAGCCTCCCGACACTTGAAGTAAATCCCTAAATTGACGAGAAGTCTGAAAGAAACCCTATCTATATTTTTCATTGAAAACACCTATTTATCTACAGCTTATTTTGGGGACCTTTTATGGATACATCATTATTAGTAGATTTGGCTTCATGGTATGATATTTTGGAATACTAACGACTGATCAGCATTGCCAAATAATTATTGTGAAGGCTCTTTCTTTTTAAAAAGTTTATTATTGTTCAAAAGTCAATTCATGATGCTAAAAATATAAGAAAGTGGATGGCTAAGTCATGAGCAATTTACGTCTCGTTTTATTATTACGTAACAGTCTATATATGCCATAGACAAATTTAGAACCTACTTTATCATCATACCATATTTGTAAGGTTCACGTTATTTTAACTAATTACTTTCTCCCAAAATGGAAATAAAGAGACGTTTCTGCTTATTTCATGTTTACGATTGAAGTCATTAATTTACTCTCACATTACCTAACTGTTCAACCTCAATACGACCTACCTGTAATACTCCAACCTCTGGAGGATTGAAGTAACTGCCCAAATTGATCGGATGTCTAAATGGCTCTCTCTCCCCTCCCCTCCCCTCCCCTTTACGTGTATTAGAAGTCTTCAAATAAGCCAGCCCATTAATAATTGGGCTTTTGCGATCTCAATCTGACAGCCTTTATGGGCTTGTTAGTATATTAATTGTGCGTTAAGCCGGTTTAATAGTGATTTACGTATCTAAACTGCTAATTGATATTGCATGGCAGCTAAAGGACAAGCAAGACTGTTGATATTAACATAGGTAATTGAAAAGTATAGTGTTTTCATTTTGATCTTATCATGAATGAAAAAGCAACTTGACACTATGAATAATCCATAATTGATGCGTGGGCCGGATAAAAGAAGTGTCATTTTGTTGTTGGAATTTATATTTTATAAACTAAACTGTTCTTTTATAACAAAAGAGAAAGAAAAAAAACATAACAAATTGTAATTCCTACGTGGACAAATCCGATTGGTTTCTTTGGGATAAGAAACCAAAACCGGAATGGATGAAGAGGTTTGTATTTTAGTTTTTCGTTTCTGATAAGATCAACTTTAAAAAATTTCTATTAAAAAGACAAAACTGCAAGTATTCTTGATTGGAGTGTGAATTACGAAAATAGTCATAAAAAGGGAACTATTACAATTAAGGCCTATCTGATATTTTTTTTGAAAGTCAGTACTTTGGTAAAATTTCTATAAGTTCATCATAATAAAATTAAAATACCTGACCTACTTCCCTTTCGGTGAGCCATAAAAAAATGCAGTAGAAATCGTATTAAAATACGAGTAAAAATGGTGTTAGAAAACCAGCTGGATCTTAAATGATCCAACTCATAAAATATGAGTACAAATCATAAAGTTAAAAACACAATTTAAAATAGTTCATCATTCGAAGATTTAAGTAATAATGAAACTTTAAGACAAACTGAAATAGCCAAAATTCTTATAATATACTTTTAATTCAAAAGTTTGTCAAATAATCAAGTAAGGGAAGTTTACTACTTTCGTTCAACTCTAGATCGATCGGATCACCTGATCTTCGTAGCAAATCCAAAAAAAAAAAAGGTTCTACAACACATCAATAATAATTTCAAAGTTAAATACTATAACTGTAATGAAGTCTAGCAGATTTATTACAGAATATAGCAAAATGCCAACCCAAACAAAAACAATCTGGATTGGTGTTTAGTGTTTATATTAAACGTCGTTGCCCTTTGGAGACGGAGACGTTAACTTTATATATTATAAGATTCTCTGCGTGTGTCATATAAAACAACATCTATAACTTTGTTTCTTACCTGTAAGCTTCGAGAAGATAAGATTAATGCATCAGCAATGACCTCATATTTCCTCCAAATATCATCGATCATTTATTTATTTTACCTTTATATTTCGGTGCTTTGAACAAAACACGAAATTTGGTTTGAATCCAAAAAATTATAATCAATTTGGTTCAATGGACTTCCAAGACTGTCCCATATCTCCAATAAAGATAAGACAAATTTAGAATCCGAAATTACCTTATCATCTATTAAATTCCATTAACTTTTATGTTGAGTTACCAGAAATAATATATGTCAAAGTATTTTTACCTTTTTATTAATTTTCTGAAAAACAAGTACGATCATAACTCCCATGTAAGTCATATCTCATATGAAATATACAGTAACTCCCATGTAAGTCATATCTCATATCTCCACAATGCCAACCTTTGGGAGTATCATAGCACCTCGGGAAGCTGGATGTGGCGCAAACTCCTAAAACTCCGTCGTCAAGCCCGCATCTTCATTCACTGCAGAGTTGGCTCTGGATCCTACTGCTCCTTCTGGCATGATAATTGGACGGGTCTTGGCCCTTTTTCTCTACTCCTTGATCAGGCAGCTATTTCCTCCACCGGCATTCGTTCTGAGGCTACTGTCCAGGAGTCTATCTTTCGTGGCAACTGGCGCATCTCCTCCAGGTCCAGGAACCCAATTATCTCATTCTTGCGCGGAATCCTTCCTGAGGCTACTACGGTTCTTCAACCCCTAGTCCCAGACATTTTCTATTGGAGGTACCCTGACAGCGATCCACCTCACCAGGCTTCACCATCGTCGTTCTCTGCCTCTCGGACTTTTGATGCTCTCTACCCGACGCCTCATGAGGTCCCCTGGCATAAGACTATCTGGTTCTTGGGACGGATACCTAAGCATGCCTTTATTACTTGGATAGCGGCCCATGGTCGACTAGCAACAAAAGATCGTATCTCTCGCTTCTCTCCTGCAGTTTCCACGACATGTATGTTGTGCAGCATCCACGACGAGACCAGGGATCACCTCTTTTTTACATGCTCATACTCATTTACTTTGCTTCGCACTGTACTACAGTTGATTCCTACTCATCGCGATATTCTCTCTCTTTTACAGTGGCTCCCCCATTCGACGCCGCATAGATATCTCAAGATCATCGCTCATCTACTTCTTCAAGCTTCGGTTTACTTTTTATGGAGGGAACGTAATTCTAGACTACACACCAACACCTCTCGGCCAGTCGATCAACTTGTTAAGGACATCGGAAACACTATCAAGGCTAAGCTCATTGCTCTCACTCCATCCAGCACTAAGGAACCTTATACTCTTTTGGAAACATGGTTCGGTCTCCAGGAGCGTGATCCACGCTTTAGACTTTTACCATGATTTATTGTTTTCATTGGGGCTGTACTCTTTTATCTTGCTTGGTTTTTTCCCCTCTCGGGTTTTTCAGGCAAGGGTTTTAACGAGGCAGCCCACATTATATTTTCTCTTCAGATGGTTCTCTTTCTCTACTAAACGGTTCGCCCCACTGGCCTATCGGTTTAGTTGTGAAAAAGAATCATCGTCCCTTCTTTTACTTCATTTAGTTATCAAACTTCTTCTGTAAAGTTCTTTTAGTATTGAAATAAAATTTACCATTAAACCAAAAAAAAAAAAAAATATACAGTAACTTACTATATCTAAACCTACTTTGTTCATCTGAATAACTCGAATAAATTTCACTATTGATTTTTTTTGGACAAAAGGCTTTCAACAGAGTTTCTCTTGTTAATACATATATACGTTAAAAGCTAGTTTGTAAATAAATTGGTTGATTTATCGTCCATTTTTTTAAAAAAAAAAAAATAATAATAATAGCATCGGTTTCAAACATGCCTACTTTATTAATCTAGTAGGGCACAACCAGCAGAATAAAAGCCTTTTTCTTTCATAAATAGCATATTATTTTACGAGACTTGAGAAATATGTTTTCGAATTATAAGTGAAAATATGTATATACTGTTTCCACCACATATTTTTGATTTATCTATGGTCTTTCAAATGCCAAACATATTTCTTTTAGATGGCCAAGTTATCGCATAATATATACGTGTTGAGTTCTCATGAGATGCATTAGATTTCTCAGAACGTTAATAAATACAAGTGTTTGTGCATATCAGAAACACAAGTCACTGAGCTCACAACACACAATCACTTCAACACCCCAAAGCAAACTTGGGCACTCACATAAATAAATAAAATCTTTCTTTTTGTTTGTTCTTTCAATGGAGCTCCTGAACACGACCACTCTCTTAGGACTAGCTCTTCTGCTCCTTGTAGTTCCGAAGATATACGAAGCTTGTCGGATCCTTGTTTGGCGGCCATTGGTTTTATCAAGAAAATTCAAGAAACAAGGAATCTCTGGCCCGAAATACAGGATACTGCACGGAAACCTCCGCGAGATGAGGAAGTTGAAGCAAGAAGCTAAGCTTTCGGTTCTTGATCCAAACTCAAACGATATCTTCCCTCGCGTTTTACCTCATTTTCAACAATGGATGTATCAATACGGTGCCGTTTCCATCTCTCTCTCTCTCTCTCACAGTTTCGGTCGTCCTTTGATTGGGTTCTGTTTTTCATTAGAGAAGGACGCCTGACTAACAAGTTACAATGGTACATCTATTATTAGGAGATACGTTTCTTTACTGGCATGGAACAGAGCCGAGGATATTCATCTCAGATCATGAACTTGTCAAACAGATCTTGTCGAACAAGTTTGGTTTCTTTACTAAACCAAAGACAAGACCCGAGATCCTTAAACTTGCTGGTAATGGACTTGTCTTTGCCGATGGTATTGATTGGGTTCGTCATAGACGGATCTTAAATCCTGCATTCTCCATGGACAAACTGAAGGTTTATTTTCTAAAAATATTGTTCCTTATCATATTGACTATATATACGACGGTAGGAGATAGAAATTTGCTAAATTTTCGCAATTTCTTCATGCTATTGATCAGCTTATGACCAAATTAATGGTGGATTGTACTTTGAGAATGTTCGAGGAGTGGAAAAAACAGGGGAATGGTGGTGAAAAAGAGCAAGTGACGATGATGAATATAGAGTTTAAGAGATTAACCGCTGATATTATTGCGACTGCTGCGTTTGGAAGCAGTTATGCCGAAGGTATTGAAGTGTTTAAATCACAAAGACAGCTTCAAAAGTGTTGTGCTACTTCTGTTACTAATGTCTTCATCCCTGGAACCGAGTAAGTGTATAATCAATCTTTTTCTCTTAACTTCTTCGTTTATTAATTCTACGGATTTGAAGATTGGTTTAATTTCTTGTATTACAAGGTACCTTCCTACACCTTTGAATCTTCAAATATGGAAGCTTGATAGGATAGTGAACAACTCCATCAAAAGAATCATAGATGCGAGGCTAAAATCGAAATCCAAGAACATAGAGCCAGATTATGGAAATGATATTCTTGGAATCATGTTAACAGCTGCAAGATCTAACGAGTCTGAGAAAAGGATGAGCACTGATGAGATCATAGAAGAATGCAAGACGTTCTTCTTCGCAGGACACGAGACTACTGCGAATCTATTAACATGGACTACAATGTTGCTTAGCTTGCACCAAGACTGGCAAGAGAAACTTAGAGAAGAAGTTTTCAACGAATGCGGTAAAGACAGATTCCCAAATTCAGAGACCTGCTCCAAACTCAAACTGGTAAATGAAAATTGCAAACGGGTCGCTGATCTTAACCTCTTGATAATGTGTTTCTTGCGGGCGAAGACACCTCTTTTATTTTTAGCCTTACTACAATTAATCGATGCAGATGAACATGGTGCTAATGGAAGCACTTCGTCTATACGGACCAGTGTTGAATATGGTCCGAGCAGCGTCGGAAGATATGAAGCTAGGAAACCTAGAGATCCCTAAAGGCACGGCCATAATCCTCCCGATTGTGAAGATGCACAGAGACAAATCCATTTGGGGAAGTGACTCTGATAAATTCAACCCGCTGCGATTCGAATACGGCATTTCCCGAGCCGCTAATCACCCAAACGCTTTCCTCGCTTTCTCAGTAGGACCTAGAGTTTGCATTGGCCAAAACTTTGCCCTGATGGAAGCCAAGACCGTTCTCACCATGGTTCTTCAACGTTTCCAGCTTAATCTCTCCGACGA
The DNA here is from genome assembly GCA_039880935.1 of Streptanthus diversifolius. Taxonomy (NCBI): domain Eukaryota; kingdom Viridiplantae; phylum Streptophyta; class Magnoliopsida; order Brassicales; family Brassicaceae; genus Streptanthus; species Streptanthus diversifolius. Next base: position 23,647,590 of record JAXGFM010000022.1, on the reverse strand, counting down.
TTATAAGCACGCGCCGGCGGATCACCTGACTCTCCAGCCACAGTACGGTTTACCAGTAATGCTGCAACCTATCAACGAGTTGAAGTAACAACTGCATCAACTTTTATATGTGGACCTTCAAAGGATGAAAATATTAGGGTTAATAATAAATCATTTTGGGCAGGCCCATTAATGATCGCTACTAATTATTATTTACTGTAACACGTGGCCAGATATCAGGCGTCAAAAACTAAAGTCAAAGTGACTGGTCAAAATGATCCTACCGTCAGCTTGCTCCGGAATTTTAACGACGAGCCACCAATCTAATTATAAACGTACGTCGTACTAATAATTTTTACAAATATCAGTGTAGTAATTATATTTTAATTAGAAAGTGACCAACATAATAAAGAAAATATCTGCTAGTTTATAAGAAGACGTAAACATCTTTTGGGTCCAGTCTAGTACTCATACACGTTGGTTCATGATTCGAAAAAAAAAAATTATTGAAAAAGCATTAATTAAATTAATCATTTCGTTAGGTATGAATACTGAAAACAAAATAAAATTAATTTAATATGAAAATGAGGATCCACATGAATAAACTTTGCAGAGTGAGTGCGGAGAAACCACATACGACCATCCCTTATATCAAAGTTGTTAATTTGTGAATGTAAATGTGAAAATGAAAGTGATATATGGAATAAATATGTTAAGTAAAGTGATAGGTTATATGATGCATGATTAACTGTATTTGATTGGTGAATTGTATTGATGTGTGGTGTGAATTGACTTCACTGAATAATTCATTATTCATTCGTTCTTTTCTTTTTTTTTTGCTTTTTGAAATGTGGAGGTGTTTTATCAGGCGCGAGAGTTAGGATTTAAAGTAACCGGAGACAAATGTTACAATCATTGCTTGCTGTGTCGTCAATGCTTTGGTTATAACACGTATTTAAACTTTAAACCCAGAATTTAGAAACTCTAGTTGAAACTCAGTTATGTAAGCTTTTTTGAAGGATTTAATGTTATCAATGCAAGATTATGAAACTTGGCATTATCACTTGTATGATTGAATCAGGAAGCTTTTGTTAACTCAGTTGAAGATGAGATCATGACATGTTTTGTCACAAGGGTAAGGACAGTCAATGGCTTTGACTGTTGTTCGGTCAAAGTACCAATCACCAACAGATTCAGCTACCGTCTGCCAAAAAAAAAATGGAGCAAGCAAAGACAAAACAAAGAAGTTAAAGTAACTCTTTTCGTAGAAATATTTAAGCCATTTACGAACTGTCAAAATCTAAGTTTACCTTGCCATGAAGCCTAGGAGAATCTGGTGCATACCATGTGTCCTGTCTTTCGGATTGGCAGTGCGCGAAGCATGAGTTTATGAACAGACCGTTACGAGTCGAGGTCGAGAAAGATTTTACAGCATCCACCATTTGACTCCTGAAGTCTATATTTGAATAGAAGAAAATGATATATAATTAACAACCACGAATCACGATGATACAGTTATAGAGTGAGGGATGGTGTAAGAGATGTGAGTCAAAGAAGTCACCTTGGAAGAATTGGATTTGAGATGAATTACAATGCGAGTGATCTGATTTGCATGCTTTCCAAGAGCCGCTTCGGTCAGCAGATGGAGGAGCTAAGCTCTCTTGTACCTGATGTTGACAATTCCTTCTGTTTCGTGAGAATGAAATTTCTGATACATGTGAAAGAGAGAAGCAAACTAAGTGATAATCAGAGATGGCACAAGGGATTATGATTACCTGCCAAGCGTCGTAAGCTGAATTTAGTAGAAACATGGGAGTCTTAATCTTTGAAACCAAGTTCTGGGGAAAGAAGCACTGAGGAAAAAAAAAGAAAGAAAGAAACAGAGCAAAAGGATTAGATTGAAGATGCTCTAAGTTCTGTCTGATGCGGAGACTTTGCTCGTGGACCAGTGAATATAATCAGTTAATAGACTGAAGAAATATACCGAAGTTGGATCTAAATGCTTCGTACAAGTAGTCGGTAGTTCCTTTTGGAGGTTCTAGATTTTGACATAAAAACAATCAAGATTTACATATGTAGGTAATTTATTAGATAATATGCATTCTCAGGTGCAATAACTCCTCTGATTGTGAGAGTACCTGTATTGTAACAACACCTTGGAACATATTCCGGAGCGAGTGGCCTCCAGAGACATCCACTCTACATTTTCATATCAAAGAACGTTATAAGTTTTGTTTGTATTCATATAGACTTGATGAAGAGTTAATCAATCCAAGTTGAAGATAGTTACGCATCCATAAACATTCCAGCATCACTTAAGCATTTCACTTTGGTACCGGGTAAGAGTTCCTTAAACCGATCACAGTGCAGGATGGAAGCTAATCCTCCGGCTGAACATCCAGAAATTAGAGCCTGTGATAGATCAGGTGAATAACAACAGCCAACCATATATATAGAGAAATCTAATAACATGATGATAGTGTTGAAAATATTTAAAACCTGCTCTGCTTTTTGCATGCCTTTAGACAGCAGTTCTTCCATAGCTACTTGCCAGATTCGTTGTCCTCTATAATACAGCTGTGAACTCTAGGTAAAGCCAACAAGACATTATTATAAGTCAAGAGAAAGGGAAATGAAATAGCATGATCGTGTTTAAATCCGAAGTTTTTTTTTCAAAATCACTGACAATACTCTGACTAACCTGGTCCTCACTATCACCTGTGAAAGAGGCACCATCACAGTAACGCAATTTGACTCTGTTCCAGTTGAAGAAGTCTGCAAGCCCATCAACCAAACAAAACAAAAGAAAAAAGAAAAAGAAAAATGAATGCATGTAAAGATATTTATGCTCTGCAAGCAACAAATTTATAAGCGTGGACAGAGTCACGCTAGAAAATGATAAAGCTCATGATAGTTTAGGACAAACCAGGATTCTCATTAGCTTTATTGCTCAAAATTCCAGTAAAGGACAAAACTTTCTCCATGTATTTTGATGAACCACGGCGAGTGGTTTTCCGAAAGATACAACTCCTCCGTGTGTTGCACCATCCTCCACCCTGGATCACAAGTAAACTAATTAAACCAGCTACAAAAAAGAAGAGTGATAAACAAATCATCTATAGTCAAAACTACGATTGTGAGCAAATAAGCAAAGAAAATAGCATCATTCATTAGTTACACCTCGAGTTGGATGAGCCAGCTGTTAGCACCTGATCCAGAACCACGGTGTAGATGATAACCAGGTAGTGTTCCATCCAGGCAAACTGCATCAGTTTCATTTGTGATGAAATATTAAAGTAAAAATCTAGAGAAGAGAGTGAGTTTGCAACTCGTTTTTATCAACAAGAACAGATCCGAGACACCTTGGTAAACAAATTTAAAGTGAGACACAAGTGTAACAAAAAGAATGACATGAAAGTTTCAAGCTTCAGGGTATTCTATGTTAATCAAACTGGTTATATTTTATCTCCCTAATGAATCAAAGGGGGAACAAGTCAAGCAAATTCAGACTCAAGAAAATACGAAAGAGGGCAGAAAATTCTAGGTTTCAAAAGTTTTGCTTCAGCTAAAACGCAAATGAAAAAAAGAAATGAGAGAGAGAGAGAGAGATGATAGTGAGTACCAGCTCCTTTGGAGGCAGCTCCCTGAATCAAGGTGAGAGGCACCATGAGAAGCTGCGACGGAGATGTCGTAATCAATTGACTTTCGAGCAACGATATCGCATCGTCAGTATCTCTCACTTTACCGATTCCATCGCTCGATCCGCTCAGAACCACACCTACGACGGAAAGCCAGCATATCGCCGCCGCAATCCACGATATGTTATTCATCTCCGCCGGCATCGTAAGGTTGAGCTGAGCAAAGACGGAACTGAGCTGAAAAAGTTGTCTTTGAAGATCGATTGTCCTATGAACGAATCTTCTCACTGCATGTGATAGCGAGCGTGCTTTTTTTTCTTTGGCTTTTCTGATATAAATTCAACTCACATCTACATTTTTTTGGTAATATATTATACAAAAATCTTGGAATTAATGTCTACCATGCGTCATTAATTTCCATTATTTTAAATATATCTTCCAGTAGTCCAAATCTGTTTTCATTGTTTTTATAATTAATGAACGTCATTTGCAAAACATTAATCCCAATTCATTTATTATATGATTAAATAATAGTAATATTTGTTATTTTTTTACAATAAAATCATATTTTCTGTTTTTCAATATTTTAATCATTTATATTTATATATAAAAGTTTAAACTATAAAATATGTAAAATGTAAAATGTAAATGTTTTAATATATGAATGATATGATTACTTAATTTTATATAAAAATAAGATAAGAAAATATGAGAAAATATAATAATTTAAAATGAAATTAATGATAAAAGTTGAAATTTTTTTGGTAACTAAAATCTGAATAATCATATGTAATTATGTGTATATAATCTATTATGCTCTATTTTAGAAAATTCTATATTAATTAAATTATTTTTAGTGAAATGATAAAAAAAATTAGTTTATAATAATAAATATTCTAAATCATATTGTAAATGCAAGATTAAAAAAAAAAGAATGTTTCTGTGTTTTAGTAGTATTGATTCTCCCTCAAAAAATATGACTCTATAAATACCAAAGATACTCTAACCTTTTTGAAAAATCATACTATCTTTTAATTGATTTATCTTGTGACCTTTTTGAAGGGCGTTACTAGAGTATGTACTTGTTTACAGTTTATAAGCAAACATGACAAGATCGTGTCTGTAGTTGAATGTTCCTCCTCAATTACTGCCAAAGTCAATTATTATTTTAATCATAATTAATTACAAATGTTATTCTTTTTCATATTTCCCCATTTTGTCGGTATCGGCACCGTTTAAGACTATCTTACGTTGCGCGCGCATCCCAGATCCCACATGGTAGGAATGACCCGTAACGAGGCCCTTTCTAACTGATGGGCCTATGTAATGATCACAAAGCCCACTTTCTTATTACCTCTCATATGGTCCATTTAGAAATTCCATTTTAGTTATCAATTCTTCTTTCATTTAGTGATGTTTTACCATTTTAAATTCCATCTTATTTATGTTTTCTTTAAATATCTTCTCCAAATTTTCAATATCTTTTTTTTAACAGTATATCATTGAATATAAAAACAATGTTTTCATTTACATTTATATGCATTTGTCATTTTATTGCAATGTAAACGTCTAAATTTTGTTTGATATTGATATATAGTACAACTTATGCAATTTTTTTATCAAATCAATTGTTATATATTACTATAAATTACAAGAATAATTATATAAAAATAATACAATGGAAAACCTAGCTATCAATAAATATTTCGGACAAACAATTCTTACCATACATATATAATTGATAATTTTATATTTAACACACTATGGATGCAAGCATGAATTTCGTAGTAGCAAAAAAATTATTAAGTGTATGAATAATATGAATATCTTATAGTAAATATTAGTTTTAAAAATCTACTCAAGAAGAGTCGAACTTCCATTGAACATGTTGTATGATCTCATTATGACACTATTCCTTTCAATGTTGTTTCATTGTGGTCGCAAATTCTTTAATGTGATTACGATTTTGACAGAATGTCCATAAAAGCTCTCGGATCCTAACATATTCTTATGCTAATGAGCATGATAGTTTCTGTAAAACTAAGAAGGTTTCATGTAGCAAATCTGTATGGATGCAAATATGAACTTCGTAGTAGCGAGAAATTTCTTAGGTATATTAATACTGTGAATATACTATACTAACGACTAGTTTTACATACAGGTGATAATTTTATCTTTAACAGACTATATATTCATATATTTTCTATGTTATACTATTTTAAATAAATACACTAAGTCATATATGAATAAATAAATTCAAATAGAACGGTGAATTATGACGGAACTACACTTTTATGGAAATGCATATGCCCACTCCAATAACTTTTGTTTTATTCTGGGATATTAGAAAGAAATATAAAATAAATAGTGAATTTAGTGGATGATTTGATAATGGCTCCGGTTTAGGATCTGTGGATCATTGATGCAGATAAATAAATAAAACAAAAAAAACAAACAATGTGAAACCAAAAGCATAATTTTCTTGGGCGTTGAAAGAGTTTGTCAGTGGTCAGAAACTCAAAGGCAAAAAGAGAGAGTGGATTTGGTTTAAGTCAACAACAATTTGTTTTCTTTTAAAATGTGACTCTATTTGCTCGTGGAGTTGGCCTCTCTTTGCATGTTACGCATCATTGCAATCTTCCAAATTTATTTATTTTTGTATTAAGTAATTATAAAAATAGAAAGTTACACTCCTTCGTTAGTTTCGTAACATTAAAAAAAGATGAATAAGACTTGACCAGACAAAAATATGAATAAAACATCGATGAACCAATTTGGGTTTGGTTTCTTTTTCCCATGCATGTTAGGCATGTAAAAATGTTAAATTAACCTAGTTTAATACATATATTGAGCCACTTGTGATTTAAATATTATTGATAGCAAGTATATGATAATATTAAGAAACAAGACTAACATGTTCACTAGGAAACTTAAACGTTCAAACTATAAAATATAATTAACACCGGTCAAATCGTCTGAAGTGAGGAGCAAGATTCTATGCAACCAATTATAAAAAATAAAAAAACATAAACAAAAGAATGATATACTTTGGTCTGAAATAAAAATCGGTGTGAACAAAACGGGCCCATTAAAAGAATTCAATCCATGCAAAGTGTCCATCGATGAGCACAATTATGACGTGAATAACCTGTAATTGTATACATCCAATCATTTGCAAACCCATTAATATAAACTCTAAAAGCTTTCAATATTTCCTAAATTTCTAGTAATATCTGTAAAAAAGTTTGAAAAATAAATTTTTTTTTTTTGAGAAATAAATGTTGAAAACAAAAGATTTGAGAAAAAGTATTATTTTGAAATTCCTTTTATTATTTATTTATTTTATGAATTTTTATTTTAGAATTAATTAAAAATTATTTTTAATTTTGTTGAAAATGGAGAGTAATTTCGTTTTTTTATCTTTAATGAAACCTCTATTGGTCCATATTTTTATATGAATCCATGTTGTTCATCTGTTTTAGGTATATCTATTTTTTATATTGACTTTTATTTGTTTATTTTTATCTTTATATATTTTTTTTACCCTCCCAAACCATTTGAAAACCCCGAGAAAGAGAGAAGACTCTCTTTTCTTCTCTGCTCACCGATGAGCTAAAAAGAAATTAAAAAAGGTTGAAATTATTATTCTTAGACAGCTTAAAGAAATATCAAAATCAAACCCATTGCAGTTTCAAGCTTAATCTTCCTCCTCCTCCTCTTCAGCTCCTTGGATTCCGGTTTCTCGTTTTGTCGATTTTGAATCTCGGTTTCTCCGTACATCTGAAAGAAGGAGAAAACTTTAAACTACCATTCTGGGTTTTAGTTTTGTTTTGTTTTTTCCTGAAAAGGTTGGATTTTTAACAGCTGGTCTTATCTGCATGGTTCAATCTCAATCTCGGTCTTCTTCCTTTTTATTTATATTTTCTCGTTTAAATTTTCTGTTTTTTTTTGTGTGTCTCTGTAATTATAAAAATGGGTACTTTTTGTCAGATTCCCATAGAAATCTAAAAGGGTAAATTTTTCCCCTTACTGTCTCTATTTGCTTCCGATGTGTTCAATACACTGTCTCTTTGCGGCTACTTTAGATCTGTTTCCAGATTCTGCTTGATCCATCATTCTCCTTATTCAAGCTTTGAACAGCCGTGAAATTAAATGGTCAGATCACAGAAATATTTCTCTGTTCATACTGTTTTCCACTTTAAGAGCTCTGAACCAAAGATTTTGGTAACATTCAGCTCATTATTTTGTTGTTTACCCTTTCAGAAAACCGAATTTGATTACTAGCAGGTGCTTGTTTGCGTTTCAATGTCCTGAGATTGAACCTCAGATGATGCTTGGACTCTGCAAAACCCGTCGGATCTTTGTAGGGTTTAAAAGAATTTCCGGTATTTCGCCTCTTGTTCTTGTGTTTGTTATGTGTTGTGGTGCTGGAAATTGCCGAGACTATTTAGAGGTTTATCATGGGATTGTGCCTCCAAAGTGTTTGTAGTATTGCCTGAGTGATGGGAAACGGAACTTCCCGTGTTGTCGGTTGTTTCGTGCCGTCGAATGAAAAAAATGGCGTCGACTTGGAGTTTCTGGAACCTTTAGATGAAGGTTTAGGGCATTCCTTTTGCTACGTTAGGCCAAGCATTTTTGAGTCTCCGGACATTACTCCGTTTAACTCGGAGAGGTTCACGATTGATTCGAGCACCCTTGACTCGGAGACACTCAGTGGATCTTTTCGAAACGAGGTCGTTGATGATCCTTCTTTCTTGAATAGACACAACAGTAAAGGTTTGGCGGAAACCACGTTTAAGGCAATCTCAGGTGCTTCGGTCAGTGCCAATGTGTCTACGGCTAGGACTGGGAATCAAATGGCATTGTGTACAAGTGAGGTGTTGGAGCCTGCTGCTTCATTTGAGAGCACATCCTCCTTTGCTTCAATTCCTTTGCAGCCGGTCCCTCGTGGTGGTTCGGGGCCGTTAAACGGTTTCATGTCCGGGCCCCTAGAGAGAGGTTTTGCATCTGGTCCGTTGGATAGAAACAACGGTTTCATGTCAGGGCCTATAGAAAAAGGAGTAATGTCTGGACCTCTTGATGTATCTGATAAATCTAATTTCTCGGCACCGCTTTCTTTTAGACGCAGAAAGCCTCGGTTTCAGCGGTTTATGAGGAGTGTAAGCGGACCAATGAGAAGTACATTAGCAAGGACATTTTCTAGACGGTCTGGAGGGTTAAGTTGGATGCATCGCTTTTTCTTGCATCCAGAGACTAGGGTGTCCTGGCCTGGTGGAAGAGAAGGTAAGTTACATGGTGAAGACCCCGAAAGTTGTCTAGAGAGCAACCGTAACTTGCAATGGGCTCATGGGAAAGCTGGAGAAGACAGGGTTCATGTTGTGCTTTCAGAGGAACAAGGATGGCTTTTCATAGGGATATATGATGGGTTTAGTGGACCGGATGCTCCAGACTTCGTAATGAGTCATCTATACAAAGCTATAGACAAGGAACTGGAAGGTCTTCTCTGGGATTATGACGAGCCACCTGTAGATAATCCATTGCATCTAGACCAGGAACCTCATTCTACAGAAGATAACTTGTTTATTCCAGAAACTATCAATGAGCAGCATTCAAATTCAGTACTGGCAGCAAGTGAAGAGGTTATGACTGACACTAACAGTAGCCTTGGAAATGCGGATACACAGATTGCTGACGGTCCACCTGGAAATTTAGCAGGTCCTGGCAAAAAAAGCACGAGACTTTACGAGCTGCTTCAATTGGAACGGTGGGACAGAGAAGAAATAGGACTTAAAGATTCTCATGGAGGGGATGTGGCTCTAATTGATATGACCAATCAGGTTGAAAATCCATCTACTTCAGGTGGAGGGGCTGGAAACGATACATGTATAGCCGGGCATAGCGTTGTTGATGGGATTCCGAACTCGGGACAAAGTCATGGGACTAAAAAATCGCAGATAAGCTCGAAGATTAGGAGAATGTATCAAAAACAAAAGTCTTTACGGAAAAAGTTGTTCCCTTGGAGTTATGATTGGCACAGGGAAGAAGGGACTTGCGTTGAAGAGAAGATAGTGGAGTCATCAGGACCTGTTAGGAGACGCTGGTCAGGGACTGTAGACCATGATGCTGTTCTAAGAGCAATGGCTAGAGCACTAGAAAGAACTGAAGAGGCTTACATGGAAATGGTAGAGAAGTCTCTTGACATAAACCCAGAGCTTGCGCTAATGGGTTCATGTGTTCTCGTAATGCTAATGAAGGATCAAGATGTTTACGTGATGAATGTTGGGGATAGTCGGGCTATCTTAGCCCAAGAAAGGCTCCATGATCGTCATTGTAATCCCGGGTTTGGAAATGATGAGGGTATGGGGCATAAGAGTAGGTCCAGAGAATCACTTGTGCGTATGGAACTGGATAGAATATCAGAGGAATCTCCAATACACAATCAAACAACTCAGATCAATGTCTCAAACAAAAACAGAGATGTAACTTCTTACCGGTTAAAGATGAGAGCCGTTCAACTCTCAAGTGACCATAGCACAAGTGTGGAAGAGGTAAAAATGCATATGTATTATTCTGAATTGAGGAATCTTAGTTTTCGGAAAGAATTTAGAGATATTTGCCAACTCCATTGTAGCTCTGATTTGTCAAGAGCAAGTTTCTTTATATGTTTCAGGAAGTTTCGCGAATTAGATCCGAACATCCGGAAGATGACCAGTCCATAGTCAAAGACAGAGTCAAAGGCCAACTCAAAGTCACTCGAGCTTTCGGTGCTGGATTTCTCAAGAAGGTAGAGACAAATCCTCAAACTCTACATAACGAAACTACTTTATATGGACTCGTTCGTCTTCTGAATATTTCATGTTTTTGCAGCGGAATTTCAATGAAGCGTTGCTTGAGATGTTCCGAGTAGACTACATTGGAACAGATCCGTACATCACCTGCATACCGTGTACTGTCCATCACAGGCTCACTTCAAGCGATCGTTTCTTGGTTTTATGCTCTGATGGATTGTACGAATACTTCAGTAACGAAGAGGTTGTTGCTCACGTGACTTGGTTCATCGAAAACGTTCCTGAAGGCGACCCTGCTCAATACCTCATTGCAGAGCTTCTCTCTCGGGCAGCCACCAAGAACGGTACAGTTTGAACATCAAATGATCATCTATTTGGTACAGTTTTCTTGGTTAACCAGCTAGTTCATGTAAAGATTAAACCAAGCAGCATTTCTGTTTGCAGGGATGGAGTTTCATGATCTGTTGGATATACCTCAAGGAGATCGAAGGAAGTACCATGATGATGTTTCTGTGATGGTTGTGTCTCTTGAAGGAAGGATTTGGCGATCGTCTGGACAATATTATCCAGAGAGAAAACCAAAATTCAATAGATGAATTAACAACAAAAAGTAGGGTTTCGCCTAATTGGCTTATTGTTTTCAAACAATCTTCCCATTTCCAGAAGTAAAAAAGAAAAAGGCCTAATTTTATTTCCATTTATTCTGCATCCCAAATCTGATCTATTTATCTTTTTTACTCGAGATCAGATTAGTGGGAGAAAAAACAGTAAATAAGTAAAATGTTAATCAATAACTAACACCAGATCCTCTGGAAGAGCAAGAGGGTTTATCTATAATTGGAGTCTCTGACTGACAAAGAGGGTTCCTTAGTCATACTCTGTGGGCCCATAAAACTCTTGATCGGTTATAGGCTAGGCCGCGTTTGACTCGTTTTGAGCCGTTAATTCACAATTTCGTCTTTATTCGTTTTACTGGAGTTGGGCGGAGGAAATCAAAAACTCTTTATTTTCCGGCTTCTTCAATGGTCACGAATCTTTCTGCAAATGTATCTGAATCTCTCGTCTCAGCAGAAGATTCAGATTCAGTATGTTGTCTCTTCGAAGCCTCACTACCTTCGTCGCTCTTCCATTGCGATCTAAGCCGTCTCCGTCTTTGCGTCGTCGGTCAGTTCGTTGCCGTCTGACCGAGGCGGCAGCTTTTGCGCCTCTTGATGTAGTCTCCGGAGAGTCGGAGCGAGCGATTACTAGCTTGAATGAGTTTCAAAACGGCGGCGGCTGGAAGGAGCTTCCCACGGCGGAAGATGGCGGCGATGGAGGATTTGAAGAGGACGATCCAGAGGATGAAGAAGATGGGATTTCTAGTGTCCATGTTCCTCGTGAGAGATACATAAATGTCTCCAAGTCTGATCTCCTCAACGCCATTGTAACGACGCTACTTGATTCCCAAGACGGAGACGCTGATATCTTTCTCCTCCTTGCCTCGTAAGCTGATTACATCATAGTGAGTTAGTTAGTTACCATCTGAAACTCTCTCTTGACCTGTTTAGGTGCTTGGACTCTATCCTTCACGCGGAGCACAAGAGGGTTTTAGAGCAAATGAGAACCGATTTCGTCGCCACTCAATCTCTGGAAAAGGTGAACATTGGTGGTGACGAAGATAGTTCTACTTCAGTTACAGAAATTGACTCAGAGGAGGAAGTTAATTTGAAATCTGAACCTAGGAGTGTTAATGGATACGAGGGTTTATCATTCCCTTTGGCTGATGGTTTCGACATTTGGAACTTTTTAATTTCCACTGGCAAACAAGCAAAGAGACGTTCGGCTGAAAGGTATTTCTGTGGCGAATTTTGGAGGAAAAACATGTATTTTCATTATACCAATAAATTGAGAGATTTAAGGATCACTTTGCAATGAAAGTCTGAATATGGCTTGGCGATGTTTGCATGCAGTGTTATTGCTGCAACCCGGTTCCAGCGTTCCTTCATTCAGCTTCTCGAAAATGCCGGTTTTGAAGAGCTTTCAGCGAGGGACTTGGCACTGACGTCGGCTCTGAACACGGATTACCTTCTTACGTTGCCTGTATACGTTGATTGGAAGAAGGCATCAGAGTCCAATGCTATTGTTTTTAGGTAAATCTAATATCTTTTGAGGCGTTTGTCAAATGGCTATCTAGCTTTAAATACTGCAAACACTTTTATTACTTCCTGTATCAGTATAGGAACATTTAGTAACTTTTCAGACCTTCATTCTGTGGTGTTGCCATGTCTGCGATAGGTTTTGTGGTCCAAATAGATGTATTTATCGTGGGGCATCTTTCCTGGTTGCTTGTGAGTCATGTTCGATTTCCAAACCTTGGGGTCTTGTTCTCTAATGGAGAATTTGCTTGTGAATTTATCTTCTTTACAGGCGTGGATATGCAACTGAGAAGCAGACGGGTTTGTTACTTGTGGAGAAGCTAGACTATATCCAGTCTGTAGTTCTACGCGGAATCTTCTCTACTATTTCCAAACCCCTGAGAAAAGTTGGAAAATTTATTAACAAGGTCTGACGCCTGTTAAGTGAGGCAAATGCTATGGCCTATGTTATTTGATCATTGGCAAACCTTTGAGATTTGTTAGCTGCGAAACTTGAATAACATTTTTTCTCAATAACTTCATGAATAGGCATTAAGTGAGGCTTCCCAAACTCAAGAAATTCAAGATTTGTCAGAGAGAATGAAAGTTTGGCTCAAGGAGCTGTCTCTTTTTAAGGAATCATATCTAGACCTAGCCAAAACCTCTGATAAATTCTTGGAAGGAGAGTTCCTCTCAGACTCAGTCCTCCCCATGCGGTTAGCAGCACAAAGAGCGGTCAGTCGGTATGAGGGGCTTCTCACACCTGTTGGTCCACGCGAAAAGCTCTTCAGAAAGTTGCTCACGTGGATTGGATTCATTTCTCCTGCTTGTGAAATACCATCTCAGCTAGCTAATGATAGTAATGCATCTGAACCTTATCTAAGGTGTGTGGCTTCTTTTTCCTAGTCATCCTTCCCACTAAATCATGTTTGGTCTCTGGTTGCTGAGCGTGAAGATAATCTCTGTGTCAATATTAGATATGTTTTTCAAGACTAGGTTTGGTATTTGATTGCTCGAATGAACCTGCATATGTTCACATCGTTAAAAAAAATTGTGAAAGCTCCTTCCGTGCGTTTTTATCACTTATTTTAGCATGTCGTTGAACGTTTTTAATTAAACACAAAATTTCTTGCATCATGTTTTCTAAACCGTCAACCTAATTAGAATTACTGTCTTTCACTCAGACCGATTTCCTTGTCAAGGATGACACTGGGTGATATATGGAAACCTGCTTCAAAGAAAGCTTGCGGAAATGATATGTGGAAAAGGATAAAAACTTCGATTTCCATTCTTTTATCACCGTCAACGCTGCAGGTATTCTTTTTCAGTCTGTAGTGCACTGTCAAACTTCATCATTTGAATGAATCATGAGCTATGGCCACATGATCACAGTACTCTTTTTGTTTTTGCTCTTTGGTGAATAGGAGCCTGCATTTGATGAACTAATTTTGCTTTACACGATGGATGCGAGTGAAAAAGGCGATAAGAATAAAGATGAAACCCGATCATCATTACAACTGGAGATATTTGAAAGAATTCCAATTCCAGATTTACCTGTAAGAATATTACATCTACATCATGAGTGTCTTCTCATGTTTCTATTCTTCCAGTGAGCTTTATTTACACCACAATTTTTTCTGTTTTATCCAGGTAATTTTCCCTCACAGGAAGCTTTACTTTCGCATCATAGATACAGTAAGTGTGATTGCATTATGCACTCAATTTTACTGATCTTATCTCTGTTGACCGAATACTTCGAATCTTTTGTTAGGTACGTCTGGATATTGCCAGTATTTTAGGACTTACGGCATACTTTGTAAACTACAAGTTTGAGAACATCTCATCATCCCCGTATGTCTCTTTATACACTTTTTTCTATGTCACTTTGTCTTACTGGAACAGAGACTTGAGATTTGTTCTCTTTGCTTCACATTATAGATCAGCACTATTTCTTGATGTGATAGCCGTCACTGCACTGGTAATCTACGCAACACGTGTGGTTTTGGGTTACAAGCAGACATGGGACAGATATCAAGTGAGTTTTTAGTAAACCCAAATTCATACTCCCTTTCCTATTATGGGTTTTAGTGTTCTAATTTAACAAACTCCCTTCCATTTGATCTATCCTCAGTTGCTAGTAAACAAGACGCTTTATGAGAAAACCTTGGCCAGTGGCTTTGGCTCTGTCCATTTCCTTTTGGATGCCTCGGAGCAGCAACAGGCAAGATCTCCATATTCCTTACGAAATATGCCTCAGGGGTTCTATATGACAAATCTTTTACATATTACTTATGGTTCAGTTACTCGCTATCTGCAGTACAAGGAGGCAATATTGACATATGCAATTATTCTTCAAGCGGGAAAGAATCAGGTTAGACATAACCAGTCCCTCTTTTGTCTTAATGCCATGCCTCTTTTTCGGATAGTTAACGCTTGTCCGCATATGCTCATGAATAAATTATTTACATGCAGAATATGTCTTACCAAGGAGTTGGAGATAGATGCGAGAGATTCCTGTATGACAAATTTAAAATAAAGGTCTTTATAACACTTGAGCTCTCATAGCAACATTACTACACCTTGTAGATGCTGACTCACTAAACTACTTGCAGGTTGAGATGCGAGTAGAAAAGGCTATAAGCACGTTGGTGAGACTTGGTCTAGTAACAGAGACACTGATGGATGGCAACACCAAGCTACAAGCTGTTCCGTGTCCTCAGGCTTATGTTTCTCTTAAAGAACTGTGGAGCGGTCTGCTTGGTTGATTAAACTCCGTGTTCGAAAGAAGCAATCCAGTAACATTTTTGCTTTTATTGGACAAGATCTCCAGTAAAACCCGAATAGATTGTTGTACATAAACAGAATCTACTAACATAATAATGTTTATCTTCTCTCTGCGATATACAGTTCAAAGCAGAGTTTTACAGATTTTTTTTTTCTGATTCTCACAGCTCGAGGGGTTGAGATTTTGTGAAGATAAATACTCCTCCTCCTCCAACAGATCGACCCAAGAGCATGTTATTATCAAGATAAGACAGGTAATACAATCCTCCTACAGATCTCCTGCAATAGAAGAACATCTTTAGCATCCATAGTCATATCTTGAAACACTTATGGGAACAAACAAAGTTATTTTATCTACCTTTCTGGGGTGGTTGCGGTTACAGGAATCTGAGCTTTGAAAGTGCGTATAAACTGCAAAATCTGGAAAACCCGGTAAAGAGTTATTAGCTTGGTTGTCCACTTTGATAGGTCTTTGGTTACTAGGCAGAGGTGTTCTCTAACCTGAAGGTTTAAAAATGAGCGTGGAAGAATTGCAGGTGCGATAAGAGCTTGAACCTGCTCATTGATATTAATGTTTCTAACACTTATCTGCAAAAAATCAATTCAGATTACTTCTGGCGATAGACTAGACTGAAAGCTATGAAAGCAGACAACTAACTAACCTCTTCGAACTGAAGGTATATGTTTCGACTAGAGACCTTATCGAATTTCGCAGTAACAACAAGTGTTGCACCTTCTTGCTCCTGCCATGGATGATTCATTTATAGTAAATGTCTGAAAATGTGAAGAACTGAAAGTTTTACAACTACAAGTAGAGAAGATGCAGAAACCTCTAACAAGCTTGGAACACTCCACTGAACAACATTCCGGATGATCCCACCGTCTGATCGATCTCTGCACTCAAACTTCTGAAAGATCTGACCAACCTGATCAAAAACAACAAAGGATTAAATCCGAAACTCAGAGAAATGTCTCTCTCCGCTTTATCTATTCGTAAACATCATCATCACCACCTGGAAGAAGGGAAATCTTGAAGCAGCTTCAAACAGAACAACAACATCAGGTGCAGATGTATATTGTAGTCTCCATGTTCCATCTAACTTCAGAAGATCAATGGCTTCACCGCCATTAAACCCTTCCACAGTCACCTGAAAAGTTTCTACCAAATCCAAACTCATAAAAAAAAACCAAACAACCTCTTCACTCAGTATCATACATCAACTATATCTCACACAATTACTGTACCAGAGCCTCCTCGATGACAGATCGTTGATCAGAAGTGGCAGTGAGTCCTCGTTGAGTTTCTTGAACAGCTCTCAGTAGATCGTGTTTCTTGTATTCTAAGTCAAGTTCACTGTCGACGACCTAAGTTATCACCGGAACATACTCAAATCATTTGTTTCAGACGAGCAAACGAAACAAAAGAGCGAAAATGTGAAGAGACCAAACCGTAGCTGTCGTATCTCCAGAAGCTACAGCTACTCGACACGAAAATCTCTTTCTACGATCGGTATCGATGTTTATTATGCCAAAAGGTTTGATTTTACAAACGCGAGGCATTAAAATCGCTGGGCAAGAGAAAGTCGCAGACGCAATTCGATCCATTTTCTTCACGGAAGAACGCGCCAAGCGCACAAAACCTGCCATGGATAAGCTTATCGAAGATAAAAAAAAAAAAAAAAGACTGAAGCTTTTACGGAATTTTCTCTCCCACAAAAATCAGATTTTTTTTTCTTCTCCAAAATTCAATTTACTTAATTTCTCAGAATAGTAATGTCTTGATGAAAAAATAAAATAAAGAAAAGCAAACAAATGCAGAAAATTCAGGCGGTACCTTCAAAGCTCGAAAGCTATTCGACGATGGCGAGACTAATAAAGAGAAGCGAACAGTGTTTTGTTTTTGTTTTGAGTTTGTCAACGATTGTATATAAATACTCTCATTTATCTTTTTCTTCATTTTGTAAAAGATATGTACTCATTTGCGCGAAGTCGTGGCCGTCTATCGACCTCATACCGAACCGGCTCAAGCTAAACTGAGCCGGAGTTTGATGATCAATGAAAATTGAAAAGCTATCAATTATTTCACCAGAAATAAGAAAAGAAAATGAATTGGATATCCTAAAGTTTAAAATTTCATAAAGAGTAGTACTAACATGATGCTTAGAAGACTAATGATAAACCATTAAAATGGCGATATACAACAAAAGCAAGGACACATGTGTATCTCTTTTCATCATCAGCAAAACATTTTGTAAAATTATATTTCGATTAACGAACCAAAACTTGTTGCAGTTTTCTGTCCAACACATTTTAGCCATTGTTGTCTGGTTGGTGATCAGCATCATGTGCAATCTCCCCTCCAAGATTAAACGATGGAAGCAATGACTCAAAGAACACAGCAAGTGGATTCCGATTTGCCACATCACGCAGCGGTGGTGGTTCGTGGTGACCAACACCTCCTGCAGCCACTTGATCTCCTCCCATTCTCGGATCAGCTACAAAGTTCTGCAAATTGTCTGGTGGGAGAGTCGGCATCGAATCAGAGAAATCATGTGTTGATAAATGAGAGTACCTGGAATCAAGTTAGAACCATATGTGATCCATCAGCTCTAGCCAAAAGGGAACTGAAAGTAGTGAGATTTGAAAAATCACTTACTCGTTATTCTTAGCAGGGAAAGCTTCTTCCACTGCACGAAAGAAGTCCTCTGCGTCGCTTTTGTTTTCTTCCAAAGACTTAATAACTAAATCAGCAGCACTTCGAAGCAGTTTCTGGACATCTGGAAGCCTCCATACGAGGTAATTCCTCTCCACATAAATGTTGATAAGGTGATCCAAGGACGGGTTTTTTGACTGATCTGATCGGAAGTAATAGTGCTTGAGTATCTTTGTCCATGCCTGATCTTTTAACGGCACCTTGTCCACTAGTTTCTTGAGTACTGTCGGATGAAGCTTCAAAGCTTGCATCATGAGATCTAAAGAGCTCGACTTTGAGGTATCTATATGAATGGCTTCTGAGGAAGAGGAAGACTCCATCTTCTCGAGGTAAACCCGAGCTATAGCAAGCGAATACGAGAAATTCGGGAAAAGCCATAAGGAGTTCTCGCTTTGATACTCCTCCGAGAACTGCTCCAACCACGCATACTCCTCTGCTCTCAGAGCAAAATAGTCTACGCAAAACAATGCACCAACTGGATTGTCTGTGTCCAAAGAAAGCATCAGTTTGCAGACCTCCAATGCTGATCTATGACAGCCACGCCTATCCATGTTCCTCATGTGCGTGAAAAGCGTTATGAAAAACGGCTTGTTTGTCTCATGAGTAAACTTCAACCGGCAGTTACCATTGAACGGAGTGAACATAGGATGCCACGCACGCTCTAAACCGTACAAGCATTTTCCGATGGCGTCTGCAGCCATTTGATGCTCACCCGCAAACTTAAAGTAGTCGGCCATAGTTATAAGCGAATCAATATGGTAAGGATGGTGTATAAGGACACTTGCTACACCATTTAAATCATGAAGAGCTTGTGCAGCCTGAAATGCTCTCTGAGCCTGCTCATACGAGGATGAATGGGTATATCTGTTGCATAAAAGGAAAGTATTTCATCAGACTTACAATTTCAATAACCACACACCGAAAAGGAAACAAAGAAAGACGGTCAAAGATGTTAATACCTGAAGTAGTTGTATCCATCTTTAGTCTCTAGAAACTCCATTGAGAAAGACCGATCCCAGCGAGCCCAATTCTCCATAGGAGAAATCAAAACCGTCTTTGTGATGTGATGGACTCCACGTCTTCCCCCTCGTCCCTGCCTAGAGCTACCACCACCACCACCTTGACTGCTACTCTCAAGTGATCTTACGACCTTTGAACCATACATCCTCCTCAGTTCGTTTTCGAGATTCAGATACTTGGGATCTATTTCCAACACTGGTCGTGAAGAAGGCTTTTTCGCAGAATCAGAATGCGGTTGGGTTTCCTGAACCTCTTCTTGCTTAGAGTTAGCATCGAGAGAGAGTGCTTCAAAAGCTTCATCCGAAGTGATTTCAGGCTTTGCCACATTAGAACGACTCTCTTTGTTTTTCTTCTTTTTCTTTTTCTTCAACTTATTCTTTGAAGTCGGCTGCACATTATCAGCGATTTTATCCTTCTTCTCAACTATAGCCTCATCATCATCTATCTCTGTCTCCTGCAATCAAACCCCCCCCAAGTGTTACGAAAAAAAATCACATTTTTAAGCATTATGTATTAGCTCCAGACATCAGAAAACACATAAAAAGCAAACATTTATGATAAACTTATTTACACTATCTGCATTCAATTTGAATCATGTCATACCAAATCCAATATCATATGCATAAACACAATTCCAGATACTACAAACCGACCAAACAATCTAACCGTCAAAATTGAAGGATAATATCCAAAATACTGACCTTTTCGGAGTCAGGATCTTCAACACCTTCGTTCAAGAGATCAAAAGGATTAATCGAAGACCCAACAAGCTTCTCTTCGTCTTCGTCTTCTTCGTCGTGATGATTCTGGTGTTTCGATTCTTCATGTTCCTTGAGAACCTTCTTCATCAACCTCCCAGACATGTCTCCTCCTGCTTTGTCGTCTCGAAATCCGACAAGGTCGACTTAAAGACGGCGGAGACACCGACAAGATGATATCTCAACCGATGAAATGCTTCTTCTTCTCTCCAGACTCGCCCTTTTGCGAGGAAAGAAGGTATCTTTCCGGTTTATTACTCAAATCGACATGATTTAGTCAACTATACCAAATCTAATTGATAAACCGGTCAAATTGTGGAGAACGACGCCGTTTATAACGTTCTTCCCTATAAACCGATGTCATATCCTTCTTTTGTTCCAAAATGGGATGCATACTCAAACTCGTCCCTGGTGTAAAAGTATAAAAATGTAGGGTTTACTAAAATATACAACTAAAATTCAAATTTGGACCGCAGAGAAAGTTGTTACATTTTATTAGTATTTGAGAATCTAATTAGTTTAGAATCTAATGCTTTCGGCTAAGCTAATAATTAGAGTCACCACGAGCACCGCTAATTATCTCCTTAGTGATTGATATCTTCACTTTTAGTAATCTAATTACGTTTTCACGATGGATATGACTCTTTAATCTCTATCCCCCACGCTCTCAATTTTTATCTTTATTTGTCTCTATTCTTCTTGACAACTTGCATTTATAATTTTGGATTTTATATCGATTAATGTATATTTTACACTATTACTTTCGTTTTCTGATATAGTTAATAGTCACAAATTTCACACCATCATTACGATAAAAATCATCGTCCGATTGGTTTGGATAATTTTGTAATCACTGACTTTTTCAGCTCTTTTACGAACTTTTTTTGTAATAGTTAAATTATATTTCACCAAAAGTAGAAATGAACAGAAGCGTCCAATCATGGCAGTGATCAAAGTGGGCCCATAAACGCCACAGAGAACCCAACCCAAAAGCCCAAAGAGATTCTTTTTTTTTTTTAGCTCAGTTTATATAAATTGCACTCTTCTCCTTCTATTGGCCATCATCGTCGTCAACAACGCCCCTCCATCCAACCTCGAGAAAATGAATCGGAACTTAAGAAACGCCATTGTCGCATTCATTGCTCCACTCCCTTCTATCGTCTTCTACCTTTCGTTTCTCCGTAGCTACTCTTCAACCTCTGATCTCGAGCTCTCCTACATTCATTCATGGTGTTTGAACCACCCACTTCTACTTGCAAACCTTCTCTTCTTCTTTAACGTCAATGTGCTCTTCTGGGTCATCGGTTTACTCCAATCTAGCCACTGGGTACGCATTCATATATTACCCATTTGTCAAATTTTTCTTAATTTTAATCTCTTTCTAAAAATAGATTAGATTTTTTTTTCTTGATTCTTAAACTTTTGTAGATGATCGATGTGTATTGGACTGTCATACCCGTAATGCTGGTTCATTACTTCGCTTCACATCCGTTGGGACAGTACAATAAGTGGAGATCCATGATTGTCGTAATTCTGACATGGATTTGGAGTATTAGGTTGACTCATAACTACTTCCGGCGGGAAAATTGGGAATGGGGTGCTAGAGAAGACTGGAGATTCAACGACTTACGGAAACAGTACGGGAAACACTGGTGGTGGCTCTCTTTCTTCTCCGTCTACGTTTCTCAGCAGGTAGATTTATCCACCAACTAACTGTTTGATTAATTGCCTCAACGAGCCTTTGGTTTGCTTCCGTTTTGATGTTTTTAAGTGATTTTTACCTTCTTTAGATTATGAAATTTGGAATCTGGTTATCAACAAGAGAAGGAGAGACCTTGTTAAATCCTATTTGAATTATGGCTGCGAGCTCTAAACTTCTGAACTTACCTGTTTTTGAAATGAGGATGCTTTGGAGAAAAGTAGATTCTTTTGGTTAAAGGCTTGAACTTTTGTGCCTAGCTCATGCTTTCTGTTTCTCATTTCGTTCTTTTTTTTGTCTCTTTTCTGAAATTCGCTCAGATCTTCCTCACTGGGATATGCCTACCTTTATACATCATCCATTCCATGGATGCGCCACTGAACATCTGGGACCTCATCTCCTCGGCTATCTGTTTGACGGGCATTGTCATGGCCTACTTCGCAGACACGCAACTGCACGAGTTTGTGACCGGAAACCAGAAGCTCAACGAGCAAGGAAAGCCCAAAATCCCCAATCTCGATACGGGTTTGTGGCATTATTCAAGACATCCTAATTATTTGGGTGAACAGTTATGGTGGTGGGGATTGGTCGTATTTGCTTGGAACCTTGGTCAAGGATGGACTTTGATAGGTGCATTGGTCAATACTCTCTGTTTAGTCTATGTAACAATCCTTGTAGAGCGTCGGATGGTGAAACAAGAATACAGAGCTGAAGCTTATAGAGCGTATCAGAAGACTACCTCGGTGTGGATTCCATGGTTCAAGTCTCATGCTGCTGCTGTCACTAAAGATAAGAACACTTGAAGACGCTGTGATTAGAATCCTTCATTGGGGTCTCAAGAGATCCTTTGATTGTGCAATATTGTAATTGTTTGGTGTTTTTCCTTTCCTGTCATTATGTTGTTTCTTTGAGATGTTTTGTTTTGTCTGTGTAAATTCGCATTAAAAAGGGTTTTTTCTTCTCTCTAAATGGGCCCTTCATGTCTAAATCGAGTATTTTTATGGAATTAATTTTATTTATTTAGCTGGAAAGTTAAAAATGTAAACTCAAAGCGAATATTTACGAATCTGTTTGTTTAAAAAAAACGTTTCATATTCAAGTTGTTTTCTCGTTTGATATATATTCAGCAAAAATAAAATAAAATATAAGGCATATGTCAAATCAGTTGGATATTTTAAAATTTATACCTTTAGAATACGTAATACAGTCGGTGTTATCAAATCTTCATTGAAAATCAAATCAATGCTTTATAAAAACAAACTCGGATCTGATTATTCATTTTCTCATTATGATCAGGTTCATATTCACTAATTTAAAGAAAACACACAATGGAGATCAAAACACTACTCTTATTCTCTGTTTTATGTGTTTCTTTGATCTGCCTAAGTCTCTGTACTTCGCCGGTTTCCGCATACGGTAGATGGCCACTCCGGTTTAATCCTGATTATACTTGTACAAGTGTCAGATATGCACTACGGCCTTGGCAAAGAGTCGCGGTGCGCAGACGTAACAGCAGCAGAAAGGCCTTACTGCTCCGATCTCAACACCACCTCCTTCTTGCAACGTACTATCGCTTCCGAGAAACCCGATCTCATAGTCTTTTCCGGTACACATTCACACCCACACACATAAAAAAAGTTTATATACATTTTGTGTAGGACTTTGTTTTTGTTTCACAAAACACTGTATCGCGCATAGTGCATTTTCTTATTTTCAATGTAGTTTTTAAACATAATTCTAGTTTCATCCATGGTATTTCAATTTATCCATGCACAGTTTAAGGTTTTTTTTATAATTAATATGTTCTAGATAAAAACCTAAAACGACCTTTTATACTTAACGAGCATAAAGGATCATATATTAACGCAGGAGACAACGTAAATGGATTGTGCGAGACAACTGACGCGGCAAAAACGATGAAATTGGCGTTTGCTCAGGCGATCGAGTCGAGGATTCCATGGGTGGCCATTTTGGGGAATCACGACCAAGAATCTGACATGACAAGAGAAACAATGATGAAATACATCGAGAGATTGCCCTACTCTTTGTCTCAACTAAACCCTCCCGGTGCTTGGCTATACCAAATCGACGGTTTCAGGAATTACAATCTACAAATCGAGGGTCCTTTTGGGTCGCCACGTTAATCGAGGGTCCTTTTGGCTATACCAATTCGAAAGAGGTGATGTCAAAGGTGTTTTCAGCGGTCACGACCACGTTAACGACTTCTGTGCCACACTCAATGGAATCAACCTTTGTTACGCTGGTGGTGTCGGCTACACAAAAAAATTACGACTTAATTTGTGCCACAAGCTTTCTCACCTTTTTTGTAAACCCTACTTTATTAATGACTGTAACACACGTTAGGTATCATGGGTACGGGAAGGCTGTGTGGGCAAGGAGAGTTAGAGTGGTCGAAGCTCAGCTTGAGAAGACTAAGTATGGACGCTGGGGAGCCGTTGATACAATTACAACTTGGAAACGGCTCGTTGATAAGAATCATTCTTTGATTGATATTCAACTTCTTTGGTCCAAGAATATAAGTAAGTATTATCAAACCAATCAAGTTTTGACTTGTAAAAGTTAACTTGAATTTTATTTCGAGTTGATGTTCTCTGATCTTAATTTTGATGTTTCTTTTTTTTTTTTGTTTCATCGCAGCTGCTGAGTCAAATTATAGGTTTACTTGCAATCTTATAAAACAGCACTGATCATTAAGCGGATTTTTGTAGACTTATTGGTTATTTTCGTCATATTATTTTATGTTATTCATTTATTTATGATTTACTATTTATTTATTATTTTATTTAAAAATAATAAAGAAAACAATTCAGCTTGTGGTTTTCCTGTCTGCTACATTCATTTTAATTTTAGCAATGGAACATTTGATTTTGATCTATAAACATGAGTCAATGTGTACACTGCTGTACCCGAGAGAAATATCGGAAGAGTGAAAGTGTAAACATGAGTCAATCAGGCTTGAACTTCATCACTTTACTTTGACTAGTTGAAACGCCGAGACGTTTGAATGTTTCAATCAAAACTGCATGTTGTTTTTGACAAATCCCTGATCTCCTCTAACTAGGGTTTCAGTTTTCACATCATCTCAATATAACTTATTTCCTTAATTTTGAATAGTCTTCATTCACATCGACCAATCGAGATTTGATGCTATCTATGCCAATCTCTAACGATGTATATAATCTACTAATTCAAATTGATTTAAATCCAGCAGACATTAATGTATATTCAAATTTTCATGATGGTACGTCATGAAATTGTTTAGACTCTGCATAAATGAACAAAATTAATGAATGATTTTATGTTTATTGACATCAAACGTCATGTGACGTTAAAAAAGAAAAGAAAACATCAAAGATCATGTGAAGGCGTTAAACGCAGATAATTGTATTTGTATATATATTTACAACTCGCTAAAATGGAAATTAACATTGAAATTGATAATCATTAGAATACGATTTACTGAAACATGTTTTTGATGATAATGTATTAATACCACGACTTAGGCGTACATATATGTGGATATGCATCTTTGAAACGTCACCAAATTTCATTTCAAAACGTTCTAAGCTTTCTAATATTTAGTTACTGCATCAGAAGATATATGTGTGAACAGATCATACCTTTTTCAATAGCCCCTAAACTGAAAATGAAAGAAAGAAAACTCTTCTCTTTTGTTCGTTTTTTTTTGCTAATATAGACATCACACAATTATATAAAGAAATAATTTTTTAAGTTTTGTTTTGTCACTGCCCATCTCCTGCAAGTCTACCTGCCTAACTAATATATATCCAGCAATAGCTTCAGAGAAAAGCAGCAGCAGCAGCCATATTTAGTAACCAAACTTAGAAACCCATAACCAAATTAATTGCAGGGACAATTAATAATGATACATATATTATATATAAAATATGCAGCAACATATCTATAGAGACAATTCACTTTTCTAAGACAGCCCATCAAACTCTGAAACTTTCGGACCCCAGAGACATACAAGAGAGATATGGGTTTACACTGATCCCAATCCTAGTTCATGTCTCTTCTTACAAATCTCACTTATTAGTTATTTGTACCCAATTTTTCTACTCTATACAGCCTTGCAATCTTGTTACATAACCTATGATATGTTTTGCCAAATGTATATCAATTGATATATGATTGAATGTAGAGGTAGTACTGCATCTATATACACAATCAAAAAAATTTGAAGAACAACTTAACAAAAGACTTTTCGAGTCCGTAAAACTTATCTATGGACAAAACATATCATTTTTCGATAAAATGTGTAATGAAGTCAATGCATTATATATATTTAGAATTATGTGTGATTTTTTATAATACCAACTAATCTCATCATCATTATTGATCCAAATCAAAAGGCAATGAAGACTTTCCTTTCTTAGAGAAGTGATCATCTTCACTGCTGCTTCCAAGTCTCAGCTGAAACAAAGAGGAAGACGAAGAAGCACCGCCACGTGGCAAACCCCCACCGGAAGATGAAGATTCTTCCTCCGGATCCGTACTGTTGCTTACTCCGCTCTCGCCACATTCCATATCGACTCCAAAAAGCCTCAGCCTCTTCCCGGCCATTCCAACAACCTCCTGATTAACTCGAGCTCCTCCGTGCATCATCACCGGCACAGATTCCATCACTAACGGATCAGCCACCACCGCCCTCTGATCCACTGACCTAACCAAATATCCATATCCAAATTCTCTCGGAATCTGTAAATAATTGTAACCACTGTGATGATGACGTGGCTGCTGATGATTATAAAGGTTGTAACTTGTCGAAGTAGTTGCTGTCGGAAAAGTGTAAAACCTAGGGAACATAGCTCCGGCAGCAAAGTGAGCAATCGATGTCGGATGGTCAGGGATTTTGGGTCGTCTCCTCCAATCGATAAACAAGCGGCTGTCTCTTCCTGAATCTCCGAGTACACATCTCTGGAAAGAGACAATATCTCCAGCGTCTAGCTTTTTGTCTTTAACGAAACGGCTCCAACCTTTAGTCATGACATAGCTCTGGCTACTGTTCCAGTAAGAGTAACGGAACCTCCATGACTTTCCTGTGAGATCTTCGAAGTTTAAAAGTAGACCTTTCTCGTTTGAGGATGAATCTAAAGGGAAGTATCTCTCTGCGTGTTGCTTTGGGATCACGAGCCGGTTTAGTTTCCCGACGTCGCTTGGAGTGACCACTTTGTCGAACATGTGCTCTCTCTCCACTTCTTCCATGGGCTTCTTGGCTTCTGCTTCTTCGTCTTCTTCTCTTTCTCTTGTAAGAGACAAATTCGTCATCATCATCTTTTACAAGTCAGATCTCTTAACCAATGGTGTGGCCAAGATTTGGTTTTTTTACTTGAATTCGAAGATTTCAAAGCAATCCGATGGGGTGTACTTGGGAATTGAGAAATGAAGGGAAAAGCAAAAACCCTAATTTTGGAAGGAGAGGAGGAGAATGGAAGGAGAACTGGAGGAGGAAAAAGGTTATATTGGTGATGTGATTGACCTAATTATACATAAATAGAAAGTTGGTTTTGCCTAACTTCACTGATCATCAGCACTCTCTCTATCTCCCACTGGTTTCTTGCTATATAGCTCTTCGAATTTAGAGGAAGAAAACAAGAAAAAAAAAAAAGAATTGTTAAGATTTTGTAGAAGAAGAATGAGAGAAAAAAAATCTTGAATGTTGTAATGTTATATGACGAGAATGATGGTGATATGGGCAAGAGAGAACCAATTTACAGGGACCCATGAATAATCTGGTTCAGTTCATGTGACCTTATTGTCCTTTTACCACTACCTTGGTTTCTTCTTAACTTTTCTCCTTTCATAAATTATTCTTTTAATCAATTTCTCATACTTATAAATTATTTTAACGAATACAGATCGTAGATGGTTGAGATATGAGGGAGAATAAGAAATGATAATGTAGCGGGCTTAGAAAGAAATTTTTGTTTTTCCTTTTGTGTAATTAGAATTTTTAAAACTATCAACAATCAAATGATTGACAAGTACTACTACTTAATAAACAATCTCGCATTATTAAATGCTGAGTATCGAATGGAGAACTTTTCTTATGGGTTCGCTGCGATTTTGGTTTCACAATGACAAGAGTGGCATGTTGTTTTAGTCGTCTTCTTTTACTACTTGACTTTTTGTAATCGCTCCCCTTCTCTCTCCTAATGTCTTTTTTGGTGTATATATTTATACACATTTAATTTATGCAACACTTGTTGCAACACTTGTTTTATACTTTTCCCACTTGTAAGAGATTCTTTTTATACTATTAATCACACATTTATACCTGTGTCCTTTTTAAAAAAATACCAATACATAACCACTTTACTATAGTATTATATTTATTTTGTTTACTTACATTTTTGTGTGCTCGTTGTTATTTTTATATAAACATCAATAACAATAAATAAAAAAATCAAAATGATGGAGTTGATCAAATAGATTATTCGGTAATAATCACGATAATGGTAAAATTAAATTTTTACAAATGTAACAAGTCTATCGTGTTTGTTATAGTGTGAGACTGAATTCTTGTTTGGGGTTCGAGTGTGAGACCAACAGTAGAAAATTAGGACCCTTTTTTCTTTTGGTCGGCAGAAGATTAGAGAACCTAACTACTGATCTATAACAGACATCTCGTTTGGAACATAGCACTAAACCTAAAATAGTTATTTTTAATTGGTTTTTGCCTAATCAATAAAACTAAAGGATTCTTAAATTGGTCCAGTATCGATATTATTTAGCTACTTGAAGTCCAATAATCTCTTTAAGATATAAAAAGTGTTTCAATAGTCATTTTCATTTCCTTATTGAGAGTATATCATCTATTTTGTTGTTGTATCTTTTCAAAGTTACGAGATTAATTAAAAGTATTTATCAAGTATCAGTCGTCATCTTAAATATATGTTTGGTTAGCCGATTACTTTTTATTTTTAAAAACGGCCTGGTCAGTTAAAATTCGGATAAACAAGCTTAATCACGTTGACAAAAAGGTTTAATCAATAATTTATCGAAAGAACGTTTGATGTTAATAACAAAAACACTGTATATACATCTACAATTCTTCAACTTCAAAAATTAATATATATATATATATATATATGTTGGTCTAAGAAGCCTTGTGTAGCCAATGAAACAAATAATGCCACTACGTACTATGTATATGGCTTGAATTGAAAACATAATTGATTTTTTTTAACATTGTAGGATTTTTTTAATAAATATATATGTATATATATTATAATAATAATATTAATAATAATAAAACCGCATAACTATTATTATCAAAATTAAACAATACACTTAGGATGATATTATATATTATTTATAATTAACATTAAGAGAAATACAGATCAGAATTTTTTTAAAAAAAATCATGATAATCACTTGGAATGTCACAAAATACATCCAGGAGAGAGAAGCAACAAAAAAATAGGAACATCTTTAATCAATCGAAAAAAACTAATAAAAATAGACTTGGTATAATTAATATTGTTCTTGGACCGGCCAAAGAATCTTAAAGTTTATGGCTCAAGATATATAACTTTTCACATAAAACGATAATATTTGTTTGTTCCAGCGCATCGTGCTAACAGCTTGTAACAACGTTTTTCTGTTCTATCCATGTAACACTTTTAGTATATATAATAACTAGATAATTAAGTTTTCACATATAGTTAATCTTATAGGGATTTTATGTACGTGGTCCTGACAAGAGACTATATACCTTTCATGTCCCGTTGTCCAAATTCGGTTAACAGTAATCAACGGCTAGCTGGTTAATGATTATAGTTTAGAATTTTATTATAAAAGAATTGTACTACATAGTCTTTTCATGTTAATCGACGCTATTATAGTCGATTTATACTTGAACCACTTGTCTTTACTATCAATCTATCATAAAAAAAATTCATCGATGGTTTTTATAGTTTATATTAAATCGGGATCAGATAATTCGATTATAAGAAAATTTAAAAGAAAGTTGAAATAATAAAGCATGCAGTAGGTAATGGACATTCATAAACGTGGTCCAAAATCTCATCCTCAGTACATAATTGGCTGGACACAAAAGCCTCTAGTCGATACATTGTTTTCTTCTGTTTTATCGTTATTGATTCGAATCTTAATCAAAACTACAGGATTTTTTCGTATCTTGATCAAATTTGCAATAACGATATTATCTTACTGCATTTGATAAAAACATACTTGCTTATCGTCTTTTCTTCGTAACTTTTTAAATACATTAATGGGTTGTGTTTTCTTTCATGCGCATCTTATAATCTGACACCCATAATTAATATATAACTGACTGAAATATATGGCTGGATAATATCAGCAAAATGACTGATCAAATTATTTTTTAAGATTTGCAAAAATAGCGAAGCACAGCAAAAGGCAATACGATTAAATATTTCTTTATATAAATGAACACAATTCTTATTGTTCTCCTTTTTACGTCTATTTGTTGTAAATGTTTATATTCTTTATCATCACTCTATTTCTATAATTTCTTGTACAGAGAGAGAGAGACAGAGAGAGAAAGAATAATACAATAAATATCAAGAAATTACGAGGAAACCGTAGCGTCGTCCTTTTTAAAGCTATGCCCTATTAGACAAGGGGACCTCTCTATATACATCCCACTCTTACAATTCCTATCAACTATAAATTTTAAACATGAATTGAATCAGAAAATGCATCAACTTAGTTCCGATCTTTAACCATGTAGAGGGAGATTCAGCTTTTCAAATGGTTAATGCCTTAACGGAACATGTAATTGTTATTTGCTCTACTAAATATCAAAAGATCGAGTAGTGTAGCTAGAGATACTAATGAGTAACTACTGTTACAAAACATATTCTTGCTTCTTTTCACAGAACAAAGTATATTATCGCTACAATAATTACGTTAAACTTAAACATCACAATCACAATTAATAATTGATAGCCTTTTTCAGTATGAATTTACGTCAGTTTTTAAGCGCCGTAGAAACTTTAAAATCAAATACATATTTCACGGTCAACTTTTGTAGTAACCACTGATCAATCAAACTTTGATCTTCTTAAAACTCGTTGCAACTCTTAAAATCTCTCATTTTGCTTTTTACTCTTAAGCCAAACAATATACATATATATATATGTAAATTTCATTATTAAGTTTAAACACTTTGTCAACAAAAAAAAGTTACGGTAAATATGGGTAGTCACGTAACTACAACCGCAAAATGGTGTTAGACCCTCGATAGTATTTCCGAAGTTGTACGTAATGTATATGTCATAATTTTGTCTAAATTGACACACACAAAAACGATCGAAGTAGTTTGTTAGTCGTTGTATTGTGGGATTAAAGTAAAATTTCGCAAACCCTCTTTATAGAGTCGTTTAGTGTACCAGATTAGCTTATGATAATGATGGAGAGAGTAGGTGTACGTATAGAGATGTATAAAGCATATGATAATGAAAGAAGGAAAAGATAGCGTTTAGGGTAAGGACCACTTTGTTAGTGTATGAAAAATCCAGACTCGCACACTTATATGAACTCTTTTTCTTGTTTAAACAAATGCCCACTCGCGACTCGCCTTTCTTTTGTCCATCGCTTGAAACACTCTTTTCCCCTTAGAGTCTTCCCCCTCCTTTCAAATGCTAAGGCCAATCCTCTTTTTTTTTTTTTCATCTGAATTAAATCTAACTATAGTATTAACCAAAAGACACTCCATACATTTCTACCCAATTAACTTTTTGTTTAGCAACATACATACGTATACAATATATACAATTAATTCCATGTGTATTATAACATTATATATTGATCATTACACATGGCTATAATTAAATAATTTGCTCAATCGTTTGGACCAGGGCATGCCTGGCTTTTGCTCTATCCATCGAGGTGTGTATGGGGGTATGACAAGAAAACGTAGCCTTTAGAAAATTAGGGTTTCCCTGTTTTTTACAAAGGAAGTGTATATAATATAAATTAGTTATAGGTTTTTTGGACCGACGCGATCTCCGTAGAGTCACTGATGTTAATTTTATTAATTCCACCATTATTGATTACAAAAAGGAATAATAATACATATAAGATCGGTCGCCATCGAAGAGGTAGTGGTGAAGTGGAACGCGGTCCAATTTCTTATAAAATTTACTTTGTCTAACTTAAAATTAAAAAAAAAAAAATGGAGAATCGGTGGTGCGATAATGGCAACAACATGGTCCAGTTGTCAATTTGCCCCCCAGAGTCTAGGACTCTCTTACTCTCTCTTTAGCCAACCTTCTTCTTAATTAAAAGGAACAAAAAACATAATTAGTCTTTTTTTGTCAACAAACATAATTAGTCTTTTAAGCATGCATCTTGAAAAGTTCATGTTGCAGAAATAAAAATAAAATAATAAGTTAGTAGAACTGTGGATAATTATAATTTTTTGCAAATACGATTCAATCTTGAAATTTTATTTCGTATAGGTAATTAACAATTCTTTTTTTTATTCAAGGCTATAGTTCTCAACAGCATAATTATTTGTCGAACATTAATATAAGACTGATTCAATCCATATAGTATTATGATTTGATATTAGTACATGTTATGAGCAATTTCTTTCTAGTAAATTGACGTTATAGTATAAACATATAGTCCATTATGTAGAAATTACATTGATTTAATTTGGATTTAAATATAACATCATTATAAGTTTGCATTTATTAATGTTAACGTCATAAATTATTAATAATAGATTCCGGGTCTAAAATATTAAAAATTTGATAAACAATGAACTAATTATATACTCTATTGGATGATGCCAATGCTATTCCTTTGTCACTTTTAAACTTCAAACCCAAATAGTGCATATATAGGAACATATAAAAAACAATAAATATTTTCACAATGTTCACATAATTGGTTTCATCATCTTCCTTCTGTTCATAGTTTTGTTTACTTTTTCATTATTATTTAATGTTAATGGTGTCACTTACCTTATATTGAACTAAAAGCAAAAAACTATTTAGTAATAGTAAAAATTGTTAGATTTTGTTTACGATGTAGATGAAATATAAATGCAAATATAAAAGGTGGGGTCGGTTTGTATAGAAGGATGGATACAAAGAAATCAACCCGCTCAGGTTGTCTCAACTCTGAAAGCCAAAACAATGTTTATTAGATTTGGATGCTTTCTTTGCAAAAAATAATAAAAAAATAATATGTTTTTACACTGTTATATATTATAACTTTATATTGTTATTGCACTTTCGTATATTTATGAATTGACTCCTTAGACATATAAGGACTCTGCAGTAGCTGTGATCGTCAGCTTCCCCTGCAGCTCCTATATTCACATTTACTCATTCATTCATTCATTCACTGTTCCCACCCTTAAGTATATATGTATCTATTATTTATTTTATTTGATGAATATATATATATGTACACGTACACATGTCGGCCCATATTATAAATTAATTTCGTCATTTAATTGATTAAATATTAAAAAGAGAAAAAGAAAGAATTTGGAGGGGACTATATATAGTGTGGTCCCTATATAAGAAAAGAAAAGAAAAGTGAGGCCCAAAATAAATACAATCTAATAAATACAAAAGCCCATTCTCAATCTATCTATGTGCTACTCACGTTTAGTCGCTTTCACATTTGGATCCACACCACACAAATATTTGGTAACTAAAAACAACCTGTGTATGTTCGCTCTACTGTATTGTAGTGTAGTGTTCAGAGAGATCTTTTGTTACGGATTTTATTTTCCTTCTACTGTTATGATTTTTTTCTTTGTTTTACGTTTTAAGAAAAAGAACAACAAATAGTAAAAAACGTTCCGAGGACGTGTTACAACTTTCGATTCACGTATGGGGTTTTTCTTTAGTTTCTAAATACTCGTTATACTTTATTAAATTTTCAAAAGGCCCAGTAAATTTGGGTCTTAAGAGCTTACAAAGCCCATTAGTGGACGAGTTAACAACTCAGTCAGTGTGAGTATGAAAAATACATTTGTCTTTGTATCAGTTTCAAATTACACCCACAGTTCAACAAAATCACAAGAAAAATAACAAAGAGAAAACTGCAAAAAGCCGAACATATATAGTTATTAAAATAATTTTCTGCTGCGAAAAAAAAATAATCTTTTTCGCGTATGGGAAAATAAATGTGTTGTTTGTACGTTCATCTCCTCAAGGTATGGAGAATATACTCAGCGTAGAGATCCCTGTAAATTTCATGACACAGATTCTTTAACTCAAAAAACTTTATTTATATCAAAGTTAGCGATTTAAAGGTTTAGGGTTTGGGGAATCTTACATGGAGTACTGGATTGCTTCATGTGCACTCTCTGATGGCAAGAAATCGTTTACAGCCACCTTCTTGTTCTCGTTCTTCTTGTCTAGTAGCAAAAACACGATAAAGGAAACTTTAGGGATTATTTTCTTTCTTAAATTGATGTCAAAATTTCTCAGCTTTCAGAATTAGAGAT
Organism: Streptanthus diversifolius; assembly: GCA_039880935.1. Taxonomy (NCBI): domain Eukaryota; kingdom Viridiplantae; phylum Streptophyta; class Magnoliopsida; order Brassicales; family Brassicaceae; genus Streptanthus; species Streptanthus diversifolius. The sequence continues at coordinate 23,613,589 of JAXGFM010000022.1, read as the reverse complement.
TGTATATCAAAAGGATCTTACAGTCTTCGAAGAAGCGGCGGATTTCTGAGAGTCGATGAGGAGCGAGTTGTTTGATGTCGGTGAAGTGTTTGTACTCAGGATCATCAGCACAAACGGCGATGATCTTGTCGTCTTTCTCTCCCTGTCATGTTCGTCCAGAGAATCAACAAAAATTAGAGAGAAGATCAAAAGCTCTGAAAATGATGATTGTGAGTCACTTTCTCTCATTTTCAGGTTTGATTCTTTTCCAAAGCTTTATATTTTTTTACCAAAAGCTCGTCATTTTCTTGGAATTTCAGATTTTTTCGATTGCAGGTTTGGTTCTTATGCACTCTCATCTGACCTTTTAGCTCTTTAACGTTTTGTGAGAAATAAGAAGAAAGATTTATGCATTGTGGGAAATTGAAGATGAGAAACCTGATCAATCATGGGCATTAATCCAATGGCTCTAGCACGGAGAAAACATCCTGGAAGCACTGGTTCCTACACGATTCAGTAGCTAGTCAATGTGAGATTCGATGATAACTTCTGGTGGTTTTGATGTTGTGAAATACACACTTGCCTGCATAAGGACAAGAACATCAAGAGGATCGTTGTCTTCACACAATGTCCGGGGGATGAATCCGTAGTTGTGAGGATAAACAACCGATGAGTACAAGATCCGATCAACCTGAGATTGAACTCCATGTCATCAATCAGAAGAACTGTTGGGAGAAAAGAAGATCACAATCTGTGGATCTTATTTCACTTACCTTAATAAGACCGGTCTTTTTGTCGAGTTCATATTTCACTTTGCTTCCCTTTGTGATCTCAACCACCTGCCTAGAGAGGATCTTGTTAACAGACAAAGAGAGAAACTAAAAAAAAAGTTTATTTGGTGTTATTACGTATAAGAGACGTACCACATTGAAGACTAATGGAGCTTCAGGACCTGCAAGAAAACTCACAACTTTGTGCTGAGAATATGTGCAGAATAATCAGATGTGATTATAAGGGTTGTTGAGCAAAAGTGAAGTTACCGATCTCAAGGTCGTGCCATGGATGTGCAGCTACGGATCTCCTGGATAGAGTTGAGAGAATCCTCTCGTTGAGTTTTGGAACAGGACGAGGAGATTGACTTGATTCCTGAGTTTCTTCATATGTTTCTTTACTCATCTGTTGATCATATCAATCACAAATATGATTGGTGAAGAAGAAACAGAGCACAATGATAGATATGTTACATGAGAAGATTCGTTAAGCATTTTGATCTTTTTGTTGAGATCTAATAAAGCAAGAAACAATCAGAGATTAGTATAAATTACCTTTGGGTCTTGCTTTTTAAGGGACAAAATCAAATGTAACTTCTGCAAAAACAGAGCTACGTTTATCTATATATATACGAGAAACCAGAGTTTAATAATAGCACAACGATTTGGTCAAAATCAATTTTGATACCAGAGATATTCTTTCTTGGCCTTTCGATTTCTTTTCTCCAGAAAATTCAATATTTTAATTTTGTAAAAAATTGGAAAAACAAAACATTGTATAATTGTTTCAGGTGTATCTTCTACCTTTTTGCTCGCACGTTGTTATAATCGTGACTACCAATCGCAGTCACGTTTTTTTTTCCAGAGCACGATCTCCTAACTAAAAAACAAAACGTTTCTTTACTCTCAAGCAAAGCGTTAAAATTACATACATTCAAAACATATAAAAAAACTTAATTTCCTCTGTTTTTTTTTTCAAGTCTTGGGGAGATAGATAGAATCAGGAGACATAGAAATCATCTGAAGCAAACTCGAGTTCGAAAACGTTTCCTCAATTCCATCTCCTTTCTTATCGCAACCGCCTCCAACGTTATTCCCAGCGATCTGCAATAGCTCTCTAGCCACATCAAGCATCCCAAATTTCCCATCACCACCAAACAAAACGCACCGGGTCACGATATCAGCAAGCAAGCCAATCTGCTCTCTAAAAGCCACTGGCTGCTCATGAAAATACAAAGAAGGATCCACGATTTCTTCAAGCTTGCCGCTCTTAACCCTCTGCAACGCTTGAGTCACCGTCTCTTCTCTCTGCTTTGATCCAGTCACAATCTCCAGAAGCAAAACCGCGAAATCGTACATAGTGCTATCAATCCTCTGTTTCCTCTGTAATCCAAAACCTGTAGCCTTAGCGTGGAAATCTTCATCTAAGATATTCATTTCTATCTTCTTCTTTTTATAAAAAATATATATCAGATTTATTCGAGGCTACAAAAGACACAAGTGCCGTGAAGCTGCCACATGTCAATATATTAGTGGCTTTTAATTTGATACAGTTTTTATGAATTTCCATTCTTACCCATCTCAAGCACAACTTGTTCACAACCATCTCCGCATACAGGCCACGAATTCGGGACTACCGGAAAGGTTAAAAATGTCAAAACGCTATAATACCTTGATATAGTGGGACCTACAGATATCATCCCACCAGTTTCTCGACACGTGTCTTACACACTAGAATCATCAGTGGCCCCCTGGGAATCTAGAGAGAAAACTTGTCGAACATTATGTACTTAAATGGGCTGGACGCTTTATTTTGGGCTTAATTGTTTTTTAATGGACCAAAAAGGGCCTTTGTCATTTCAATTTAGGATTACGCTTAGGGAAAACTAAACACAAACACAAACACGAACACATACAGACCAAAAGTGTCATGGGAATATATGAAACGAAACTTTTGAACTTGAGAGTATCTTCATGAGTGTATAAGTACAAAAACGTCGAAAAGTGTCATGGGAATATTATGATATATGAAACGAAATTACTAATTTCTCACAGGACAGAGCCGGAAGGCAAAGAATGTAGAAAAACTGTATGGGGGCAAAAGTTTGACAAATGTAACAAACATCTCATATATAGTCTTGAGGAATTTACAACACTGACATAAATGGATGGATGATAATTGAGCTAAAAAGACCAGAGACACAGAGAAAAAGAAGAGGATGAACATTATTTAGTTACAAGAAGGAAAGATTGAAGGAAGGATGTGGGCTGTGTTAGATTCATTCGAATTCATGAATGGCCCAAAAATTCTCTTCTTCTTCTTCATCATCGGATTCAGCTGCTCCCTAAAATGTCTCTGTATGTGTCCTTGACCTTCTGAAACAAAACCTCCCTGAAACAGGTACGATAGAACATATGAGTTTCATATATTCTCAAAGACAGTTGATGAAACCAAACACAGGTTATAGAGGATTGCTTGACCTGTCTGGCTTGAAGATCAGGTTCTTGTAAGCGAACCACTGTGTAATTAAAAAAACAACAACAACAGAATTCAACCGCACGTTAAGGTCCATCACATAAACTGAATCAACAATCCATTTGTAAGATCAGATCTCAGTATGGAAAACACTAACTCGCATACTAGAATAAGAGGACTAATCCTAAATCCAAAAGTGATGTCCTAAATCATCTAAAATTAAAAAAGACTAAAAACAATTCTCAGTATGGTAAACACTAAATTGCATACTCGAATCAGAGGACTAATCCGAAATCCAAAAGTGATGTGATATATCATCTAAATCCTCAAATCAGGTTCGCTAAAGCTTGTAGTGATTCAAATTATGTAACAAAGACAAAGATGATAGAAGTGGAAACTCACCCCTGTGTAACCAATGCCTACAAGTTCAAGAACACCAGGAACCAATGGAAGCCTGTCGATTGCCTGTTTTGAAAATATTCACAATTAGGAACCAAATAAAAGGAACATAACACTAAGGGTTTTGAAGATGTAACGTGATTCTCCTCACCGAAATGAATCCAGTAGATCCCCAAAGAGCCACAAAACCAGAAATTGCCAGAGAACTAATGGCATACTTATCCTCCACTTTGTCCCACTTCAAAAAGAAATCCAAACAATCGAATTCAGTTCACATAAACAAGAATCATAAAGAGGAAGCAGAACCATATTCTGAAGAAGGTAAGTAAAAGGCTGTACAGCTTCTTGAGCGGTCTTGACGATTTCCGGCAACTCTGTAGTCGCAACTTCGGTAGTGGCAGGAACTTCAACTTCGGTAACTCTTGTCAAAACGTTCCTCACAATCTTCCGACCTTCAAAATCAAAACCCACTTCGAAAGTTTGAATTTTTAAAACTCGGAATCGGACAGATTAACAAGTTCTAAACAAAAAAAAAAGATTTCAGATTTATCTCGAGTGAGAAAACGGACAGTAAGAAGTGGCTTTCGCGGCGCGGTTTTGAGACTGAAGCGGCTGAGGAGGAAGCGTCGGAAGGGATATACACGACGGAGAAGAGGCGGAGGCTTGTTGAGGAGGAGCTCTTGAGTCGATGATTGTTGAGGAGGAAGAGACTGAAAGAGAAGCCATGGCTCGGCGCTACTACGATCCCAACAATGTTGTTGGAAACAAAAAATCAGAAGCAAATTAGTATTATAAGTATTATCTTTGAGATTAATGGAGAAGAAGAAGTGTTGAGAGAGATTTGATATTTGTTTTTTGGGTTGTGGAGAAGGTTTTTCTGTGAGCAGTCGAAAACGATTCCACCACTCGTTTTGGGTTTCCGATCAGGATAGTGTTGACGTGGCGGACGAAGAGGAGATCTTGGTGTTTTCATTGGATAGGACTGTTTTTTTTTTATGTGTGCAAACCGGGACTGATGCCTTTGGTTTGGGGTTTAGAAATATTCAATTATTTTAAAATTTATTTTAAAACCGTTAAAAAACTTATTTTGAAAAAACAATATTATTGTATACAATATTATACTAAAAAATAAATCACATAAAAATAATAATAACATATAAAAATTAAAATCTTAATTTATAACTAAAATTTCAAGTTATACAAAAAACTAACAAATTGTAATCTTAATCTTAGTATTTTCATTTAATTTATAGTATTTATTTTATTTATATGTAAAAATAAAATCAATAAACATATGTATTCAATATATAAAATATAAAATTATTTGAGAGTTAAAGCTAATGACATATCATTATAAAACTATAATGTAAAGAAAAAAAAAAAGATAAAACCTCAAAATTTGAGATTTAAAATTGCTTTTGGAGTAGAAAAACCTCAGAAATGGTTTTTTGAAGTTCCTTTTGAAGATGCCTAGTTAGCCCTTGTGGCTATACAATGACAAACCAAACAAGATTTGCCCTTTGCTCCCAAGTTCCAACACTGTTTGGAATTGGAAGGGATGTTTAAAGGATAAGTCACAAGCTGATTCTGGATCAAATAAGATTACCAACACACAAAAGATTCGGAACATGTGAAATAGGGAATATAAGTTCTTTATTTATGATAAGTTTACGCTTGCATATTTTAAAGAACAAAACAGCTAAAGTAACTAAAACTAACCATAGCGATTTGGTGATCCACTAGTCAATAGTTTGTAATATATGTGGAGTTAAGTTACTAATTTACTATCAATGCTTTTCTACATTCCGCTTTTCCACGGATCATAGGGACGCAAATATCGCATGTGAAAGGTAAGTTATGAGTTACAATTTGAAAATGTATGTGAGCGTTACAATTTGAAAATGTATGTGAGCGATATTCTTTGTTTGTTTGTATTCACACAGAAGACATGTGGGCTTATAATATTTGGACCGATAAGTTACTTGAACATTCAGAACCCAATTCCACATCTGATAAGATGTTTGTAAGAAAAAAGAAAGTCAAACCCCGAAAGAGAGGCAAAAGCAAAACAAAAAAGACAATGAATGATGAATATGAAGACACAAAGGTCAAACTTCATATACATCTATCAGGGTGAGTGGGTCCCAATTCTGTAGAGTACCCTTAAACGAAGTCAAAGTGCCATGCCGAGAAGACTCCAATTACATACCAACAAAACAAAAAGAGCTTATCATTATTAATTTCGCATACTCGAGAAACCGAAGTTTCGAAAGAACGTTACTTTTGCTTTTTGGATTTTCGTATTTTTAATCAGCCGTCGAAAATCTGACGAACCGCCGCCGTTATCTCATCGGCCGATCCCAAATTGCAGTCGTCTTCCATCTGAGAAATAACAAACAAACAAACAAAAGATTGAAACTTTTTTCTCCAGTGTTTATAATTATGAATGGATGTGTTTTGTTTTCCATAATTTGTTTGTTTTTATAAATACCTTGAGGTTGAAGGAATAAGAGACAGATGCATTGCACGGAGATGTTATGTTGAGATGAAGAACAGTATATCGAAGTTTCTCTAGCAAAATGATTGATCTGAGAAGCTGTCCTTGTTTCCTCGGACATTGGATTTTAAGATTTACGTGACTTTCAATCACCGTGGCGTCGATTCTGAGTTTACAAGTTTGTTCTTCATTAGTCGCACTCCCACGCAACTCATTCGACGAAATATCCCTGAGGTTATTATTATCTTTGCTATCGGTTTGTTGAGTTATCTTTTGCGCTTCAAGGGATTGCAAGTGTTGCTCGAGGATCTTCACGAAGTCTATTGCCCCTCCTACTATTGACGCTTGGTCTCCCTATGGAAAAAGAACGAAACAGTGTTAAAAAGAATTCGGCATTTTCATTAATAAAGGTTTAAACTTTTTAAAGTTTTGGTTTTTGTTATATACCCTAAGGATGTAGGAAGATGGAATGAGGGAGCGGAGTGAGTTGAGATGAACGTTCATTTGGCGTCTGCGGTTTCGTTCAACGGCAATGTGCGTCATTCTTTGATTCTCCATCTCTTCTGTGTTTTTTGTTGGTTTGGTTCTCCTTCTCTTTCTCTTTTCTCTGCTCACTGATGCTGGCAAGTTGTTGTTTCTGCGCTTGCGTCTTGAATTCGCATTGTCTAGTGGATTCAACTGAAATTCTTGCGTTGAGATTGCTCCATTGATTCCTTCCCAAGATGGGTTCCGATAGTAGTTGGTTTCTGAGTTGATGGGTGAATGAAATTCTGGAACTTCATGTGGGAGATAGTTTCCGAGTTCCCAAGGCTTTTCAAGTGTCTGGAGAGAGAGTAGTGCTAGAAAGTTTGGGTCTTTAAAGGACAAAACCGAAGAAGGGTCTTCTCCACTTTGCTGCAGCATTTGTAGAAACGGAATTCTTGTATCTTGCAAGCTCGGAGCTGAGAATTGATCTTCTTCAAGGGCTAAGCTTTGATCCTCCGCAGATACTTGAACTTCTAAGCCTCTTCTCACAATCACTTTCTGATCCGAAGACTGCAAGAAGAAAGTAAAAAAAAAGAGAAACAGAGGAAGGAGATACCTACCAAGTGAGTGAAAGAGAAAAAGAAACAAGTGAAACTTTTAAAGTGAATTGGAGTAAAATTGGGTAATACTACTGTGGGTGGTTTTGGTTAGTGGGTCAGTGTAGAGAGAAACAAAATTAGAATGGAAAAAATGGAATGTTTCACAGAGAGGGAAACAGTTGAGAGCAGATTTGTTAGTGTTTTCGGTATAACAGACATCTCACAGCATTGAATGCAACCCATTCTGGACTCATTTGGGAAGGGAGTAAATGCAAGTCCACATCTTTGATTTACAGAATCAATAGTGGAAAAGAAGAAGAAAGAAATTTAAAGGAAAAGCGTTCCAAATTGAGATAAGATACATTACATAGAGCTTGTTTTGTCCTTGAATCCTCTCCATTAGAAGCTGAGTGACCTCCCTCTATCTCTCTTGTTTGTCTCTCTCTAGAAATAAATTGTTATGAGAAAGTTGATGGAAAAAGTGGGAAACTGAAAGTGAGATATGAGAGGAAAAGGGAGGAATACAAAGAGGTAAAATAAAATATAAAAAGGGATGACAACAGATGTTTGTTTGATGGCTGAAGATGAGTTGGTGAGGCTGAGCAGAGCAAAGAAGAGGAGAGAGAGAGAGAGAGAGAGAGTCTCTGACAGAAGAAAGGTCCCTCAGAAAAACATTATTGGCTGTGGCAGTTTTGTCTGGCAGCGAAGACAGACAGTTGTGGGGACTTTGGTTAATACACAGAAGATGATGATGATGAAGAAGAAGAAGAAGAAGAAGAAGATGATGAGAGCTTCCATTGATTTGTTTTCTTAAGAAAGGCTTTAATTTTTAATGAAACCTAATGAATAAAAAATGAACTTTTTTCAAGTCTCAAGTGTTTGTTCATTCATCTCCTCTCATGATCAATTCCAATGACGCGTGAATTCTGGCTTCTTATCTGTTAAGCCTATAAGTGTCGATGCCTTGGTTTTAAGGGTACTAACCAGTGTTTGCCTCTAAAATATCTTTATTTACTCATCAGATTTATCATATTTACAAGCTGTAAAATATAATCGGTAACTTTGTTTCTCTTCTTTTACACAAGTCGTAATCAAACGATCTGCAATTTCCCTTTCTGTCCCTTGCTCCACTGCAATATGTACACGTTTCCTTGAATCTTCTTCTTTCCAGATAACTACAATTTGTTATCGATCAAATCCGTAAATTTTATCTCTTTTGAGGACAAACAAGAACGCAGTTTTGATCATCAAAGCTCACAAGAAGAAACCTTGTCCATGTTCTCATTTGTGGCATCGGTTTATCTCACGTGTTAAGTCTAACACAGCCAAAACTAGTCTCTTTTCTCGACGAGATCCAAACACAGATTACCCAGAAACACGAAATCAACTTGTCTGCATTCGCGCGATCTCGTTCATACTACTGTTTGTAATAAGAATCAGAACGGTCTAAGCAAGTTAAAGAGTTCCAACCGTTACATAGTCCATTTAAATAATGCTATAGAAGCCTTATCAACAACAGCTTAGGTGTTTGGAGATCTCATCTATGTGTGTACTTGCTGATGTAACTTACGAGCTATTGTTACCAACTCTCAGGACAAACATGGCCCACTTGTGACATATCAATTAAAACTCTTAAGAGTCAATCAGATCCTGCTTCTAAGACAATCACAAGCCCTGCAACTCCTTTTAAGCAAGTTGAAAGCAGACTTAATCTCAGAAAAGTTGAGATGGCGTATCTGTTCTAAGCAAGTTGTGTCCTTTCAACACTTTGAAAGAAGGACAAAAAGCTTATTCCTTGAAAAGGAATAGTGCTTACTTGAGCTAAACCAAACGAAGATGACACATAACTATAACAATATACCTAATGGAGAGGGACACGAGAATGTGAAAAAAAAAAATAGAAACTTTATTGAATATGTTATTGTTAAAGAGAATGCTGATACAAAATACTCTTCAGATGTTTGCTATGCTTTAGCGCTCGATTTGTATTGTCACATGACTGATGTTGTACTCCCTGCGGATGTAATCAATAACCTTGTTGAGCACCATATCCGAATCTGCTTCTGGTCTGATATTGACATGGCAAGCCAGTAAAACCTTTCCCACTGTGATAGCCCAAATGTGGAGCTCATGAACAGCCACCACTTCTTCCATTTCGAGCAAACCCTTTTCCAGTTTTGTAGCGTCAATCTCTCTTGGTGTACTCTCCATCAATACTTCTAGTATGCTTCGAATCATGTTGATGGTTGTTCCCAAGACAATAACCGAAAAGACAAGAGTGCAAATCAGATCGACTATTTTCCATTCTGGATTGTACCAAATGATAGCTCCTCCAATCATAACACCAACGCTCTGGATGGAGTCCCCAAGGACATGAAGATAAGCTCCTTGGACATTGATGTTCCTCTTTCGTTTCTCTTTATCCTCGACTAGAGGCTTTGATTTTTCCAACAACTGCTCAGTAACATCCCCATGAGCGTGATGCTTGTCCTCACCATGACTATGACCATGATCATGATGATGATGGGTGGTAACAGTCACCCCATGGCTATGGTTTCCACCATGATTGTGATGGTCATGGCCATGGCCGTGACCATGACCATGATTGTGATGGTCATGGCCATGGCTGTGACCATGACCATGACTGTGACCATGATCATGCCCGAGTAGAACAGCCATTATGATATTCACCACTAGCCCAAACGCAGCAACAAGAAACATAAGGTATCCATTAACCTCACTGGTCTCGGAAAGAAGTCTGATAATGGCTTCATAGACCAGAATACCCGTGAGCAACCAAATGAGCTGGATAGAAACAAGAGCGCCGAGAATCTCAATCCTGAAAAACCCATAAGTCTGCCTCGGGGTCGCTTCCCAACCAGCAGCCCACAAGGAGAACAAAGAGATGGCAAAGGCAGCAACATCAGAGAGAAGATGTGCTGCATCGGTTAGTATAGCCAAGCTATTAGCTTTAATTCCACCAAAAACTTCAACGGACATGAACAAAAGACACAACACCACCGCGATACAGAGCTTCCGCATAGAAGCAGTGCGTTCCTCGGCATCTCCAGAAGCATTCTTAAGATCTGAAAACCCACACGGTGCTTCTCCACAGACTTTACTTGCCCGAACTGTTCTTTCTTCATCAGATTTTCCTAAACTAACCTCAATGATGTGACTATGTTGGTGGCTTGAGGGCTCCATCTAAAAAAGAAAAAAGGGGCTAAATGAGAACGAGACAACAACCACAAAAAGGAGCTTTACAACTCAATATAAAAATTAAATCACAAATCAGTTACCTCAATAAAAGATAGAGGAATCACAATTCGAGAGAAGCACAATAGGTTTTCGAATTTGTTAACTCTGTTTAAACAAAAAGAAGGAAAATTTATCATCAAAATGAGAGGACAAGGACATGTATACCACTACAGCACTACTAGTCTCTAAGTAACAGAAGGAGGAGGAAGTTCTTCAAGCACAACACACAAACGAAAGAATACATAAAAATACAAAGTGTAGTCAACGGTTACACAAGCATATAATAATCATCATAAACAGAGTCAAAACCCTATAGAAATACAACACGCATAAAAATACTAATTCAAGTTTTGACCCAAATAATAAAAGTCAGAGAGAGAGAGAGGGAGAGAGAATAAAGCGTCAGAATCAGACTAATTCCAGATGTCATAATCAGATAATGACGAATCTATAAAACCCTAAAAACGATTTATAAGCTACAGATACGCATCCGCAAAGAATAATTCAAGTTCGACTCTTTTAGTTAAAGAATTTAAATTTCCAGATATGAGTATTGTGAAAGAAACAAACAAACCCTAGATCAACGCGGCCGCGAGAGGAAGGTGGGTTCAGAGAGCCGCAACAATCGAAAACCCTAATACGGAGCTTAAAAGAATTAACAAAAAGAAAGAAAAAAAACTCACGAGGAGAGAGTCGGAAGATTTCAAGTTCTGGGTTGGAGATGATTCGCCAATGATTGATTCACAGCTCCCTCTTCCTTTAAAAGAATCTCCCAAAAAAAGGAGTGAACCTTTTTATAAGAATATCGGCCGCCACCGATTTCACGAGATGCACCTTCCTTTTTTCTTCCGGGTCCCTTATTCCCGCATCTGTATGGTCGGCTTGTTTACTGGTTTTTCTTTGACGGTCAAAATAAGATACACGTGGTCGAAACCTATACACCATAATATTTGGCTCTCGTGTCTTTTTGGAATGTTTCCTTTTTCTTAACACTTTTGGAATGTTTCCAATTAAACCTGACCGTGTTCTGTCCTCGGTTTATTTTCAAACAATTTGATAAATAATATAGTACATCTTAATATTTTTGGAATAAAAAAAATATATTTGTTTAATGAAATTATTATCAATAAAACATATATTATTCATTTATCATCTTTTTTAGACAATAAAAAATAATTTAGTTTTGAAAGAGGCTGTAATAATCTGTTGTTATAATGTTTCGTTACATTCAATTTGATTTACCAATTAAAAACTAAAACCATCAACAAAAAAACATATTTAATTAATAAGATAAGGAAAGTTATATGTGAACATAAGAAGAAACATCCAACATTTACGCAAAAGATATTTAAACAAAAAAATAGATTCATTTTGATAAAATGTAACATTTTCAGATTCATCTTTCTTACATTTTATTATAGTTTTGAAAAAAAAAAATACTTGTCCAAATTACATATATACCATTTAGAGGAAAACGAAAAAAGAATGATCATATGTAATACTGTGGAACAGAAAAACTGGAATTACGGTTTAACGTAGCTTTTGATCTATATACAAAGGGGGACATTTTACCCCAGTTCCTCGTAGAAAAACACTCAAATAAAAAGAGCCCACACTAGATAATATAACAACAAACCTAAACAAGTGAAGTCTCTATTATAAGCTCAACAAAAAGAAATTGTGAAAAATTTCAAGAGTTTCTTTTCGTTAGGCTTTTAAGCTTTAGTAGACGCATCTGAATTCACGGCACGCACGAACTGGCCTTTCACTCTTGGACGCTGCTCTGCTAGCTTCTTCCTGCTCTGATATCGAACCTGTAATCCCATTTTATACATCGCCAATTGAGTCAATTTGTTCTTGTATTTTGATGAAGAATCAATCCACATAGCTTGTGGGTCTCTTACCTTTTTATCAAAGCATCGATCTTTCCTCTTCAACCGAAACTTCATCAGTGCAGCTTCTCTCTGACTCCAACGTTGCTGTGAAGTCAGACCTTCTTCTCCTTCCTTTGGTTTCTCTGTGCTGCTCGTACTTTGTCCTGCCATCCCCTCATTGGTGCTCTGGGTACCAACTTCCACTTCTTTGCTTGCTTTCAGGCGATTTGATTCTGCCGGAAAGAGAAAATCTTGCGGGTGTTGCTTCTGATTCGTAACCCCGGATTGAAGAACTTGGTTACGGAAGCTTAACTCGTTTTGTCCACATTGTCCGCTTACGCAAGATGATCCGATATTTTCTTGGTTGCTGCTAGTTGTAGCGCTTCCGTGATCAGATCTCACGTTCCTTAACTTTTCATGTGATTCGCTTGGTGTCTTTGGCTCAGCTGAACTAGGCTCTACAGCAACGACGGCTTTCTCTGCAGGTTGGCTATTCTCGTATCTGCAAGTTGAAGTCATGCTATTGATTAAATCACTACTAATCGAAATATTTGAGACATTCTATTTTTTCCTAGCAAGCAAAACCAACCGTGAGAAGGCAGATGCATCGGAGAGGCTAAGCTTTGGATGTTTGGTTTGATCTTGGTTCTCGAAACTTCCAGAGCAAGATCTTTTCAGAGAAAGTCCAAGCTCGGTACCAACATACTCATCACGAGTGTTGTCTCCATAGAAACACTCAGACCATTTGTCAATTCCACCGATCAAATCCATTGTCACATCCAAAGATTCAAGCTTTTTGTCAGTTCTACCAGTATCCTTAACCCCATCTCTTTCTTCCAGCGGTTTGACATCCGCCATTAGCTTATTGTGACCGTTGCAGCTGATAGCCTGCGTAGTTTACAAATTACACAATATCAGCATCTATCGAAATACGATGAACAAAAAAGGTCTGTTAAAGGGATAATCGAATATGGTAGCATCCATACCTGAGCACCACTTCCTTGATCAGAATTATATCTGGAATCTGCACTAGTTTCATCAGTATCTTCAAGGTTCTGCTGTGAAGCTGGTAAGCTATGACCATGAGCAGTAGGATCATCACGCAACTGATTCATAAACCAAAAATACTGTAAATTTTTCAAACTTAAACATTCAACACAAGGAAACAAAATTAGAAACAAAAGGAAATATAACTTACAGTAAGTCTTCTCCAGACATGTTGCCACAGATTTTTCAACTCGTTTTTCCTCATGGGTTTAATTAGATAATCAGCAGCCCCTCTAAGCATACACTTCAAGACCATTGTTATCGAATCTTCCGAAGACATCACTATTCATTTTGCAACACAAGAAAACAAAAAAAAAGCATCAGAACAAACAAATTCAAGATAAGCTTTTTTCAGAGATATATAAAGGACTTGGGGGATCACCATCGTACATATGACAGGAATGTTCTTGCAAGTTTCATGCTCCATCACCAAAGCAAGCAGAGCAAAACCAGATATAGATGGCAAATCCAGCTCGGTTAGTATAAGGTCAATGTTATGTGACTTCTCCTTTAGAGCTTCCCACGCAGCTAAACCATCGGAAACAGCTATAACTGTTTGAAATCAAAACCAGACTTCGAGTTTTAATTTCACAGATCGAACATATAAACTTCTAACTTCAAAATCAAGACATAAAAACGAAAACTTTTAAGAAAACATCCTATAAATGATCAATCGACCTTTGTAACAGCATTTCCGAAGAAGGGCGGTGATGATTTGGCGAGTTGAATCGTCGGATTCGACTAGCAAAACCCTAAGCACCGTTTTCGGAAGATACTTGTCCCACTGGACAAGTTCCGATGACTTGCCTCTGTTCATCATCATCGTCTCTTCATTCGTCTCCATACCATCGTCGCTACTTAAAACCACAATCTCCCCCATCGATGGGAGCTCCTCAAAAACAGACAATTTAGAGAGGAAAGCAGAACTCGGTAAGAGCAATAAAGTCACACAGCAAACAAAACAAGAGTCTCGATCAAAGAGAGATTTAGATCTTAAAAATCGTTTCCGATTAAAGATTTGAAGAAAAGAAAAAAAAAGATATCTGATTTTTAGTGAGGAAGAAGAACTCTTTGTTTGTTTGGCGTATTAGTATCTGATTCAACTTTGGATCACAGCCGCTCAAAATCACGATAAAAATATCTTCCCCTGAGAAAGAAGACTTCCTTCTATGCTTCAGAGAGAAAATCGAGAATACAGCAATAAACAATTTGGGAAATCTAATTAACGGTGAATAACTATGCGGGCCTGACGTGGCATAGTTTGGGCCATTATTTTGATTTTTTCTGTATCGCGGCTGATTCAGTGGAGATGGTCCTCTGCTTTCCACGTGTCAGTGTGGTATCGTTTTACGGATGTGATAGATATTCGTCTCAGAACTGTCACGTAACCAATGAGATCTAGTGGTGATGTGAGTGACACGTGGGATTCTAGTGTCTTTGTGTGGCTATGTATTGATCTTAGGTTTTGATCGTTTAAAAAGTAGATATTTTTACTTTCAGCAGCACTGTGTATCATTCAAATCGGATTCAAAAAGCTAATATATCGTCTATTGTATTATTAATATTTTCTTTTAAAATTAAAAAATGGTAGCATTGATGTAACTTCGAGCTTAAATGGAAATTAATAGTAATTGTTAGTTCTTTTAAGTATATTAATTTTATGTGAATACCGAGAGAGTTCTAGAACAATCCGTTCTTTGCGTAGAAAAAATGTCCCATCAAAATAAGTAACAAAAAAATATATATATTGGTCTGTGATATGGCGTAATAAACAACTTAACATATGCATGCGTGTTTAATTATAAATGGCTATAAGGTTGCCAACGTGGTTACACATATGTCTACAGATTTTAAAATAATGGGCTTCGTAAAAAGTGAAGCCTTAGATTTGTGAAAGCCCATTATTTTTGTATACTCTTAACTTCTAAACTCATATTTTAATTGATGAAATCGTATAAAGTTAGGCCTTATATTTGCGAAAGCCCACCCACCGCCTTTGTCCATTTTCTATTTGTAGTTTGGATTTCTGTTTTAATTTATTAACAATAATTTTGACTTCAAAATAATCTGATACAACTGTTTTGGTTTTTAACTCTTTTTTTTTTGGAACTGTTAGGTTTATTTCAAAGTTATTTAAACAATAATCATGATGAAATTCTATCCATAGAAGACAAAGATCCTTTTTTCAACGGTCTTTTAACCGGTACTTATGTCTTCATAAGATCCTCTTTGGTATCCAAAGACAATAATCATTTACCACTGAGAACCGTTAAAAGAAATAATCATGAAAATTCAAATTAATACATTTAAAATTAAAGTTGACAACTTTTAGTTAGAAAAAGGCCAAAAGCTTAATGTCAACAAGTTCTTCCAGCTGAAAGCGAACTATGAACTGATGTTAGAACGAATCATATTAAAGATCTTATCTTCGAAGAGTTTATAATCATCATAATGAAGAACAAGAACACGCAATGAGATTTAAGTAAAACAATTTCAACAATTACAAATGTGAAAAAGGGCTTTCAAGCTTAAATCCTGTTTGGGTTCAAAAGAAGACATAAAACACTTCTTCTGAACCTGAAAAATAAACCTCAAATTAATGTAATTTTTGAATGATGCTTTCTGCATCAATCCAAGAATCCAAAAAAGGCCACCAATGCCCTCTTTTTGATTCTTTAACCTAAAATGCAATTTGAATTTTGAAAAATAAATAAAACAAAGAATGTGATTGACGCCTTCTTTCTTCTTCTTCCTCCTCCTAGGTACTACTAATTAAGATTCTAGAATCCTAAAAACGATATGAATAAATGTTTCTAGAACACGTTGGAGAGATTGATGATGAGTTAGTGTACAATTAACTAGTCCCTTGCTCTACTGTTGTATTACTGAATCAATCCTCTATCTTAATGGATGATGATGTAATTGCTTCATGACCATATTTGTTGCTAGCTTCAGCTGCTGCTGTTGTTGTAATAACTACCGTTTTTGTTGCAGATGCTGGAGCTAAATAGAAAACAAAACAAACAGTCAAGAATATAAATCGAAATCACGATGGTTTCAATCTAGATTTGAGAAGTGAAATCAAACCTGACGTGGAAGTTGAAGAGGATGAAGATGAAGCTGGAGATAGTGATAGAGCCAAAGAGGTCGGGAGGGAGAGGATTGGAGGCGGAGGAGGCTGAGAGCTGAATTGCTGATGAGGCAAGTAAGGGTATTGCAACAGAGGAGGAGGAGGAGGAGGAGGAGGAGCGGTAGTGTATTGAAAGCTGAAACCTTGATGATGAGTTTGAGCTTCAGCTTGAGCTTGATTGCTACTTTGTGCTGGATTGTATTGAGGATAGAAAGGATAGTAACCGTGGTACATTCCTGTTGTTCCTGATGATGGAGGTCCCATATATGGAGAATACTGTTGTCCTCCATAGAGATGATGATTGTAGTAGTTCTGCAACAAACAACATACATAAGAACTTCAACATTCAGTGAAATGGAAACAATCCACATTGTGAAAGAGCAATGAATTTAACTAACCATTGGGTACATTCCCTCTTGAGAATAACCAGAAAACCTGCTCAAGTAGAAACACAACAATTTGTCACAAGAAAACAGAAAACACAAACAAAAATCGACTGTTAATGAGATGATGATTCTGCTTACCCATAAGCAGAGTAAGGAAATGGGAATTGACCAGCATGTTGTTGTTGTTGTTGATGATGATGAACAAAAGCAGAGGAAGAAGAAGAGCCTCGAAACTGAGGCGAAGGAGCAACAAATCCTGATCCTCCTGGTGACCTAAATCTCCCTTTTCCTGCAAGTTTCCTCAACATTGGTTAAAAAGACTCAGTCTCCTTCACGTGTTAATCAAGTTAACAATCAAAGATCACATTTTTTGTTTATCACCCTATAAACTAAGTTTAATTACATGTTCCCATTACATTCTAGAGAGAGAGAGAGAGAGAGAGAAAGTGAAACCATGTCTTGGAGAAGTAGCAGGACGAGGTTTCTGAGCACCAAGACAAGCAAGGTTGCAATTAGCTCTTCTTCCATCAATCACAGGATTCATATTCTGACAAGCTCTCATCGCTGCTTCCGCTTCCTTAAACGTCACCTAATCAAACAAATAAAACCGATTTAAGTAAAAAAAAAACTCTATCTGAAGAAACAGAAACGAGGAAGGAAGAAGAACATACAAATCCATAGCCTTTGGATCTTCCAGTGTTCTTATCAGTAATGACGACAGCTTCAACGATTTCACCAAACTGTTCGAAGTAACGTCTCATTGTATCTCTCTGGGTCTCCCACGCTAATCCTCCCACGAAGATTTTCGTCAACTTCGTATCGTTATTATTATTAGTATTATTATCACCTTCCATCTGAAACTGTCTCTGGTGAGCCATCTTATTTTGTTCCCACCAAATCAAAACCCTAACAAACCCACATCAAAGTCTCAATCTTTTGTTCTATCTATGATTCCCAAACAACAGAAAAACTGTAACTTTTCCGCTCCCAACGTAAGGAAAAAAAAAAAGAAGTAAACGAATCAAACAATAGAAAGAGAAAAAAAAAAAACTAACTCTTTACACGAGAAGATTGAAACAACAGAAGAAAAGCAGAAACTTCTGTTTGTGTTGATTGAAGGAAAAGAAAACAAAGAAAAGAGAGAGAAGCCAATGGAGATGGAGAGGACAAGAAAGCTGCTAGTGGGAACCACGACAATGGCTAGAGAGAGAGAGCAGTAAATTGAAATAATGAGAAAAGCCAGAGACCCAGTTTCACCTTTTTCGCTGTATATATATATATATATAAATTTACACATAAGTATATGCGTGTATTATTGGGTCCGCTGCATAAACATTTGCTTCGCTGTCTTCAACCTCCTCTCTTGAAATCTGCAAATTCTTTTTAGATAAAATACTTAAACCAAACTTTGACTGTTCGTCTCCGAGATTATAAATAAATTACCGTGAAAAAAAGTTTGAAATCTTTTTTTTTTGGTCTGAGTGATTCTTATATTATAATTTTATTAGCCATAAAAAGGTTTCTCATATTTTTTTTTGTTCAAGTTTAGTTGATACCTGATCTTTGTGCAGTATAACCGAAAAAAAAGAAAAATATAATTTATAGGTAATGGTTTATCCTGCAATGTTTATGGATTAGGTTTTTTTTTGTGTGGGTCTCGACTTTCTGGCACAAACTTCTAAATTCTCTCTTTTCTTTGTTTTCGATTTTTTACGATGCTTATATTTTTATTTTCAGAATAACAAAAGTATATTTTATTATAAAACATTAAGATAATTATAGTTGTAGGACACACACTTGGTTTTAAACACAAAGAACAGAACCAAAGCCAGGTTGTCCTCCTCAAAACATTCCAGAATTGCCCTTCTCAGATTATTTGTAATACTGTTCCTTCTCTAGGTTTTCAAATTAGCTTATCTTTTTTTTAATATAAAGTCTCTTAGTACTACTACTTTCTTTTTTATTCGATCAGAGCCGTCAAATGGAGTACTATTAACGGTATTTGTGGAAATACATGCATTTTTTTTTGTTTTCCGTATTATAATAGTTCAAAATTATTTACTTAGAAAAAAAATGCCTCAAGGAATGGTCGATGTGTCCACCAATCATTAGCCGTTTTATCAACGGAAACTAAATTATTTTTATAATTCGTACTTCAAATATTTCACCGTAACGATGACAAGAGCGCAACAATTGTGGTCATGAAAACCTAAAGCGACTGGTTATTATATTTTTCTTATAAATAAAAAAAAAAACTACTATAATAAGTGGAAAAGAAAGGAGAGAAAAATATACAGAATCTTATTAAGTAATGTGAATATGAACCATTGTATCACACACATGCATGTGTCAGATCAATGTGTAAAGTCAACTTAACATTCGATAATTTGGCAGAACTATTTCCCTGAATAATCTAACATTCGTCAGTGATTACCGATTATCACCTTCAATATATGATGTTTATTTAGAACTAATTAACACATTATGCATTAATAGTAACTAGTTTACTGCGTTGATTTTGGAGTACAAATATTTATTTTTAAGGGAATGTATATTTTCATATAAGAAAGGGTGTATTATATGAGTTAATTTGATGATGGATAGTGTCGCACTGATAAATCCACATGAAGGCTGCAAGATACAGGCAGGCATGCACATGTTTGTGGTCAGCCACTTTCCAATATTACTAAAGAAAAAAGATATTTTTTGATGGATTTTTTTTTTACCCTTTCTTTATTTCTCTACTTGCACACAAGGCTACCGTTAGATGGATCGCACTTTTTCATAACGGTATAAATGATAATACTTTCCCACGCGTATGGTGGTCCGCGTGCATGGGATTATTTGATCTTAGTGATGTTATATTTTATTTTTATTTTGTAGAAAAACGAGTAATTGACGAGTGACGTGTCCAGCGACTTTGTTTCCTTAAAGTCTGAAAGTCCGTTAGAAACGTTGTTTGATTGGTTTATTGTGTCGTGGCGTTTGAATGTGACAGCGTGTGAAACGGATTTCGTTATTTTGACCGTCAACGTCTTGTGTCACGTGGTGGAATATTCCTTCACACCTCGGAACATTAAGCAAATTCGTTTATCAAAAAGGACAATAACAGTTGTATTTTAATTATGACGAGAAGCCAGACTCTCTTTGGGCTTTAAATCCAGTTTTTATTACATACATAGTCTGAGGCCCATTTAACTAGATTTACGCTATTTTAAGCTACTTTATGCATATATCACACTAGGCCCGTTGGTTAAAGATCCGTTTATAACTTTTATTAAGGTTTCAGTTTCACTAAAATACAATTGGAGCCGGCCCAATGTATTACTGAGCTTGAGCACACTCTTTTTAATAACTTTTTTTTTTTCAAAAATGATTTTTTTAAAATAATTAGTTAATATATCTTGGCGTCTAAAGCTCTAGTTTACCAAGTTTGATTCAGTTAATTAAATGTTATGTCAAACTATAACCGCTTAGAAGCTCCCACAGTTGTGCTTTGACTGAAGGGCCATATTTCTCTATTATCCGATCAAAATCCTGACGTGCTTTCGATGTGGTTTGAAATATTATACCTCTTGAGTTATAGATCCAAATCTAGGCATTTAAGGTCTATTCTGACTGCTGTTATCAACGTTAATAGAGCCCCCTCCATGTCACCGCAAATCACCACCATGAGCCTCATCGCCGCTGCGACGAGTTTCATTAACTACCCGGAGATGGCTCCTTTTAATTAATTTTGATGATGAAACTCCCTCACAATTCAATCAAGCTCCTTTTCATTTTATCCCTGCAGTCATTAGGTTCAGTGATATTTTTGGAATGGGTGTTTAAACACACTTGGCCTAATGGGCATATCGACTCTTCCAAGCCCCGACAATCTTCAGGTTCTGTCCGACCCATGTGGGGTCTGGTTCATGGTCTACTTGCTCAACTTCATTTTCAAATTTAGGTTTTTTTAAGACATTTTTCTTTGGTTGTTGCCTACAACTCTGGAATTTCTTTATAGATGTTCATAAAAATTATCATCGGTCTGGGTTTTGATGTTTTATCAAGGGGCTATTTAGCTATATCTAACCATTTAATGGACACATCACGACAGCCACCACTACATATGCGTCCTGACATGAAAATCTGCTTAATCAAAAGAAGCCTCTTACCACAAAATACGGTGATGTATGCAACCCTTTCATATGGGTTTATGAATGTCGGTTCAAAATCCGATCATTTGGTGCTCTTTGCACCAATCGTTTCGTGGGTTCAAATGAAGCTTCTCCTGGATTTGTTAGTGATTCCGAGTAAATCACACTCTATAACATCTCTATATTTCGTTTTATTGTACTGCTTTCCGTTAGTCATCTCATCGCGCGTTAACCATTCCTCTGGTTATAATATAATATGTTGTCAAAAAGACAAATATTTGATAACCATCCATTGTATGATCATATAAAGAAATTAATGCACCATATAATAAGCTGAAACTTAGACTAGAGCCTGTTAAATATCAATATTTAAATACATGTTTGTATTAAAAAGACAAAACACGCATGCAATCATTTGACCATGCAAGGTTCAAAATTAAAATTAAACAATCGTATTAGGTTTTTTTTTTAAAAAAAAAGAAAAAAGATACGCACCTTCCTCTCATGCATGCAATTAATTACTACGAGGTCGTCAAGAGATACCAATACGTAGAAAAACACAAATATTAGACGACAAAGATTTTATTAAAAAATCTAACAATGGTTCGGAATCAGGTGTCCCAGCAGCATCATCAACCAGCAAACTTTGAAAGGTAATGAGGCTCCCTAAATTTCTTTTTAAATAAATAAAGCATGAATGAATTAAAAAAATAAATAAATCGTTGATTGTAAGTGTCACGTAACTAATTAATAGTCAATATATACACACACCCACACACACATTATTATACAAGATTATCAGGACAATTTTCTTAACCTTATTTTCCTTTGTACTACAACACCGGTACCGTTAGTTGTGTGAAAGTATTGTTTTATCTTTGCACTCTACAAGCTTTTGGATAAAAATTGGAAATCTTTGATGATACTTAAACACAATTTTCAAGGTTATTGGCTTTCATGGTAAACTGTTTGATTATCAAATTCTAAACATGAGGCTATTAAGATAATCATACGTGTTTCAGTGTTTGCCTCTCAATTAGTTCAAAATAAATTCTTAGAACAGTTTTTTTAGTAAACTAGTATTTGTTTATTAGGACATTTGACGCCAGAAAAACAGAAGAAGAAAAAAGAAAGCATTAGGAGAGTCTTGTAAACTTATAACTAGAATCCTCTTATATGTTTGGTAATCTTCAATTATAAATTATAACACTCTTAATCGTGTGAAACTATTCTCTATATAAAAGGAAAATAAAAAATATGAACATAGATTTTCTAAATATCATACAATAATCAAGGGTTTTCGCATGCTTTCATATATACTTCTAGTTAATAATTACCAGATTTTAAATAAAAATTAGGCATTTTCACGTAGTATAATTAATATGAAGAAAAGACCATACGTACATAGTCTTACTATTTGACAATAACTTCTCTTTTTTTTTTGCGTTCTTGTGCTAGTAAAAATATAAAATTTGCTAAAAAGACGTCCCGTTTAGGCTAAGAATTTATAGTTATTAGTTATATATTACACGACATCCTGAATTTTTACGACAACATCTAATAAAAGAATACAATCGTTTTTTTTTTTGTTAAAGAAAAGATTATTATCATTTTAGGCAACGGTAGGTCTTAGCTACGCACGTATATGCATGTTGCATTTGAGATGAATACATTATAAAATGACAGGTCATCCATCCATTTCACATATTATTCCCCCACGATTTGCTTCAATTTGCTCTACGTACATGATCGATTTTATTTCAAGAAATATAAAGATATATGTATTGGTCAATATAAAAATATGTGTATTAATGAATTGAATTGAATTAACATATGTAATGGTTTCTAAAGCGTAAGCATAGATGCTTTTACCCTTGTTACAAGAAAAAAAAAAGTATAGATGCTTTAAAGTCTCTTAACTAATTCGTTTTCCGTCTTTTATATTGCAAGAACATCAGCTCTTTGTGGAAACAATTGCCTCTTTAATTTAAAGCAAATTAAGGAGAGAACACAAATGTATAAATAGTTCGGATCGTCTCTTTAAACATTCCAAGAAATACAATCCAAATAATGCAAAGATGTATTTCCGGATACATATAACAAAATCAAAATTAGGAGAAGGCATACGTATATTATATATGTTTCTATGTCAAGTTGTAACAAGTTTTTTTCTGATCATTGTAAATAAAACCCCGATCTCTTTCTTAAAAAAAAGTATATATATATATATTACGTCTCTCAAAAGGATCTTTCTCATTTTAAAATTTGGAAATATTAATATATTCTGTCAAATCGACTTTAGCTAAACTCTAAGTTGAATCCTTTCACACAATAAATGTTAAACAAAACCACTTTTTTATATATATAAAAAAAGATTAAACTAAGTGATATGAAGCACGTGGATATCATATGAAGGGGTCCATATTCTATGGAAACTACAGATTCGCCCCCTCGCCAGTCGCCATTAGATAAAACGGAGTGAGGAGTCATGACGTCTTACCATTAAGGCCTTAACAAATTTTGACGAAAAATCACCAAACTCAGATTGCTTCCCATGCAAACTTTCTTTCATCTTCTAGAGAGATTCCATTTTTTAATTCAATTATCAAAATTCATAATTATGACCAGTTTCTTTCGGTATTATTTATCCGTCCCCAAAAGAATCACTGTGTATATAATGTATTGAGTTGTATAACAAAATTTCCATACTAATTTTCTTATTTTATTCACATTTATTAATCCATAGCGCTTAAAATGATAAAATCAAGAAAAAGATCTAATATTGCTACATTTCCGGTAATTCTTGATGTATATATAAAAAAAACATATACATATCATATGCACAGTGATACTTGTTGGAGAATGGTACACATATATAGAGAGCGTTACTTCAAAACAACTCATCCTTCATTCAATAGTTAACCGAAAATCACAAAAAAAAAAAAAAAATCATGTTCTTTGTCATCTAGAAATAATTCCACAACATAGTAGATACTATGAATATGATTTAAAAAGAATGAAATATGATTTATAATTAAATGAAAATAATTGTGTAATCAAGTAAATATTTAGCGGCGCGTTGTTTAAACTTTTATGGGCGCGTGTCGTTGGGAACGTACATTTATATAACTAATATGCATGTGATAGATTTCTTTTTTGGAATACAAATTAATATTTTTTTTGGACCAAATAATTGACAAATTAAACGCATCAAAGAAAACTACAATACTTAACACGAACTCTATATACGTAATGCCCCAAAACCACCAACCTTTATACACGTAATGCCCCAAAACCTACCTACGTAAAGATACGCATATCGACGGTTATATAAAGTGAGGATGATTAATTTCTGGATGATTCTGATCATACCTTGATTATTAACTGAAGTTATTTGTGAAGTCACCGTTACTTTTTTTGGTAATTCACTTATTACTAAAATGTCTTTCTCACATGTAATAAATGTATATTATAATGATCAGATTTAATTTCTTTTATTTAATTCCTATACTATAATTGTTGTTTTAATAAGTTGGAAATATTTCAAGTTTTTTCTTATGTATCTTACTTAATAAAAATAAATTTACATTTAAAGTAGAAAAATACTTATATCAAAAAACTTACTACAAAAAAAATTTGTCTTAATAACTGGAAATAAGTAGTGACGTGTAAACTTTTAGTTTTTGTAGTTTTTTATATTAATTAGAATTTTTAAAAATTGAAAGCCTACCCAAGAAACACATGGATTAAGACACAAAAAAAGGTTGGGTGCAATGTCATTATTCAAGCTAAAAATAATGATTAAAAGCATGGAATTCTGGAATCGAAACAAAATGATTCTGTGCTCAAAAAATTGATAAAAGGGATCTTAACTAATCTTAAACAAAGTCTAGTTCCAACCTATTGTTAATAATCACATTAACATTACTTAAACCCATTACCTTTATTTTATAGTTTTTTTTTGTTTAATCAGAGGTATTTTTAGCAGAAACCCAACTAATAAAAAAAGACAGTATTCACAGGTCGAATTTTACAGTGTTAGTGACGACTACGTGACTTTTTGACGTCATCATTACTTTGCAATCGCCTCACCTTTTATGTAGTCACTCTAGCATAACGTAACAACCAACTGCTACGAATAGCAATAGAAAAATAATATAACGAGAAAGAAATATTACTGTTTGGGTCATTATGAAAAAAGATTATGAAAGCTTAATTAAATGTTGATAGTTATTGTATACAATCGTTTTATTATAGACATCAGTACGACTACGTAGATGTTTCTTACGTTTTTTCTACATTGCCGGTTTAATTAATTTCGATACTAATTACATTTATTCTATCTGTTTAATTTGTTTTAATTAATCAGTTATATATCTTCGTTCTCACTATTCATTAAAAAATTACAGCTATATATAATAAAAATTGTCTCAAAAATTAGGTAATAATATTTGAAAATAAATAATAATAATAATATAAATATTGGCTGTAGGAATGATATAGCATAATGATCGCTATTTTTGAAATTAATCATATTACATATTTAGAGTTCATTGTTTAGAATTCGAACCTATGATTCTGTAAATTTTTTTAAAAAATATTAAAACCATTAAATAACTTTATTACAAAAAAATGTATTTACTAGTTTTTTCCACAAAGCTAATAGCTAGCTAAGAAAGTAGAATCGATTATTAAACACTTTTCATAGGGGACATGAACACTCAATGCCCCAATGGCATCATCTCTCTATAACCCCAAATTATCTAGCGTTTGGGGTATAATTTTCCATTTCCTTCAGAAAACAATTTCTTAACTTTAATTAGCATATATATATATGCATATATACACACATTAGCTACATGTAATATATATATATATATATATATATATATATATATATAATTTCGTCACGACCTAAGAAAAACACTCTTTGTCAGATAAAATAGCTTTTAATAGTGATGAACTTTTTTGGTTTAAAATAACAAAAAAAGAAATTTTTGTAGTGAAGCGTTTGCACATCTTTCGGATAGGATGGAAACTTTATAACATGCCATATTCCGACTTTTTCGTAATTAAAATGTGTACAAATAAATCGAGAGCTCATCTATAAATGAACATCAAATGTGAAGAGAGCAGAAAAATAAGAAGACGAGTGCATTGCTATTAAGATGTGTGAGTTGTTAATTTGTTTAAAAGGAGCTTTTCTATAAAGATTTTTAAGGTCAAGGGTCATCGTTACGATGTGGGCTTGCTTCCTACAATCTAGTTGCCTTATGGGCCCTACTCTTTTTCCTTTTGATAACTACATCACCTTTTATTTATTTATTTATTTTATCTTCACGATATTTACTCGTCGCCATAAGTGTTAATATACAGTAATAAGGTCTTTAACACATAAAATAGTTCAAGATACATTTTTCAAAAATCTTTCATGATTTTGGATACCTATTTCGGTTGGTGCTCTAATTACTTTTTTTAGTTATAGAAAAATATTGAATAAATGGACGAAGATAGCATTCACATAATACATTTGATGATATTAAGTTGTTGAAAAAGACAGCGAAATCAAAATCATCTTAGAGAGAGTCCCGCGTTTTAATTTGTAAACTAATTAATTGATGACAAAAATAGCATAACTATAACCAGAGTTGAAACAATAATTGAGAAAAAACAAAAGAATTATAATCATTAATTATTGAAAAGTGAAATGTAAATCGAAAATATCATTGGACAGGCTTATATTTTATGTTAGACTAATAAATGAAAACAAATGGAAAAACTATAACAAGAGTCGAATTTATTAATCGAGAAAAACAAAAAAAGTTGTACAAAGACACATGCGTTTTCCTCATGCATCTTGTTTTTAGACAACAATATATATATTGATTCATTCTCCTCTAGCTCTCTCATTCTCCAACTTTCATATTGGTAGTTATAAATAAACAATACATGCTCTGTTCTCTTGATCTTGATTCTTGATTTAGATATCTTGAAATCTGTGTTCATCATGATGTCCGAATCTATGAGCATATCAGTGAACGGACAATCTCAAGTGCCTCCTGGGTTTAGGTTTCACCCAACGGAGGAAGAGCTGCTGCAGTATTATCTCCGGAAGAAAGTCAATAGCATCAAGATCGATCTCGACGTTATTCGGGACGTTGATCTCAATAAGCTCGAGCCTTGGGATATTGAAGGTTTATTTCCATAATCAAAATTTTGTATTTTCGGTATATGATAAATCAAATTCGTACGTGTTAATTTTCACTCTTTTCACAATCTCATATTCAATTTCTAAATTTGATAGAAGTTTACTTTTTTATAAAGGGTTATCTTGTTTGTATTACTTTCAATAAATGACGTTCTCATGTATCCTTTTACGAGAATATGACTAGAGTACAAAGACTCTACACTTAGTCGTTGTTGTTGCTTGTTTATATTAGGAGTTAGTAGGTTACCACAAAGATCCAAGAAAGTATTTTGGTTAATTATATAATTTACGTTAAAGTTTTTCTGATTGTTTTTGTTGGTATGCAGAGATGTGTAAAATAGGAACAACGCCTCAAAACGACTGGTATTTCTTTAGCCACAAGGACAAAAAGTATCCGACGGGAACGAGAACTAATCGAGCTACGGCGGCCGGATTTTGGAAAGCAACGGGCCGCGACAAGATCATATATAGCAATGGCCGTAGGATTGGGATGAGAAAGACACTTGTTTTCTACAAAGGTCGAGCTCCTCACGGCCAAAAATCTGACTGGATCATGCATGAATACAGACTCGACGACAACATTATTTCCCCTGAGGATGTCACCGTACGTGAGGTATGTATCAATTTCATTACATTTATACGGGTTATATATATATATATATATATATATCTTCCAATCATATTTTGTCTCTTAAATATGGTGACACTGTCAAATCTCACTTTAAATCACAGTCTCCACTTTTGATTTTGATTATGAGCCATTTTGACCCTTATAAAAGTTATTACTAATTAAGAACACGTACTACTATTTTCTTTAAAATAACATTTTCTGTAAACTATTGCCTTGATTTTCATTTGAAAGTTATCATCAAAACTATCATGTTTACATACTATATATATTTATATATATATATATTCCTGTTTATCTATTTTCATTATAACTACAAAATTTATACAAATACAGAAATATTTTTATGATAAAAAGTATTCATAAAATTATTTTAGTACATTTCTCTTTTGATAATTTTTTTCTAAAAAAATACACACAAGAAAACTTTGGTGAAGCATGACTCACTCGAACTGCAAGTGAAGTGAGGACCTAAAGGGATTAAGCAAGCTCTCTTGAAAACAATATCTACAATATGAATTTCTCTGATATATGTTAATTTTTTTTTAATATTAAGGTGGTGAGTCTTATTGGGGAGGCATCACAAGACGAAGGATGGGTGGTGTGTCGTATTTTCAAGAAAAAAAGTCTTCATAAAACCCTAAACAGTCCCATCGGAGGAGCTTCCCTTAGTGGCGGCGGAGACATGGCGAGGACGACGTCCTCGTCTCAGATGTTCAACGATGATACTCTCGAGCAATTCCTAGAACTTATGGGGCGATCTTGTAAAGAAGAGCTAACTCTAGACCCTTTCATGAAACTCCCAAACCTCGAGAGCCCTAACAATCAAACAGTCAACAACAACTGCCACGTCAACTTTCCTGACACAAATCATGATGTCCACGTCAGCAACGTGGCTGACACTAGCTTCGTTACCAGTTGGGCCGCTTTAGACCGGCTCGTGGCCTCGCAGCTAAACGGGCCCATATCTTACTCAATCGCAGCCGTCGATAGGAGCCACGTGGATCAAGATCATCTCGCCTTTCCTTCCGTCCGATCTCCGTACCCTAGCATAAACCGGTCCGGTTCGTACCACGCCGGTTTAACGCAGGACAATACACCGGAGATGGAGTTATGGAACACGACGACGTCATCTCTATCATCATCGTCTGACCCATTTTGCCACGTGTCTAACGGTAGTGGATAAGGGAAAGAGAGGACACAAAGAAAGACAATTTACATTTTGTGTAGAAAGATATGATCATACCATATAGTTGTTGAAACATTAAAAAAGAAAGTCAGATTTGTGATAATTACAGTGGTTACATGAAATATTGTAAAACAGGTTATATAAAAATTAAAGAAATTTAAAAGAGGACAATAAAGATTTCAAAAAGGAGGGATTTCGTTATAGATGGGGTGCGCAATTATCTATCACTAATGAAAATGTCTTTCAGTTATTAATTTCGTAGTTTTACTTCTAGAAGAAACAAATAAACATATTCCGAAAAACTATATTAAACTCATGATCGTGAAAATAATGTTTTTTTAATTTTTTTTTCAAAAGTAACCGAAAGACAAGTATTATACCTTCTGTTGGGACATGGAACTATACTTAAGTTGGAAGCCGTGTATATATTCCATTCCCAAATCCCAACTCTCATTTTTTGCATTTTTTTAAAAAAAACTTATTATCTTCGTAGTTACAAAGTAAATGTGTTTCTTAATTAAGTAGGCAAATAAAATAATGTATGATTTTATCTGAATTAAGTACTATATCAGTCGATTCTGTGTTATCAATAGATTAAGATTGACTATTATTAATGACACTAGACATAGCAGTATGCTTTTTTGTTCTAAACACGTACAGTACAATTATTTTTTAAAAAATGTCTAAATCAATCAAAATATGTGTTAATCGATCCCAAACATAAAATCGAGTGATATGGTACTGAAGATAAGGGTAGCCTTATTATTCTCCGTCTTGACTATAACAATGTATCGCTGAAACACATGTGCATCGAAATTATTTAGCTAATAAAAGATCAATATAATCTCAGGTCCGATTCTGGGTGGAACGTTCATATTGTTTTCCTAATTTGTATACAAAGAAATTTGATTTCATGGAACCGAAAAGTGCCATGCACGTGTCGACGGACATTATGCAGTATTATATGATACATTGGTTGAACAAAATAGACGTTAAATTTGATGAACAAAGTGGACCTTAATTTACGCCACATAACGTCTCTTAAAGATAAGACTTTTTATTTCCATATATTAACAAAAAATAAATAAATTATATGCCAAAAAAAAATAAACGTCTCGAAATATTATTTACCAATTAGATTTAGGTGCTTCTCCGTCAACCCCAGCAAAAAAAGCAAAGTCAAAGAAATAAAGAAAAAAAAAAGTTTTGTTTGAAAAAATGAGAAAAAAATAAAGTTAATAATTAATACTGATATGTTGCTAAAATTAACAAATAAAACCAGACGAGGTTTAATCTCTGAAAGTAAATAAAATTAATATAATTCGAAGAAATGTAACGTTCTATCCTAAATACATGCACATATATCATATACGCAACACACACACTAGTCTACAAATGGTGATTATAACACACCAGCTTTCCAGATCGCGACTATAGAGGCTAAAATCGCTTCAATAAGGAGACAGACCGAACAGAACGGATTTGCCGACAAAAATTAACCCTAAAGTTAATCACTTTCTAATAATCTCCTCTCTTTATTAAATTTTGCTTTTATTTTCCTTTCTTTTGTTACTTCTTTATGTTACACTAACGAATTTCGAGGATAATTATATCAAGGCATATTAAGATCTTTTATGTTGATGCTTTCTTTAATTCACTGTCCTTTAGTGTCTATCACTCACCCATTTGCTCTTTTTACCTTTATCAATTTCTCACCATTAATCATACACAAATCTTATCCTTAACAAACCCACAAGGATTATGGAGGAAGAAAAAAACTAAAAATCATTATTAGAAAGAGATAGCCAACTCAATAACCCTCTAATAACCTTGGAATGATGAGTTGCTTGCGTAACTAAACAATATATATTACTAACCAAATCTCATACTAATTTATTTATGAAATATGTAGTTCAATGGTTTATGCAATAAATGCACCGAATGCCTATTTATCTCTTACATGTCGAGATGATTATCGATCTAACAATTTCCAACTTAAATGGATCAAAATATCGATTAAAAGCAAAACTGGTCAGATATAAGATGTAAGATTCTTTTAATAATCAAGTAGATGATTAACGGTAGGTGCGATGGGATAGTGCAAGCTCGTGCCAACGAGGTCTAACATCTATCTCGAAAGTTATTTATATATATCCAACGAACCATGACAGTCTAATTTTCGTGGTTATAATGTGAAAAGAAATAAATCAATAAAAGTTGATTGGAATCTTCGGTTCAGTTTTTCTCTTTTTCTGAATTTTTTTTCACATCATTTTGATGTGATTAGTATTTGGGTCAGAAAGCTATTACGATGTGAGCTTCAATATAATTTCCACTTTATGGAATTCGATTTTCAATTACTATGATCATGTGTATTCGAGATACAACTAAATCGCAAGAATTTTCTAGGGTTTGATCTATTAACATCGCAATAAACATCACACTGAGTTACTGTGGTAAAATATTTTATCTTGCTGATTGCTTGTTCGAAACTTACGGAGAGAACTACTTGGAAATTTTCGTATCTAGATCAATTTCAATATCATTATCATGAATAAAAATAAGAAATAAAATATCATAATTAACATAATATTTTATGCAAAATAATTAATTTAATCAAAAAGTTGAACGTAGGTGCAGATTTGGTAACATCTATAATAACATA
Source organism: Streptanthus diversifolius (assembly GCA_039880935.1). NCBI lineage: Eukaryota > Viridiplantae > Streptophyta > Magnoliopsida > Brassicales > Brassicaceae > Streptanthus > Streptanthus diversifolius. The sequence continues at coordinate 23,581,880 of JAXGFM010000022.1, read as the reverse complement.
TACGATTAATATGGACCAAATTGAATAAAAATAATATATACGTGTTTTATACAAAATAAGAAAAACAACATAATGTTGAATCAAGATAATAAATATATGTGGATATACTATCTATTTAACTTATATTAATTTTTTTGTAATATTTTAAATATATAGTTGAATTTAAATAGAACTATTCTTTCAATAGAAAGTCTGTATAATTTATTTATTTTATCAGAATTTTTGTATATTCATAACTTAACACAAAAATTAACGATAAACGAACGTACCATCATAAACTATACTTTTTCATGATTGGTGATAAAAATACAATTATATTTAATGACATCGTATCACATTTTTCTGCTCACAACTCAATCTGTATATCTTCTAAAACATGTTCATTTAAAATTTTAATCCTTTTGTTTATGATAGTCATTTTCTAACTGCCACTTTTTATACTGTTAGCAACTTTTCTTCTCATAAAAATATCATGGACCTATAACCATTCATTAATAAATTATCTTATGGGGAATATAGGAATTTGGAGGGAGAGATAAAATGTATTAAAAAAATTCTGGATCGATAATAATTATTTTTCTTACAATCAATCTAGCAAATGTATAATTCATGACAAAATCATTTTTTCAACTACAAAATTTTTGTTACAGAAATTAAAGTTTTAATAAAAAAAACTGATGCCAAATGTATTCATGTAAATCTGTGGTAGAGATGGCATTGTTTTAAACAAAATATTTTTTTTTTTTTAAACTATGAAATAGTGGATAAGATTTTTTTTTTTTTTGGTTAACCACATATATAAATTAAAAAAATACTCCCACAATTGGTCGCCTAATTTGAAGGAACCGAAGTTACAAAAATAGCTTATAAGATAGTTTATAAAGATATTTTCTTCAGTAGTTATTAATAAACATGGTTCAGCAGAAGGTAAAAAACTATTTACCATCACTAAATTCCAATTCTACAAGTTAAACGAGAGAGATTTAGCTCACTATGAGGATTACCTTGAATATGTGTTCATCAATAATTATACGCATTAAAACAATATGATTATGATTCTTTTCTTATAATTTTTTAGAAATTATCTATCATATTGTCTTGTAAGACACACACAAACACAAATTATCATTAAGAATGTATAATTCTAGTGAGTTGGGCACCTCCCATGATAATGTTTACCTTATAAGAGAAAGCATCGTTTTCTTGAGAATTGATTGATATAATGATATCAAAAGTTGAATTGAATTTTCGTTTTTGGCAACTGTATAATTCCGGACCTAACTGGACCAGCAAAAAAGATCCCGGTTCCTATTAACATAGAGGTCTATTAAAAACCCACATGATATTAATCGACTGAAGGCCCATGCATATTGTATCGGACCACAATGAATAGTTCTACTTACATATTAAAATCATCCGATCAACATTTGTTCCCATTTTACTCTACATAAAAATCATCAAATATATAAGTTAGAAAACTTTATAATATGGAATTCAAATTTGATAAACCAAACTATCTTTTCTTTCCCAACATTTGACTCTCATTAGATTTTGTCTATATTTTGTGAAAGACGTGCGTACTTTTGCATTCATATCGTTCGGACTTATGTATATATATATATATTACTATATAAGAAGATAAGTTAACCGTCTTTGAATGTATTTGATGTAATAGTAGGCCCAAAATTCCAGAAAGTGTTAATTTATATAATTTATTGGCAAAGTCCCACCTACTTAAATTTTACAAATCACGTATGGTGTGACCATCCGTTTGATTTTTCGGAAATATATAGAGTGAAATAGTACCTTTCTAAGAATATATTTTATTGTGACTAGAAAGAAGCAATTACCAGAACTAGTATTTTTACACACATAAAGATAAATTTTACATACTTATTTTAAAAAAGGAAAATCAACTGCTAATGTCTTAACCGCACAACAAGCCAAAGATTTTATAATTTATACTACCATACTATTATGTAATTTCAACTGTACGGATGTTTTCAGAGTACAATTGGAGCTCCATTCCAAAAAAAGACTACAATTTTTTAAGATTATAAACTATATTTTTAAAATAGAATAATAATATAACAAAACTATAATGAAATCAAAAAAGATAATTCTTTTTTAAAAATATTTTTTTCCAATCTAATATATTAAAAATTATATATATACCCATATAATATTTTATTTTTTATACATATATTTGTTATAAAATTTTATGTTTTACAATATTAAGCATATAAAGAAAATGTATTTTTTTCATATATAATAAATGCATAAAATAAACTTTTAAGAAAACTGGAAACCTTTGTATGAGATAGGACCCCATTAAAATATTTTATGTTAATGGTTCAGGTCCGACCCTAGATGTTGTGGTTACAATTCTTCCTAGTTACTGCATTTTGTTTGAAAACTTTTTCTAACAACGCTACGTTAATTTTTTAAAAAACTCTCGTTTACCTGGTATTTGTGGGAATTAGTCAGGATTTTATCGTGATTGATAAATACTCTGTAAACAAATAAAATATTTTAAAACTTTGAATAATTAAACAAGTTGACAACTGTGATTAGTACGGATTAGTAGAACAAGCAGAATGAATCAAACAAATACAGTGGCGCAAACTTAAATTGTTACCAAGTGGCAATAGTTATGTGGTCATTGCTATGTTGATCTTGAATATATTTTAATATACTGCTGGACACATTTCTTTGGTTATTACAGAAATTTGTACATAGGAATGATAATAGTTTGCAAAAAAAAAAAAAAAAAAAATGGAATATTGGTTTGACTGAGTTCCCCGTATAGCACAAAGTATAGTATCGTAGAGCTTCATTTATTGGATATTTCATTAACAAAACTTGGCTCAAAGTTGAAATATATATATATATATATAGGCTTTAATGTATAGGTTTCTGAACATTCTTGTGTGTGAATATACAAATTGTTATAAACACAAGTAATTAAAAATGGAGAGACTCCAAATGACGAATCGGTGAAATAATAATTAGAGAAAATGATCAAAACATGATCATTAATCTTACCTTACAAGCATCTCATATCTCAGTTCTTTTCTTATCCACCGGATATTATAAATTACATAAAACTTAAAACGGGTCTTTTACGCCACACAAGCTCTATGTACCTAACTTATATATCTACAAAGAAATAAACACCAAATACGCAACATTTGAAAAATGATCTCATTATTGGCATTTACACCTTCGCATGGTTCCCAAAACGCCGCGTTTTGGCGCATTTTTCTCCTATTACAGTGTTTATCTACATTAGTCTTCACTGCCATCTCAACACCACCGGATGATCCTGTCAAGTGTGTGTCTGGGAATTCGGACTGTACAGTAACAAACTCATATGGAGCCTTTCCAGATAGATCCACTTGTCGAGCCGCCGATGTGGCGTATCCAACTACCGAAGTCGAGCTCATCTCTGTCGTGGCTGCAGCCACTAAAGCCGGACGGAAAATGCGTGTAACCACTCGATATTCCCATAGCATCACTAAGCTCGCGTGCACGGACGGAACCGGTGGTTTGTTCATAAGCACAAAGTTTCTAAACCACACTGTGCGAGCCGATGCAGAGGCCATGACCCTGACGGTTGAGAGCGGCGTAACACTTAGGCAGTTAATCGCTGAAGCGGCTAAGGTTGGATTGGCTTTGCCTTATGCACCATATTGGTGGGGACTGACTGTGGGTGGTATGATGGGAACCGGTGCTCACGGGAGCTCATTGTGGGGCAAAGGAAGTGCGGTCCATGATTATGTTACCGAGATCAGGATGGTTAGTCCTGGTTCGGTCAACGATGGTTTTGCAAAGGTTAGAGCTTTAAGCGAGACTACGAGTCTTAACGAGTTTAATGCCGCTAAGGTTTCTCTTGGTGTTCTTGGTGTTATCTCTCAGGTGTGATTCATTAAAACTTTGCTTTTTTTTTTTGTTATTCTTGCAAAAAAAAATATCATAGCTCTAACACATTAATTAATACAATTGTGTCCAAATAGGTGACTTTTAAATTGCAACCGATGTTCAAGAGATCGTTACGATATGTTATGAAAAACGATTCGGATTTTGAAGATCAAGCCGTGACATTTGGAAAGAAACATGAGTTTGCGGATTTCATATGGTTGCCAAGCCAAGGCAAAGTGGTGTATCGAATGGACGACCGAGTAGCCTTCAACACATCGGGCAATGGATTGTTTGATTTTTTGCCCTTCCGTTCGCATCTCTCTGCGTCATTGGCCATCATAAGATCATCAGGTTCATCCTTATTTTTAAGGCATTTTTCGTGTTTGCATATGAAAAAACTATAAAAACATGTTTGAATTTATTCCAAACTTAATAAAATAAATTGTCTTAATTTTGTCTTTTATTAATTAAGAGGAGACACAAGAGACGTTGAGAGATGCGAATGGGAAGTGTGTAGGAGCCACACTTATTTCATCTACACTGTTTGCTAGTTCATTCGGTTTGACCAACAATGGTAATTAACTAAAAAAATATATATTCGCTTTCATTGATTTTACATCAAACATTAATAACTGACTCCTACCTATATTGTTGCAAATATACACCGGCTCTATAGGCGTTATATTTACCGGCTATCCCGTCATTGGAAGTCAAAATCGTATGATGTCGTCAGGATCGTGCTTAGACAGCCTTCGAGATGGCTTGATCACGGCGTGTCCATGGGACTCACGTATAAAAAGCGAATTCTTTCACCAAACAACTTTCAGTGTTCCACTTACGCAAGTCACAAGTTTCATCAACGACATCAAATCTCTTGTTAAGATCGAACGGAAATCTCTATGCGGACTTGAACTCTATTACGGTATTCTAATGCGCTATGTCACATCATCTCCAGCTTATCTTGGGAAAGAAACCGAAGCTTTAGACTTTGACCTAACTTATTACCGAGCCAAAAACCCACTTACACCACGACTTTACGAAGATTTCATCGAAGAAGTCGAGCAAATTGCGTTGTTCAAGTATAAAGCATTGCCGCATTGGGGTAAAAACAGAAATTTAGCTTTTGATGGAGTCGTTAAAAAGTATAAGAACGCGCCGGCATTCTTAAAAGTAAAGGAGAGTTATGATCCGACCGGTTTATTCTCGACCGAATGGACTGATCAGATCTTAGGGATCAAAGGAAACGCGACGATAGTAGAAAACGGATGTGCGTTGGAGGGTTTGTGTATATGTTCGGAGGATGCTCATTGTGCTCCGACCGAAGGATATTTGTGTCGACCAGGAAAAGTTTACCACGAGGCTAGGGTCTGTACACGTGTCAGTGGCTTAAATGAGGCTCTGTCAGTAAGTTATTAATCTCCATTGCTTCTTATATCAGAAAGCATCTTTTATGTATGGGTCGTTATTTATTAAGACGAGTTATTGCTAAATATAATGATGTGTGTATTATTTTTTTTTGTTAAAAAATAATTTCGCTCTGTTGTTTTTTACGTTCTTCTAATAGTGATTTACTATTTATACGATCGTATACTTTTAAAATTTAAGATATATATGTTTAATTTTTTTGATGTAAAAGCTACATTGCTTTTTAGCGAAAGATATATATATATATATATATATATATGAATGTTTTTTACATCTTTTAAACCTTTATCTTAACAACCAGTTGCATAAATGAAAATGAATTGTGTTCACTCTATATTGAAGATATAAGGCAAAAAATCCAACTAATGTGTCTTTTATATAAAAGATATTGCATAAATATCTTTCCAACTAGCAAATTTTTGAAATTTTTTTTAATTTATTTCTTTATTATTTATCTTTGATACGCTTAAAATATCTTGCACATAACTCTAACTCGTACACTAATTAATATTTTTTAACAATAAAAACAAACTAATGTCTGTATTCTGTATAAATCTCACATTTGACTTCTTAATTGCTACGAAAATTGTATGATATTTACTTGTTGAAACTTTAGTTTATGTATCCCACGAGGATAGTATTTTGACTAAAAACATTTTGATAAAAGGAGAAACAACAAACGAACTAGCGGCAATGGGATTTCGACAATGATAAGAATATGGTTAAGTCTTTCAAACCATATTAAACAAATGAAATTAACATTACAGCCAAAAATTGATGGGTCGAATGGGATTAGTCGTGACTATTATCTTACAAGCTAGCATGATAGAAGCATCTTATCTACAACCTTTTCTAGTTTAATTAACCAAAAATTTTTAATTTTTTTTTATAAACCGGTTTTTACGCCACACAACCTTTATAAATAGCCAACATGATTACAAAGAAGCCATTCACAATACATTTCGTAAGAGTCAACAAAACTCAATCAAAGCCGATGGTTTCTAGTAATTCTCCTTCGTATGGTTCCCAAAACACTGCGTTTTGGCACAGCCTCCTTGGGTTAATTTGTATATTTACACTTGTGCTTACGGCAGTCTCAACACCACCTGAAAATCCTGTCAAGTGTGTCTCGGGAAATACAAATTGCACAGTCACAAACTCATATGGAACCTTCCCTGATCGTTCCACGTGTCGAGCTGCCAGCGTGGCATACCCAACAACCGAAGATGAACTTGTCTCTATTGTGGCTGCCGCCACTAAAACCGGACAGAAAATGCGTGTAACCACTCGATATTCGCATAGCATAACTAAGCTCGTGTGTACCGACGGGACCAGCGGTTTGTTCATAAGCACATGGTTTCTAAACCACACTGTGAGAGCCGATGCAGAGGCCATGACCCTGACGGTTGAGAGCGGCGTGACACTTAGGCAGTTAATCGCTGAAGCGGCTATGGTTGGATTGGCGTTGCCTTATGCACCATATTGGTGGGGACTGACCGTGGGTGGTATGATGGGAACCGGTGCTCACGGGAGCTCATTGTGGGGTAAAGGTAGTGCGGTCCATGATTATGTTACCGAGATCAGGATGGTTAGTCCTAGCTCGGTCAATGATGGGTTTGCAAAGGTTAGAGTTTTAAGCGAGACTACGACCCCTAACGGGTTTAACGCGGCCAAGGTTTCTCTCGGTGTTCTTGGGGTTATCTCTCAGGTTTGATTGGTTATTTTTTGTGTGTTTTACTACAAAAAGACAACATCATAGTTCTAAGTCATTTTAATTACAAGTGTTTTTGGCTGTCGTATATATTTTTTTAAAAGGTGACTTTTAATTTGCAACCGATGTTCAAGAGATCGTTAACATATACAATGAGAAATGATTCGGATTTCGGCGAACAAGCCGTGACTTTTGGAAAGAAACACGAGTTTGCGGATTTTTTATGGTTACCGAGCCAAGGCAAAGTGGTGTATCGAAGGGATGACCGAGTTGCGGTCAACACGTCGGGCAACGGTTTGTTTGATTTCTTGCCATTCCGTTCGCAACTCTCTTCGGCTATAGCCATCGTAAGATCATCAGGTGCGACTTTACCTATCTTTCTTTCTAAACCTTTTTTGTGTGAATTGTTTGCATTTAATTAGTGACAAAATAAATAACGATACTATAACGTTTTTCATGAGACAGAAGAAAACATGATCTAACCCAAAAAATTATTTTTGTTCACATTTTTACACAATATCTTTCATTTTCATTGAATTCCTTTAAGAAACTTCATGTATGAAAACTCAACCATTAACCATAAACAATATATATCTGAACCAAAGTCTATCAATGGCCTTATTGTATCGGTAGTTGGTCCAAAATTGAAGAAGAGAGACGGAGGTAATCAGGTGATTCTTGAATTAGTATTGTATAAAATAATAACTCTTGGATCCAAAACCGATATTTTTGAATGATCTTCTAATTAAAGTATGGTTGCCAAGAGATTATAAAGTGACAATTCCAATAATTTTCTTTGATTAAAGTATGGTTGCCAAGAGATTAACAAGTGACGATTCCAGTAATTTTCTTTTAAAATATATCATTTCTATCTACAAATATAAAATTATACACGTAACCTTGATTAATATGTTTTCTTGTATACTATCCAAGAGGAGACACAAGAAGCTTTCAGAGATGCGAATGGGAAGTGTGTAGGAGCCACACTAATCTCATCTACACTGTTTGCTATTTCATACGGTCTGACCAACAATGGTACTTAATTATTTTTTTTTCATTTTTACTTATACATGTTCATTGATGTCACATGCAATCTTTACTTACTCCGACCTCGACGTTTCAAATGTTAACAGGTGTTATATTCACTGGTTATCCGGTAATTGGAAGCCAAAACCGTATGATGTCGTCAGGATCATGTCTAGATAGCCTTCAAGATGGATTAATCACGGCGTGTGCGTGGGATTCGCGTATAAACGGCGAATTTTTTCATCAGACAACTTTTAGTGTTTCTCTCACGCAAGTCAAAAGTTTTATTAACGATATCAAATCTCTTGTCAAAATTGAACCGAAGTCTCTATGCGGCCTTGAGCTCCACTATGGTATTTTGATGCGTTATGTCACATCTTCTCCAGCTTATCTTGGGAAAGAGACGGAAGCCCTAGACTTTGACATAACATATTACCGAGCCAAAGACCCATTAACACCTCGACTTTACGAGGATTTCATCGAGGAAATCGAGCAAATTGCATTGTTCAAATATAACGCATTGCCACATTGGGGTAAAAACAGAAACTTGGCGTTTGATGGAGTGATTAAAAAGTATAAGAATGTGCCCTCATTCTTGAAAGTAAAAGAGAGTTATGACCCGACCGGTTTATTCTCGACCCAATGGACCGATCAGATCTTAGGTATTAAAGGAAACGCGACGATAGTAAAAGATGGATGTGCGTTGGAGGGTTTGTGTATATGTTCGGAGGATGCTCATTGTGCTCCGACCAAAGGCTATTTGTGTCGACCGGGAAAAGTTTACAAAAAGGCTAGGGTCTGCACACGTGTCAGTGGCATAAATGAGGCTCTGTCAGTAAGTTATTAATCTTCATTAATTGCTTCTTATATTTTAAATCTATATGTAAAAAGTTAAAACAAATAAATAAGTAATACGTGGGTGCACTTACACTCCTAGCTCCGCTCCTGCCAACATATGGACCGCATATCCATATATATAGATATAGAGCTATTTCAACCATTACTTATCTTATCTCACATACATAAGTTTTCTATAATTTATTAAAAAGTATATATATATATATTATATTATAATAATAACACCGAACTGATTTTTATTTATTTATAATAAAACCCATAGAGATATCTAATGTTCCAGCGAATTCAGCCGCGTACCACTCCATCTATGACATCACAACCGCCATCTCTTGTAACGAAATCTCCTTTCCACTTGCTCATGTTTGCTCATTTTCTGTTATTTTAAAGTTAGAACAAGAATTTTCCCGCCGGTACACTTATATTTTTTCTCTATCAACCGAAAAATAAAAAGGATCCACCTAATGTGTGTATTTTAGAGTTTGGTATTGTCGAGCCATTCTAAAGTTAGACTTCTTAATTATTAGTTGATTAGTCGTGATTCTAGGGTTTATTGAATATTAGACATACATTTGAGTAGATATGATCATATTGATACTAGTTATCAAAAATATATATATTATGTTATGTTATTTATTATAAGTTTTTTCATTTTTTCTTATTTTAATTTATTATAAAAAACACTAGCAGGAATTGATTGAAACTTTAGCATGGGCTCATTTGTACCATAGTGAAAATTTTAAAACTAGAAAGCATGAGATAACCAATTTTGTATTAATTTAATCAAATTATGTATTTATATCTTGTAATTAAACTGATACATAAAATAAATAATTTTACTTGATAAAAATTAAGATATTAGAAATAATTTAATACTATATTATTCGATTATATGATGTGACAAATTAGTATTGATGTTTTATAATTTATAACTTATAAATTTATTTTTCAATATTCAAAATATTTGAAATCACTGTAAAACGAATTAAATTAGAAATTAACATATTTTATTTTATAAAATAAAATAAAATAAATATTGACTATTAGAAAATGGTTAAAGAGACATATTAATCGAATTTAATTTTATAAATGTTTTTTTGTGCTAAGGTTACAAAAGTAGTAAAAATAAATTAGATATGTGAAACTTTGAAATGAACGAATTACTATATTCAATTCTTATTAATATGTAATTACGTTTATATTAAAATAATTATAAATTTGATTGTAAAAAATAAGATTTAAAACAAACATAGACTATTTAAATCATATATTTGTGTATTTTATTCCATAAAATTATATCCAGTAATATATTTTAAATCAGTGTAAAAGATTTCAACTTAAATCACATAATTTTTATATCTTTTATTTTATAAAAATTATATTATTCTAAAAATTACTTTTAAAACTATAATTTTGCACTATACAACGGATCTAAACCTAGTTATATTTGATAGGAAATGGATTCGTAATTTTTTCTCATCCCCACTTTTTTAATCTACTAATACCAAATACACCTTTCCATTTACGGCTTATGTTTAGGGGATAAAACATATTATATGCTAACGAATAGAAGTATAGGGAATAAAAACGAATAAATTTTTGAGGGTTAGATGGATTAGTGGATATATGTGGTTGAAGTCTTTGATTAAGACCATGTGATACAGATGAAATTAACTTGATAGTCCACTACTAATGGATCGAATGTATTTAAAATTTCTAAATCAGTCAGCATAGAATAAAAGTATACTGTTTGGGTTATTAGATGAAACAGTTTCGAATATATTTAATGAACGTTTTCTCAATTTTTTTTAGTATTCATTTTTTTATTTTATCACAACTTATTTTCTTTTGGGATTTCCAAACGTTTTATTATAATTTTTAATATTAAATATTATAAAGTTGAAGTGTCAATAAAATAGTAAATGGATTTGTTTCTATGTTTTCTATTTTTTTGCTATAAAACTAATTTTGTTAGGTGAAGCAATTTGTTAACACAAATTATAACACCTAAACTTCAATCATATTTACATTCTTAGCAACAAAAAAAATTCTACATCACCCTACCAACTAGCATGAAGTATCTCATTTCAGCCCTTTCTAATTTTATCAATAAAAATATTATATAAAAATCGCACTGAGACAGCCTTTTACACCACACAATCTCTATATATCAGAACAAGTGCACCACTCACGATGCATCTGAAAAGATTCAAATCAACAAAACTCAAACATATTCCATGGCATTTAGTTATTCTCCTTCGTATTGGCGGATCGTTCTCGGGTTATGTTGTATGTTTACACTTGTGTATACGGCATTCGCGACACCTCCGGAAGATCCCGTCAGATGTGTGTCAGGAAACACGGATTGTATCGTCACAAACTCATACGGAGTCTTCCCAGACCGGTCTACATGTCGAGCCGCCAACGTGGCGTACCCAACAACCGAAGCGGAGCTTGTCTCTATCGTGGCAGCAGCCACAAAAGCCAGACGGAAAATGCGTGTAACCACTCGATATTCCCATAGCATTCCTAAGCTCGCGTGCACGGACGGAACCGACGGTTTGTTCATAAGCACAAAGTTTCTAAACCACACTGTGCGAGCCGATACAGAGGCCATGACTCTGACGGTTGAGAGCGGCGTAACACTTAGGCAGTTAATCGCTGAAGCGGCTAAGGTTGGATTGGCGTTGCCTTATGCACCATATTGGTGGGGACTGACCGTGGGTGGTATGATGGGAACCGGTGCTCACGGGAGCTCATCGTGGGGTAAAGGTAGTGCGGTCCATGATTATGTTACCGAGATCAGGATGGTTAGTCCTGGTTCGGTCAGCGATGGGTTTGTAAAGGTTAGAGTCTTAAGCGAGACTACGACTCCTATCGAGTTTAACGCGGCGAAGGTTTCTCTTGGCGTTCTTGGGGTTATCTCTCAGGTTAGATCAGTTATATTTCATTTTTTGGGTTTTAATACAAATCAAGATTATAATCCTTTCTAACTAAGAATTGTTTCTTTTTTGTCCAAAGGTCACTTTTGATTTACAACCTATGTTCAAAAGATCGTTAAAATATGTTATGAAAAATGATTTGGATTTTGATGATCAAGCCCTGACATTCGGGAAAAAACATGAGTTTGCGGATTTCGTATGGTTACCCAGCCAAGGTACAGTTGTGTATCGAGTGGACGACCGAGTAGCGGTCAACACGTCCGGCAACGGTTTGTATGATTTCTTGCCGTTCCGTTCGCAACCTTCTGCAGCACTAGCCGTCATAAGATCATCAGGTTCCTAGCTATCCTTGTTTCTAACCAAAAAAAAATAGCATATTTTTCCCCAAACATATGAAAACATTATCTAGACCTATATTTGAATAAGATGTGGAAACATATGTAATCATGTGATAGTTGAATTAGAGTATACAGTATAAACTTAATTACAACGTCAACCCATGTCCTGGATAAGAAAATAAATTGTTGAAATGATAGAATTATGTTAGTTAGAAAAATAGAATATATATATTTTTCTTTAAGGAAAAAAAAAGAGATATAATATCATCTCTCTCACTCTTTCTTTTAATTGTAAGGGGTTTTTTTTTTCATTGTATAATAATTTAGAGGAGAAGCAAGAGATATTCAGAGATGCGACTGGGAAGTGTACGGAAGCCAAACTAATTTCATCTACACTGTTTAGTAGCTCATACGGTTTGACAAACAATGGTAATAATTAACTTTTGTCGTTTTATTGTACATTTTGGTTGGTTTCACATTGAATACTTATTCACTCCCATCTTCATTGTTTAGATATTGCATTTACCGGTTATCCGGTCATTGGAAGCCAAAACCGTATGATGTCGTCAGGTTCATGTCTAGATAGCTTTCAAGATAGATTAACCACGGCGTGTGCGTGGGATTCACGAATAAAAGGCGAATTTTATCATCAAACATGTTTCAGTATTCCTCTCACGCAAGTCAAAAATTTCATAATCGACATCAAATCTCTTGTCAAGATCGATAGGAAATCTCTATGCGGACTTGAACTCTATTATGGTATTCTAATGCGTTATGTCACAGCCTCTCCGGCTTATCTTGGGAAAGAGACGGAAGCTATAGACTTTGATCTAACATATTACCGAGCCAAAGATCCGTTAACACCACGACTCTACGAAGATTTTATTGAAGAAATCGAGCAAATTGCGTTGTTCAAGTATAATGCATTGCCACATTGGGGTAAGAACAGAAACTTAGCATTTGATGGAGTGATTAAAAAGTACAAGAACGCACCAGCCTTTTTGAAAGTAAAGGATAGTTATGATCCGGACGGTTTATTCTCTAGCGAATGGACGGATCAAATCCTAGGGATCAAAGGAAACGCGACGATTGTAAAAGATGGATGTGCATTAGAGGGGTTATGTATATGTTCGGAGGATGCTCATTGTGCTCCGACCAAAGGCTATTTGTGCCGACCGGGAAAAGTTTACAAAGAGGCAAGGGTTTGTACACGTGTCGGTGACATCAACGCATAAGTATGGTTTAATCAGCAAGTTATATAACTAAAAAACTCCATTGCTTCTTACTTCAGAAAGCCCCATCTGACTGGGTCAATATATTATTATCTATTATGACATGTTATTCACTTTATGAACATTGTTGTAATAACTACTATGCAATTTTTTTATTAAAAAAAAAACTTAATTAATAGCTTCGTTGTTGGTCGCTAACTCGTTATGAATGACAATAACTGTTTATATGCTCTTGCGATGTAATTTAATAGTATCGTTTAAGAAATACAATGAAAGAAAAAATATATATATATTCAACTAAGAAGTAAACTTTTAGATATGTGTGATGTTGTAGGAAAGGTTAAAGTCAAAGTCAAAGTTCCGTATCTTCAAACTCTTTGAGAAGCTTCTCAAATTCGTCCAATCTGTGCCCCCAATCGCTCTTGATCCTTAACGGCCTCACGTTACTGTAATCAACACCGTTATCTCCGGTGGATTCGCCCGCAGAGGATGACAGCTCCACGCCTCTTATCTTCGTCTTCTTCTTTATTTTATCGGCGTTTGATCTCTTTCTTTGAGCTGTCGCTCTCTGAATCGCCCAGAGCACGTCTGATCCACTAATCTCCTTCTCCTTCGGGATTGGTTTGTTCGGGTTCGACTCGGCGGACCGGAGGAGGATTTCTTGGCCTAATCCGCCGAAGGATTCGGATTCGGATGTTTGCGATTTCTTCGGGATTCGCCGGTGGATTCCGTCGTAATTACGCGGCGGAGGCTGTGAATAGCCGACGGAGATTGATCCGGTTAGTCCCCTGAAACATTGAACCGACATCGGCGCCAGTTTCACGGTCCACATCGTTACTGCTGATTTCTTTGTGCAAATTTATCTGTCACTTTTTTATTGAGGTGGTGGAGAGAATCCAGTCCACACACAGACTACAAATCAATAGCTTATTGGGCTTTTAAAATTAGGCCCATTAATTTATTGGCCTTGAGTAGGATGAAATTTCTGACAAAAAAGTATATAGAAATGAATTGTTTTAACAAGCCCAATAAAGGTTATGTTACTATGAAAATCGTAAATAACAGTCCAAATAATTTGTTACACGCGTTGACTTGAGTAGAGAGTTGCATTGAATGACTACAGCAAAATTATTGAATAATACAGGTAGCATATTATAGATGATGATGATTCGTCTAATACATCTTTTGGGTGACAGGTAGCTACAACGAAGGTATTTGACATATATATGACATTGACACCATGTCATGTGACTTCACTTCCTAGTTCCGACGTGTAATCATAATTCAAGTTATGTCAGGCGAACCGGATACTTATGAACCGAGTCACCCCACGGGTTACCCACCAATGACTCGCTCGCCGGAATCGATCTCAACGCTCGCCACACAATACTATTGCATTTGAAACCCGACCCGAACGCCAATTGCCAAACCCGATCTCCTCGCTTGACCCGACACTTAGCCTCGATGTAAGCCAGCTCGTACCACAGAGACGAGCTAGAAGTGTTTCCAAACCGGTGCAAAGTCATTCGAGACGGCTCAATATCAAAATCACCAAGTCCGAGACCTTTTTCGACCGCGTCAAGTAACGCTCTACCACCAGCGTGGATACAGAAATGTTCGAAACATTGTTTAAAATCCGGAACATATGGACTGATCTTTAATCGGAAAAGCTTACTCTTTATAACGCAGAGGATAAACCGGAGCTTTTCAGATAAAGGCAGAACAAGCGGACCAAGTGCAGCTAGATTCGTCTTTAACGTGTCACCAGCAACAACGGTTAGTTCTTTAGACAGCGATACTCCAACAATACCTTTGTCGTCTTCCTTTTGGTTAGCACAATTGTAATGTTTGTCGCTAGCTCCTTTGTGAGTTCTAACGAGTTGAGTCAACTCGTACTTAGACCGAACTCGATCTTGGCTCCTGTTTGAGAGCAAAACCGCAGCACCTCCTACCCGAAATATACAATTAGGGACTAACATGGACCGGTCGTTGCCTCGATACATGCTAAGAGTCATGTTCTCCGTGCTAACAATGACTGCATAGGTATTAGGGTTTGCTTTAAGAAGATTCGCGGCGAGATCAACGGAGATAGCGCCTGCGCTGCATCCCATACCGGAGAGATCGTATGTTTTCACGTCGGTTTTGAGCTTGTACCGGTTTACGATCATGGACGAGAGAGATGGGTTAGGGTTAAACAAGCTACAGTTTACAATGAAGATTCCAATTTCTCTCGGTTCGACTCCAGTTTTCTTAAATAGTGAGTTAAGAGATCCGAAGATGACTAATTCGGCTTCATGTCTTGCCTCGAACATTGATGGTGTTGGTGGAGAGGTCAAGATGCAGCGTGGGGCGTACGTATCATCTCCTAAACCGGATCGGTTTAGTATCCTCATCATGAATTGGATTGTTTCTTCCGTGTAGAGTTGAGCACCTTTGGCCATGTTGAAGAACGTTTCGGATGAGATTTTGCAAGAGTCGGTGGGTTGGTGACATGAGAAGTCGACGAGGTAAACTGGTTTGGATCGGGTTCTTGAGTAGGCATACAAGAAGATGGATATGATGACTACACCGATCTTGACCGGGAAAGAAGAGAAGAAGTCCTGATGAAAGTGAAGTGGATGAAGTTGCCAGAGATAGAGAACGAAAATTGTAAACAGAGGAAAGTTAAGATTTGCCATTGAAATGAACAATATGAGAAAAAAAGTTGGTTGGGTTTTAATTTATAAGCAACGTACAATCCAACCTTATTTAGGGTATGAATAGACAATGCGGGGGTTGCGTTAAGGGCATGTGTGCCGTGGTGTGCGTTTCAATGCTACCCTTTATAATAAAAATGTGCTATCGAAAGTTATACAAATAGCCATAGGTGAAAGCATTTTTAAAACAAAGTTTGTAATCTTTTTAGGCCGCATTGCAAAAAAAAAAAAAAAAAAAAAAATTATGTCCGGTTCAAACAATACTAAAATCTATCTCAAATCACTAATTAAGCATTTTAACCATATATACTGGAAATAAAGGGTTATATTAATTGTTAACCTTTTTATTACCAAACACAGACCGTTTTCTGATTGGTTGGCGTCGAGTGCACATGGCTTTCATAAGTATATGATCAGTTAAAGTTTTATATATTTAAGGTATCGGCTTTGAAACTTTTACAATTTTACGTGGAAAAGTGTGTTAGAATAATGTGATTTACCTCGAATTGATATATGTGGTTAACAGATTAATCCAAAAGAGGAAACTCGAAACGACTCCAAAGAGAAAGATAATTTATTGCATATCAGCGGTCGGTTGGAGACTTGTCAGCCTATTTTTAATTATAGATGAAGTGGTAAGTGGCTGGCCAAGTTGGTAGTGGACCAATGGAAAAATAAAGTATTCGTACATTCTCGGTGAGATAGTTAGTTGGTCCATTTAATTTACTGAAAACCATATACATATTAATTCACAATTATTTCGCAGCCAGATATTGTTGTATCTAACAATACACAAAGTCATCACAGTTAATTCAACACTTAATAAGTACCTCATTTGCAGATCTTTATAAATATATCTATGAATGATGATTGCAACGAACAAAACAAACTAGATCATCATGAACGCTGTATTATGTTCGCCAAACAAAAACTTGTATGTGTTAGTGTAATGTTTTAATTTGAAGCCTGGCGCTACAAATTTGGAGTGTTTAGAATGTTTTGTTCTTAACATACTCGACTTACTTTAATACAATGTAAAAAATCAAAGCGCATCAATCAAAACAATGATATTTGGAAGGGAAACAAAGCCAGTTAAAATGGTGTCAATTTTTTTTTTTTTTTTTAATAGATTTTTTTTTTTTCTTTTACAGATTTTGATAGCTGCTATATGTTTTTTAAAGTCAGCATTCGACATGTGTTATGCTATTTTTCGCTGGTTCGGTCGGGTTTGCATTGATTGTATCGTTGTACTGTTCAAAGCCTATATACGTACTGATATACATTATATCGATCATATCTCTTAGTCTCGCTTTTGTTTACGGTCTTGTCTATTTCTATTTTTCAGCGTTGTACTTTGGATATTTTTATAATGAAGTAGTAGTTTAAAATAAAAATAAAACATGATAAAACGAGTACTTGGTTTTATTATGTCAAGTGGTACTTACAATCTAGCTAGTACTCTTATTGGATGATGGGTTAATGTTACAAAAAAATAAAAAAAAAGAATTAGAATTTGATCGAAGAATTTTGGAGTATTCTTATTTAGGTTTCAGATGATGCGTATTCGTATCCGGAGATTTTCAATGTATGCAACACAGATTGATCCAACTGATTTTTTTCCAACAATCATTTTGGGAATCAAAAAAATGTGGGTTGAGTTTCAATGTAGATGTTACACATGAATACATTATGATTTTTAAAAATAATTATCTGTTATTTTTGTTTGAAATTAAGATATATTTTGCTGTATTTGAATTGGTTGTTTGCTTTTTTGTAGGTTCACTTTTTTCGACGAGATACTTAAGGTTATCTCTGCTCAGCTTAACTAAACTTATAGATAAAAACATTTGGCGCGAAGAGTGACAATTATGTATTTTTCAAAAAAGAGTAAATGGTGGTGGTTCACGTAACATATTGTTTTCGACTTCACAAAATTAGTTCGAGCGATCATCAGATATCAAGAAAGTTAATCAAATTCACATATCTAAGCGATAGTTACAACGTTATTGATTAACTTATTCTAGGTATCGTAATAAAATACATCTCACGAATATATTGGATTATCTATGTAAATCAATTTCAGATCTTAATAATTAAGCAGATTACAATCATCCTCATTGGGGTAGGACCTCAGAAATTTCTTTCTACTATTGTGGTTGCATGAAGGTTGAAGTTGAAAGATGACGATGTATAAATTATTGGAATAAAATTTGTAATAAATTAGACAGCATCACATCATATACTTGTATTTTTTTGTTAACAAAGATAATCCGAACCGAAGCGGGACTAGTATCGGGATGAAAGAGCCGGCCGGAATCACTCGTCCACTGGGCTGAATTTAATCAAGTCCCAATTGGCCCACTCGCCAATGATTGGAACAGAGTAAGATTTTCTCTCAGATAATAACTTTCTTAAATAAAAAAAAAAAGATCCGACCAGAGATAAGATCTCACATGCATATTGTTCCAAGGCTTCGGTTTTGTTCTATTCAATTTTAGGTGAACCAATTGTCAAAAACCCCGTAAGTCGGTATGAATGAACAAGAGTCCCCAAATTTTAAGAAAATGACATGAGATAACGTCTGATCTCTTTCATTTCAATTTTTGGCATTCATTTGATAAACTTTATACCTATTGCAAACAATCAACACCTATTATCATATTTCACGGTATTATTTTACACTCTCAAGCAGGAAAAAAAAAAGGAACAAAAAGTAGGTAAGTAAATTTTACCAAGGCAAAGAAGAGAGACGTGAACCCCAAGCTTCTCGTCCTCTTCTTCCTTCATCTTGATTACTTACAAGAGGTTTCTTTGTCGATTTGCTTAACTGAAACAATGGATGCTTACACAGCCTCTGAACAGTCCCAATATTTTCAGGTATATCTTTATGATCGTTTCTCTTCTTAATGTTCCAAAACTCTTCTTCGTTGTCAGCCTCTAGCTTACACAGAGTAGCCACTCTCACGAACTTAGGGTTATTGTTGGGTTTTTTAGGGGGTAATATCTCAGAGTGTTGTGATTCCCATTCTTCTGAAGGATCTGATGTTTGTTTCTCGATCCACCTTGCTTTCACATCTGCGTTTTCCCTCTCTTTAAGGTTCATTAAGATCAAAGTCTTGAGAAAGTTCATCACTTGTACCGCGTGGATCAATGCGATTAAAGGATCTGCCATCTACAGTATCAAAACATTTTCATGAGAATAAAATAACTATATTTAAAACATCAGAGCTTTCATTAAAGAAAAGCATTTTTTTTACTGACTTGGGTCATGTTTGGAGCAAAGACCATAGCTACATTCCGAGCATTCATTTTGTTGAACTGTTCATGCTCCACCACGTCAGCCATTAAGCCGATGGCCCAATCAAGAAGCGCAGATTCAACTGAAGGAAGAAGAGTCACGAGCCTGCTACAATCTTCTTCTGTGTTACATTTCATCACTTGCTCTGGTGTCAACACATCAAGCACTCCTGTTGGTAGCTCCCTAAACCAGGCCTGGACCAATAAATAGAAAACGAACATAAAAAATCAAACCTTTGAACTTAAAAAGTTGAAATAAACTAAAACTTTGTTTTCTTTTAAACACCTTTATTAGACCCGCCAAGCAATGAACATCGATTCCACGTTGTACTAAACCGCGGTTTAGCTGTCTTCGTACATGCTCTTCTTTGCCATTGTCTGGATTTATTCGGAATACACCTTCTGCCTTTAAGGCAACAAAACAGTCACACATAATATCAGAATTCTTTTGATTCGAAAGTAATGCAAATTGGTATGCGTAAGAAGAGATTAGAGGCTTACTCTAAGACCTCCTTCCGTATAAAGACGATTCTGCATCCTGAGAAGGATTGTTGGGACGCTATTTCCTCTGTTGTCGTAGGAGCATTGCATCGACTTTGCTGATACTCCAAAGACACTCACACTGACACATACAAAGAAAGAAAAAAAAAAACTGTGACACCTAGACAAACCAATCTAGTTTAACTCCATAGTTCGATCAGTACAAAAAAAAACCAATTTTATGTCAACATTAGTGAAAACTAACGAATTTGATGATAAAGAAAAAACAGTCTTTATATGTGTACAACCATTTACAGAAACATATACGGTCGTTCGGTAAAAAACAACCAGTTCGAAATTAGTCTTTTACTCCTTAAAAATAAAAGTTTGCAGTGGCCCCCATTTTGTAGAGATCCATATATATAATTAATGACTAAATTAATTATAAGGAAGAAAATAGATTTGTGGTGTATGTTTTTTCTACGATGTTTTTATCGATTAGACAAAGTCATGAATTTTGTTCTCTTATTTGCATCTATTGGAATAGAATTGATGTAGGAATTGTTATTATTGTTTTGTCAAATTTGTTATATAATTTGGTTTTGCTTTCTGCCTTGACCTTTCGTGAGTTAGAATATTTGGTTCTTGAATTTTAAGATTTTTTTATTAATCTTGTAGGATTAGAAAAAAAGAAGTAAGAGAATCTTCTTCTGTGAACAAACACATGTCGTATTCATGCATTTAACGTAAATAACAACTATCTTAATGATTCTATCCAACACAGTAACATGTCAAATACATATTTCCAGCAACGAAAATAATAAAGTATTTTTATCAAGAGATATGAAATTAATATCTCAACGAAAATCTCATAGTTGAATTCAAAGTATTATATAATCATTCGTGGTAATAATAATTAACGGACCTGGCGCTAGGAGCTCGAGGATGAACCTCCGGTTCAAGCTCAGAGGGAAGACCGAGAAAACCATTAAACCGGTCGAAAGTAACGTGACTAACGTGCTTAACCTCCGTCGGCCAACCTATATCCATAGACGCCGCCACGTCATCATCACCTCTCTCCATAGTACAAGACATCACCAGCGACTTCCTCAGAACCGCCCCAAGAATGTCGAGGATCGTGAATTGACCCGAACCGGGTCCGGATCTCAACCCGTGTGAGCTCAACGGCGTAGATACGTCGTAGTAGTCTGTGCTCGTAGTGCTATATTCTTCTTCGTAGTCGTCGTCGTGGTGGGTATTGTCGTATATGTCTGGACCGGGTCGGGTCGGTTTGAAGTCTGGAAACCCGGTATATCCGGTAGACTTTGATCGCGAGAAGTTAGTCATCGTTTTTTCGGTCTGCTCGGAGAAAATGAGAGAATGTAATATTAATGGTGGAGTTAAGCAGAAAACGAAGCTTTGAATGTGAGAGAAAGGGAGAGAGAGAGAGGGATATAAGGGACCGTTTGGTGAGAAAGAAAATGCGAGAAAACGAAGGAAAATTTACAGATAATCGCGTAGAAACAAAGGGACGAATCTTGTTTCTTATTTTAACTAGTATGTGTTTTTGTTTTTCGGGTCTGTGTTTAGTGGATAGGGAGAAAGAGTGACGGAGACGTAAATGACAAGTGAAACCACCTTAACATTCTTGTAATGGTATAAAAAAAGAAGATAAAAATATACAAATATATTTTTAGTGGATAGAAATATATATTAGAATAGTGAGACGGCTCGTGACGCTGCCTATGAGATGATTAGGCGAGATTGGTGACAAGTAAGAATGGGGGACATAAGGAGTCGGTGTTATTTTGGGAACTTTCTTTGATTTTGTTTTATTTAATGTACATGTTTAGTCATAGACAATTTGATTTCTATGGCTCTTGAGTGTCTGTAACTCGTGATATTAGAGAAAATGATCATTTAATAAAATTTTCAAACTAATAATTCCACATATTAAATCTCTAAACTGATGTTGGCTTTACCAAAATAATAAAAATAAATTAACATAAACAATATATGGGAGTCGTTAAGTTAAATTCCCGATATGTGTTTTGTATTTTGTTTAAATCATATTATTCTCCAAATTGAAATCTTTAAATGTCTAAATCAATTTTTCTCCAAATTGATTTCTTTAGATCAATCAAATCCATTACTGAGCAGAGGTGAATTTTGACAGTGAACTTGAATTTTAACAATGACATCGTGAAAAAACATAAATTTTGTTATCCACAGATAGAACTATTTTCTATATAAATACAATGATTTTACACTTTAAATTTATTAAGTGATTTTTTTTCTAACTTTTTCCATATTTCTATTTGTTAATCAATGCAACTTAAATAAAATTGTGTATTATATAATCGGAAAATAAGAATGTATAACTTGTAAAAATTTAAGAAAACACAGTTTTTGTTTTGCTCAACTGTTAACTTTATAAAAATATAAGCACCATTAATGTTAAACATCACCATTAATAGAACGTCGTTGTTAAGTGGGGGCTACGATAATTCGACATCACAAACACGACTTCGCTGTATTGTCTTGGCTATTTTTTTGTTTTGTTTTCGGGATACGTCGTCACATGATTACATGTGAACTGGTTCGTCGTCATTCTCGTAAGATGTAAGACGTCGCAATGATTCTAACTGTTTAGGATTCGTTTAAATTCTATTTATATTAATGAAAAGAATTGATGATCTGTATCTAAATATTTTCATACAATCTAATTCGATCGGTGATAACTTCTTTTAATAACTCATAGCTAGCTCAAGTCGTGCTTCTATAGTTCAAGCTCAATGATAACTAAATGCGTTATTTATTTGTTTAAATTTAGAAAACGATCGTACTGGTATTTATTCCATATCATCATTATTGGTATAAGCTTTTTCTTTCCATAATTACCACTTAATCCCAATGTACTCTCGCTATTTCAATCATTTTTATTTATCAATTTAATTGATAAATTAGTCATTGTTTTCAATTATAAGTAGATAGATTATGGTTTTTTCTCTCTGAAGTCCAACCCCGTATAATATTTTGTGAAACTATATTATATATCATCATGACAAAAAAGAGGCTACAATAGTATAGAACTAAGACCGTTATCTGTTGCGCCATATTATTATTTGGTTATAAATCTATACAGTATATTGACGGTCGCACTTACTGAGCACTGGTTCACGTGATATATCCTCTGTTTCCATTCATGGCGTTGGCATTGCCGTACGATGAAGACATTATAACAAACATTTCGACGGTTCACGTGATGTCTCATGCACTTTTAGTCTTTTATGAGTTTATTCACCTAATGTTCATATAATTTAATGTTACCTTCTCAATATGGTCACTGGAAATGTAATCAGTAAATATTAGAACTAAATGATTAAATAAATCTCCGGGGTTTTCTGCGCGTCGCCATCTTAATTGTCATATATAAATGTTTTTTTTTTTCAACTTAAGCATAAAGTTTTCTTTAGCTAAAGTAACATTTTTGCTTTCATGATTATTCCCGTCGACGCGGACAAATGTTTGCCATTACATGAACTTTTAACTTTCAAGGACAATAACTATTTGTTAATTACATGTTAACAACTGTAGTCAACATTGCAATAATATGAAAAATTAATGAGATTTCAAACAAAATAAGATGTTGTTTCAGTAACTCCTATTTAGGTAGTTTATGAGCTTTGACATAATATCTGAATAAGACAAATTAAATATGAAATGTTTAACGATCTTTAAAAGAGATTTGGTGAAGGCTAGACTGAAAACTATAATCTCGAATGAATGTGTTAGACAACCTCCATTAAAATAAATGACAAGAAACTATATCTACCAATTTTTTCACCAATTAGTTTTGAGTTTGCATTACGAAAGTATTTACAACTATCTATAAATATATATATATATATATCGCATACTATTACTTTTTAGTAGATTTTGCGGGTTAATCAAAATCATATGATATGTTAATAATGTACGAATTACTGTTTAAATCCAGTATATGAATAATTACAAAGTTAAAATTGTCGTACTTGTTGATGAAAATTCAACGGTTTCGGTAATAAAGATCAATTACCAATCGAATAAATATTGAGGTGGTTAGTGATGGTACAAAACGCATTCGCGGAATCTAAAATGTGCAAAGATGGCTTTCATACTTAGCAATAAATAATAAATAAAAAAAACATGTACGCTGATACAATGCATAATTGCAAATGGGTTTATTCAAAGAAAATATTTTAGTAACGTACTTAATAAAATATTATATATATTTAAGTTTGTGTGATTTAATCATTTCATTTATAGTTAGCTAGGATGCCAATAAGAACAAAAGCTTTGATAGCAAACAAGCTAATATAAAAACAATCTGACACCAGAGAGTAAAATTAGTTAATTATGGTAAAATTTGGCTCCATTTAAAGAGTGCTTTTCAAGTAATCAGACACAACTGTTAAGAATGCAAATCAACACAAACAGATAATGAATCAATATACTTTCTGTATCTTATATATATATTTTTGTTTTTGTTTTTATAAACCAAACTAGTGGTTTTCAGTTCTTTTAGTGTAGATTTTCCCTAATATTCGATGGAATAGCTATCATTTTGCGTCAAATCGATCCGTTTAATGTACTTTTCGGATATATGAATATTAGTTTAAAACATTTAGATAATTAAAAACACGTGACTATATACATAGTTTTGCAGTGTCAGATCGTTAGTCCATATATATATGATTAAAAAATCATCGATCTTATTGAGAATGTGATATATATATATATATATATGCGCAATCCAACAACTCCAAAAATGCCGGTCCAAATGTTCGACTGCATGCTTCTTGCAGAAGCAAAACTATAAATAATTTAATAATTTTACATCAATATGTATTTTATATAAACTACAACATATACGCATTTATGTATAGAAAATGGATTGGAATAATTGTTAAGTTGACAGGAAAGTGACATTGACACATATTCGTATGTTTTTTTTAATAATGCATGTTAACTTCAAAGTTACTCTTGGATTCTTAAATTGTTTCGTCACTAAATTTAGGTGTTGTGGCAACGACCTTAACCAAAACCACACCAAATAGTGTATATATAGAGAGATAAGTGCCCTTTTCAATGCTTCGTTTGATTTAATCCTTCTACCATTGTGGCAACGATTAGTTATATTGCTAATGCATTTCAATAATTATATATAATATATCGTGATGAAAGAATATCAAGTGTTCTACCTGGTATTCTTTGAACACTCACAACAACCTTTAGATTGTTAGCGATACGTTGGGCTCGACTGCTTTGGGTCTAACCTTTTGGATATGCTATGATTTTAACATTTCGGGATTGTATTTTCAAGAAGAATAATAAGCCGAAAATTGTGAAAATATGTACATATTTTTATAATATTATTAAACTGCTGAGAAGAAAATATTAATATACTAAAGTTAAACAATAGACTGTGTTGGCCATATTGGACATAAATACAGACGATGAAGAGCTCGACGAATGTGTATTGGATTTCAAAACATACGCTACGTACCATATCAGATGAATATAATATAAATCTAATACATGAGCTGATATTTGCAGAATATAAAATACTTCTCTAGTTTTTTTATTGGATATTTTGTGATAATTCCAGCTTATTACCAAATTACGAGCTAAAATGGGTTAAATTATATGCGAATATCATGTTTTGTTAAGTTAAATTTTGCTGGTTTGTATATTTCTCAACCCCTTTGATGATACAAGCAAACTGTTTAGTTTTACTTCTAAGCTTTTAGTTATGGTCTTAGACTCTTAGTTGAAGTTATAATTTTTTTCGAGGTTTTATTTGTAAAAATATATTCAACTATAATCTGCCTCTCACCTACTTGATAGTAATGCTTGTGTTAAGTCTCCCCAGTCCCCATACCCATAGACGTCGCTTTACCAAATTAATTACCACTATACTTTTTATAATATTTTCATAATTGGATTTAATGTCACATTATTTCCAACTAATTTGAGCTAGAACCACAAACCATGAAGAAATGCGAGCGGCGATATATATTTGTTAATACTGATATTAACTCTATAAAAAAAGTAAAACCATATTACATAAATTAATACTGAAAGATTTCAAAGACAAATATTTGTTAATAAATATAATTTTAATATCTTATCCATTTCAACGTAAATAACTTTTATACCAAGAACAAACAAGAAGCAAGTTTACAAATATCAAATCTCCATGTGATTGCAGTAAATAATCGCTTTACACATGGATTTATTCCAGTTGATATCTTAAAATATAATACACATTAATATAGTAGTATATATTTGGGTCCCTATATATTTTGCCAGTATAACTAGTAATATCCAAAATAGATACCTTTTTCCGAAAAAGAGTGATAATTAATTTGAAAAAAAAAAATACTACTAGTTTATAAGGACGAACAAAAAGAAAAATATTATTTCCAAATAAGAGTAAAAGCTGTAATCACGCCTTGTGTTTAATTATTAGCAATCACATTTAAAAGCGTGGGTAAATTCGACTAAACGGTGTAGATTTTGCCACGTAGGATAACGTAATCCGTTTTTCGAACTTTCCGACCAGGTCGCAAGCACCTCCATCATGTTGTGAGAATCGCCAGTATGGAAACTCCGTTTTAGTATATGCAATAATGCTAATCCACGTGTCTTTAATAAATCCGTCGGTCTTTACAAAAAACCGTTTTACTATTTTAATTTTGTTAAAATCTCTTACAAATTTGATAAAAGGAACCAAAAAGTAACAAAAGACAAAACAATTAAAGGGAAAAGGAAAGCGTAAAAGAACTCGTACTACCATTATAATAAGAAAAGAAAAGACATAGGGACAAATAACACATTAGTATTTTTTATTTCACGAACTGAATTTGTAAGTGTACAAATATTTTCTTAAATGGTAGCATTACTCGGACATACCTAACCAAAATGAATAAGCCTAAACATTATAATAACCAGAAAATATCTTGCAGAGTTAAGTATCAAAATATTGATTCCAAATAATAGAATCTTTTTTTTTTTTTTTTTTTGTCAAACTAATCCAGTATATATGATTGAAATATTCATACAATTCGAAGATACTAAATAATTTTTTAAAAAAAAATAATAGAGACGGTCCAAATCACTCGAAAACATAAAAATATTTTATCTAATTTTAATTAGATACTTATATTACTTTAATTCAATACAGTTATTTTTGTTATATTGTTTATATTTGGATCAAATACCAAAAAAAAAAAAAAGAGAGTTAAATATCTAGAATTGATAAAATACAAACTCTATATTCTCCCGACCTCTCTCACTTCAGACACCGATTCACAATAAGGAAAAAAAATAGTTTTCTTGATCAAACATTACTATATAAAAACGGAAATTTAAGATACTAAGCAAAAAAAGATAACGGAGTAGCGGAAGGGTAGTTTTTGAATGCTGTAACGAGTTCAATGGTTCACACACACATTAAAAGAAAAAAGGCCAAAAAAAATCGTCGAGATCTCCACCTTCCATTTTAGCATCTCAGATGTTAATCCAACGGTTATTACTGAGAAAAAAAGAAGAACAGAAACACCACTGTCCCGTTCCGTTTCTGTTTTGCCTTGTCACTTTGGTTTCTCTTTTGTCTCTTTTAACACTGCCTTGTCGTCTCTGTCTTTCTTCTTCTTCTTCTTCTATCTCTCTCTTATTCCTTTCGTTTATCGTTTTCCTCAAAAAAAAAAAAAAAACATTTTAGATCTCTCTTCCTTTTGATCGGATCCGTATAGTCTCTCTCTCTCTCACACAGTCAGCTCCCCGAATGCCTCAAATTTGATTCTCCTTTTTTGAGTATTAGCGATGGGGCAATGTTACGGGAAAGCTAATCAGAGTAAGCAGAATGTCGGAGACGAACCTAACACGACTACTTATGTTGTCTCCGGCGACGGTAATCAGATTCAGCCTCTTACTCCTCCTGGTTACGGTAGAGCTAAGAACACTCCGGCTAGGTCTTCGAATCCGAGTCCTTGGCCTAGTCCTTTCCCTCATGGATCAGCGAGTCCTCTTCCTTCCGGCGTTTCTCCTTCTCCAGCGAGGACTTCCACTCCGAGGCGATTCTTCCGACGCCCTTTTCCTCCTCCCTCTCCTGCGAAACATATTAAGGCTTCCTTGATCAAACGGCTTGGAGTGAAGCCTAAGGAAGGCCCGATCCCGGAGGAGCGTGGAGCCGAGACTGAGCAGTCCCTTGATAAGAGCTTTGGATATGGCAAGAATTTCGGGGCAAAGTATGAATTGGGGAAGGAAGTGGGTCGAGGGCATTTCGGTCATACTTGTTCTGGCCGTGGGAAGAAGGGAGAGATTAAGGATCATCCCATTGCTGTCAAGATTATCTCCAAGGCTAAGGTCTAACTAAAATCTCCCTTCTTTTTTATTTTTCTATCATCATCATCCTATTGTTTTTGGGATTCTAACATTCGATTTTTGTTTCTACAAAGAATCTATGGAGGTTGTTTTTTTTGGAATATATGTAGTGAGTAATGCTTCACATTGTGCTAATTGAGGTAGTGAAAGCAGATTCTTGGGTTTGGATAATGGCTGTGGGATAGTGAATTGTCTTTTTCTTACAGCAGCATTCTTTGAGAGGAACAGTGTTGTCTCTTTAGATGGGAAAATCTTTTGTCTGGCAGTTACTTTAGCAAACCGTAATGTGAACTTCTGTTGATTTGTCTGCATTCGGACATGATGGCCTTCAAAGAATCTCAAGTGAGAGTTTCATATTCTAATGTTTCATGAACGTTGTATTTTTTTTCATGCGTTTGTTTTATTGTACTAGTGATGCTCGTTGTCACATTTAGGTTACATTCTGATTTACTTAGCATGTTATCGTCTTCCATGTAATATTCGTTGGCTGTTTCATCGTTAGAAAAAAAGAGGATTGATGACAAACGTAGATTAAGAAATCTTTGTCTAGCTGCGTGGTGGGATACCGTTTTGTCTGGATTCGGACTTGATGTTGAAGTATGGGTTTCACTTTCGAATGCTCGTGGTTTTTGTCCCTTCACCTTGACGTCACATTGTGATGACAATTGCGCTATCCGTCTCATCGATAAAACAAGCAAAAGCGAGTTGAGCATGTTATCTTTTGACTGAATCATATTTCTTTACTTGGCAGATGACAACAGCAATCGCAATTGAAGATGTTCGCAGGGAGGTGAAGTTATTGAAATCATTATCTGGGCACAAACATCTAATCAGATATTATGATGCATGTGAGGACGCCAATAACGTATACATCGTCATGGAGTATGTCTTGTTTCCCATATCATAACAGATATTCAATGTTTAATCTCTCCTTCGGATTGTTGTCTTACTTTTATGCAATTTTTTGGAATATTTATTTGTAACCAGATACACCTCGTAACCAATTATTACTTACGATCGATGTTTTGGTTCTACCTGACCAGGTTGTGTGAAGGTGGAGAACTTTTGGACAGAATTTTAGCAAGGTATATGATCGGATTGCTCTTGGATTTTCTCAAAAGCATTTATTCATATCTATGCTTTCTTGTGTCTCAGGGGTGGAAAATACCCAGAGGATGACGCAAAGGCTATCGTCGTACAAATTCTAAATGTGGTTTCATTTTGTCATCTCCAAGGAGTTGTGCACCGGGACTTAAAGCCAGAGGTTCTGTCTTTTCTTAAACTCTCTCTATCTCTTATCTCCAGTACCAATACTCACATTCATTAAAAACTCTCCTGCTACCTTGTTTTCAATAGAATTTTCTATTTACATCTAGCCGCGAAGACTCAGACTTGAAGCTTATTGATTTTGGTCTCTCGGACTTTATCAGACCCGGTAAGATGACTTTTCATACTTCAGCCTTCCTTGATTAGCTTTTTTTGTTGCCGCCTAATAGTGAACTTTTTTGTTTGGTTGTTTAACTCCTCTATACAGATGAAAGACTGAATGATATAGTAGGAAGTGCATATTATGTGGCGCCTGAAGTTCTACACAGATCGTATAGCCTTGAAGCTGATATATGGAGTATTGGAGTTATTACATATATACTCTTATGTGGAAGCAGGCCTTTCTGGGCACGCACAGAATCTGGAATCTTTCGCACTGTGCTAAGATCTGAACCGCATTACGATGACTTACCTTGGCCTTCTGTTTCATCAGAAGGTAAAGAGTTTGTGAAACGACTTCTCAACAAGGACTATAGGAAACGAATGTCTGCAGTTCAAGCTTTGAGTGAGTTTTTTCTTTCTTTCTCTCTCTTTCCACCTGGAATCACAATTAACTTCAACTTGGAGTTACATTATTGTGAACATTACAAAAACTGAAAATCTGTTTTATTTATTGTTTTTAGCTCATCCATGGTTACGGGATGATAGACGTGCGATTCCTTTAGATATTCTAATCTATAAGCTGGTCAAAGCCTATTTGCACGCAACCCCTCTTAGACGGGCTGCTTTAAAGGTAACGCCTTTCGTCTTTTTTCACACAAAGTTGGAGGATTCCTAAAGTATATATATATATTCCCGAAGTTGGTTAGAGTTGAGTTACAAGATTTAAGTAGTGATATGTTTTGTAAATTGAATCCAGGCTCTAGCAAAAGCGTTGACCGAGAACGAACTAGTTTATCTTAGAGCACAGTTCATGCTCCTGGGACCAAACAAAGATGGAAGCGTCTCCCTCGAAAACTTTAAGATGGTAAGTTAGTCAACCTAAAGAAATGCCTTTTTTAATTTTAAAAAAAAAAACATGGCCATATCAGTTTTCTGGTTTTTTCCTTTTTTAATCTTAAAAGCTTAAGTAATCTCATTTCTCAGGCGCTTATGCAAAATGCAACAGACGCAATGAGAGAATCCAGGGTTCCTGAAATTCTTCACATGGTGAGGACAAGTATATATATATATATATAAACAGAAAATTAAAGTTTTGTTTAGACCTTGCATTTTGCTTGGATTTTAAAATAATGTGTGTTTGACAGATGGAATCTCTAGCGTATAGAAAGATGTATTTTGAAGAGTTTTGTGCAGCAGCAATTAGCATACATCAGCTAGAAGCTGTTGAAGCTTGGGATGGTATTGCAGCCGCCGGTTTCCAGCATTTTGAAACCGAGGGAAACCGAGTGATCACAATCGAAGAACTAGCAAGGGTAAATGATGTTTAACTAATCTTATACATTGAACCGGTTTCGGTCTTGCTCTCTCGTTTTTGAGGGATCTAAATTTCAAACCGGTTATTGAACAGGAACTGAATGTGGGTGCGTCTGCTTACGGCCACTTGAGAGAGTGGGTGAGAAGCAGTGACGGGAAGCTGAGTTTCTTAGGGTTCACTAAGTTCTTGCATGGAGTTACTCTTCGTGCTGCTCATGCAAGACCTCGCTAGTCCTTTATTCTTTTAGTTTTTTTTCTTTTATATATCTTCATCAGAACAGAGTAATTTATAGATCTGAGAGCCATGAGGGGTATATTTGTCCGTTTATTTTTTTGTCTTTTCTTTATCATATTTTATAGAGTTTAATTTGAAGGTACAGA
Source organism: Streptanthus diversifolius (assembly GCA_039880935.1). Classification (NCBI taxonomy): domain Eukaryota; kingdom Viridiplantae; phylum Streptophyta; class Magnoliopsida; order Brassicales; family Brassicaceae; genus Streptanthus; species Streptanthus diversifolius. The sequence goes on along the minus strand of JAXGFM010000022.1, from coordinate 23,550,404 downwards.
AAATATCAAGACGATAAGGAGAAGAAACAAAATGTGCATAAGGTAGATGGATTTGACTCATTTTTTGCAATATATTACATAAATAATAACACTATGGTTTCGAGTAATATTAATTTGGAAGATTTTCCTTTTAAATACTTATTACATTTACATTTATCTTTAAGCAAATCACTTCATTCCTTTGGAAGCTTTTGATATTATAATTAGTATTGTTTTTGATTCATAGACAAGAAAGACCAACTACTAAACCAACAAAATGCAATTTTTGAAGGGACAATAAAGTTACGCTGTCCTAGTCACCAAATTAAAATTGAAACGAAAAGTTATAATAAAAAAAAAAATAATTAGTAGTAGTAATAAGATAAACCCAAAAAAAGCTAAGCCTTTCCTTTTCTGTAATGGTGCCGACAATCGAATCATAACCATCTATTACAAATTATGACAGTGAGGTGAGTGGGTTTGTTCTTACCCATTAGTCTACGGAAATACAGGGATTCTACAAAGCTCTTTTTATTTTCTGAAAGTAACTCATCTTCTTTAAATGTTTGAAGTGTATTTTTTTGTTTCTTTCACAAGGATAGGTCTTTGGAAAAAATATTGTAATTGACACATAGCAATTCAAGTTAATAAATGTAAGTTCTAAAACATAAAACTTGAAAGGAAAAAAATAGTAATACACAAATATAATTATTATAGTAATAAAAACAGTTCCGAGTTTTATCTTTTGCTCGTGTGTGTGTGGTTGGTGAAACAGGATCTTTGGAATTAACGCATGAGAGTAAAGACTCTGAAGGACGAATACTCACCTCTTAACATTGAAAGATGTATTATTATTTACTTCAATGTGTATCAGCGTATGTAACGTAAAATCTTTATTGATTAGTATACAGTATTAATCAATTTTAGAGAAATGAAATTGAATGCTTTAAAGGATCAGCCGTTACAATAGAAGAGATAATGGAAATATTTTAAACAAAAAAAAAAGAATGAGAGAATCTATCCTTTTTCTATATTGGTTATAATTATATTTGATTTTGTTTCTTGTCGTCAATTTTTTTTTTTTTGAAAATACCACTTTTATTCTTGATTATTCAGTTTTACCAGTAAGATCCAATATTATCACAATTTTTTATGAAACTTTCAGTAAAATTAGATAATACCTAATTTATGTACTATCCTTAAACCTAAAATTTGTGTTGTTTTTTTTTAAAAAAAATAATAAAATAAAATTTGTTGTTTGCAACTCAAATGTATTTCCGATATTTTGGAATATTTCTTTTATATACCTCTCTTATAATATTATGTTATTTCCATTGACTAAATAACAAATGCAAATTTCCACACAAAAACTGTCATCTTCATTTTCTTGTGATCATCGTCATCGTGATTATCTCCAGTTATTCAAAAATGACTAAACCAATAAAATAAAATAACAATCAGAAATTCACTTCCTTTTAACTTTAAATTCCATAAAAAATTATAGAAAAAGATACTACAATCGATTTTTTTAAAAAAATCAGAAAATTCGCTTCATTCTTGGGTTAGGCCAGTTTTGGCTCTTCAACTCCACAAGATCAGCCAAAAGAAAAGATTGAAAACTTAAACACATACAATCATTCATTCAACATCATCATCAAATCATCTTCATCATCATCATTCATCACGCTCTGAAACATCCAACAAGAGGATAATACTGGTCACGACCGCTATGTCTATGATGATGGTTATTATTACCATGATAAACCGATCTCTCTCCATCAATCAAAGCTTGAACGTAACGAAACTGCGCCACGTAGCAAGGAATCGTGATGGTGCCCTTTTGATCGAATCCATACTCATCTTCTGCTTCTTTCAAGAGCTGCATGAACAATGGATGGTTCAAATACAAAACAGGAACTACAAATCTCTGTTGCTCTTCTCCTTGTGATCCAACTTTGATCGCTAAGCATCCTTTTGGAACATCTTTGATTTTGACAGTCTGTTTGCGATGTAAATGGAAGCTTTTCAGAGTTTTTTCTCCAGTCCCCATGATTTTTAGAAAACGTTTTAGAAAGATGATGAAGAAACGAAGAAAGACTCAGAAGAAAAAAAGATTCAAGCTTTCTTGTATTCTTTTTTTCTTAAGTTAATATTTTTTAAAAAAAAATCTCGAGGAAATGTAGGCTAGAAAGCAGGCCATGGGTCTTCAAGTGTAAGAGATGAGAGTTCGAGAGAACTAATCAGGTTGCTCATTTTTTTTTCTGTGGAGATAACAACAACTAGATGAATGAAATAAGCAAATGAAGGGGCTTTGTTTATAAAGAGAAAAAAACATAATTTAAAAGAAAGAAAAAGTCCATCAATTTGATGAGATGCTCCTATTTTCTTATTCAATTTCTCATTGTTTCTCATAAGAAATACACAGTGGTGATATTTTAAATTTCCTATTTTGGATGTCATTTGCTTTAAACAAATCTAGTAATAACAAATGGGTATTTTTGAGAAGTTTATAAATTAATAAGCAATAATTATGAAAAAATAAACGTCAACTATAATATTAAAGAGAAGTCCTATCGAGTTGTTCGTCTTATAATATATATAAATACAATAAGACATTATTATAATAAAGATGTGAAATGTGAGACTTTCTTAAAAAAGATAACATATATTCTTATTAATAATAATACTTCGTTTCGTAAAATTATACAGCTATACTTATATGTTTTACATTTTCTACATAAATATTAAAAATATGTCTCTAAGCTTAATATATCATTTTAACCCAAAAAATGTAATCTATCATTAAGAAAAATACTTATTTGTATTTTCGCTGAACATCTGTACTATAACGGAATGAAAAATGTAATCTTCCTTTTTTGTGTAAAAAATCGGTTCTCCTTTTTTCCCAATTTTCTCACAATTCTTGCCTAATTTATGTATTCATAAAAAGCCTATAATTTATTGATCAATAAATTTTTTTAAACGGAATAATATTTTTATTCGTTTGAATGTCCTGTGTGTAGTTGATAGTATTAAAGTAATTTTTGTTAACTGCTCATATAGGCGGATTCGTAGTTAATACGTCAACAGAGTTTTAAGAGTACTATGTGGTCAGCAACTGAAGTCTGAGCATTAACGAGTAATGACGACCAACAATTAATATTGGGTTGGTGACTTAAGAAAAAGGTCGAACTTTTAATTAAGTACTAAACCGAGTAAATTAGTCGACAAATTACTGTTTTACCTAAAACCTGAAGCATCACGTAATGACACAAACATATCAGCAATTAAGAAAATTAAATGCGTGATCAAACTGTAGAAATGAAATTTTAAAATTGGCATTTAATTTTAACTATTCATTATACACAAATATATATATATACACACTCCTTTATGATATACGTAACTAAAAAATGTTACAGTATACTTTAATTGTATGATTTAATATAATATTCCTTAATATTAACTATATTTTATTATATAAATGATTATGTCGGAATCATCGCACAATAATCACAACTTCTATAATTCATGATATAGGTTTAGAGTTCGAATTCATCACTCCGTAATGATAATAGGACTAAAACCACTAAATTTAACACAAAATATGTTTATAATAAAATTAGGATGAAATAAAGATAAAAAAGAAATATAATAATTAATATACTATAATTTATTTAGGGTAACTATGTGATGAAGTGTATGACATTTATTATGGTTTATAATTTTTTGTTTTATGTTTAGTCAAAATTACTTTAAATAAAATTCTAACAACTTCATTAATATCCAATGACAATTTATGTAATATATCACATGACTAAATATTATTTCTATATAATGATCATGTTTAATAGTATAGACAAATATTGATAAAAAATAAAAATATAATAAAATTCAAAATTCAGTATAATATTTCCTTTTCATGAATATAAGAAAGAAAATTGTTAATTATAGTAAAATATTTTTCTGTTTCTAACTAATATATTTGCTAGAGTTCTCACACATATTAAAAAAATAAATAAATGATTAACTTTAGATGTATCAAATTATACTATATAATTTCCCATAACACTAAACCAATAGCAATTTAATATGTTAAGTTGTTTTCAATGAATATTTTAAAGTTTCAAATTCATTATCATTAACTTATAAAAATACATTAAAAGTAGAAAATTTGTCTTTTGAAACAAGAAAAAGAATTTTTGAAAATATATAAATGGATGTATTAATTTTTAAGAAACGTATTCCACATATAATTTTATACTATCATTGTCAAATCTGATAACTTTTTTAGTTTATGGAAATTTATAAATCTACCGAATATAATAAATTAAGTAAAAGATATTTCAGAATTATTGGCACAATGTTGATCAGTCGACTGCTTTCCTTTCATTAGACTGTAATTACGTGCAACGATTATTCATTCATTGTTAGAACGGCTTAGGTATTGTTAGTTACAAAGAAACCGAATCAATGTCGTCACATGATCAAGATGTGATGCTAGCGTGGAACATTCAAAAGGCAAAGACACAAAATTTATTAGAAGATAACTTGGGGAAAGTATATATATTCTAACCTAATATTTATATGCTCAATGGTACCACAGCTATGATTTCGTACAAACACAATAATTTTTCTTTTTTGTTTTCCGATTTCTTGACGAGTTGAATAACAAACGAGGCCGTCCAAGTTGGTGGTAGCGACATGGTAGCGAATACTTACGATACCTTGAAAATAAAAGATACAAACTTCTTTTAAGTAATAAAAAAGGCACATATCACTCTATCAGTATCTAGAACCATAAAATAAAATAATAAAACTTAATATCTTAGATTCGTTTTAAATTTAAATAGATAAGATAAAGCAGAGCACACTAACAACAATGATAACTATAATCACTTTTGTGTGAAAAATGAGACAGCGATATTCCAAAAATTGTCAACTTTGTGGGACATTGTGGGTCGACCTTAGATTATACCTTTGATTTTAACTTGTAGTTTCTTAACATAACCATTCCAGTTTATTTTACTTTGGGTGATCAACTATTCCATTTATGCACATGCATATAAATTTTCAATGTATATTTTGAGAAAATCGTAGTAAACCTAATAAAATATTTGGTTTCTATATCATTTTATTACACGAATCAAACTTTATATATGTATCATCATTTGAATTTTCCAAATTAATAAAAGATAAAAATTATGCTTTATATATAGTTTTTCAGATATATAATTTGGTTTCACATATTTCCCAAATTTCTATTTTTATACGAGGATGCAAAATCACTAATCAAATATATGAATCATTCGTTGAAAAAAAAAAACTAGAACTCATTCTATTTTGGCGTTAAAAAAAGGAGCAATTCGCATGAGACAACACTAATGGGCCAAGAGTATTTCGCTGTAAGTGTTTTATAGTTTAGAAGTTCACAAATTTCTAATGAATTATGGAAACGATAAGGGGCCTTTTGTTATTTAATTAAGTCTCGTCGGCTAACTCAATTGCCTGCACTGGCCCAATTAAAATCCATAGCCATGCAATTCGATTCCCTTATTTTCCTTTAAAATGTAAACTTAAATTAATAAGTTTTGGGTACAAAATAGATAAAAAGGCAAGCAAAAGAATAGTTAAGTTGTGCACTATTCACACCATACATATACGATGTATCCACGGATAAAAATATTTGATATCAAAACGGTTTATAATCAAACATTTACATAAGTCTGTCTCAACCTCTTACACTTTTAAGTAAATGCATTATTTATAATAATAACAAATCGCACTTGTGGTAAATTTTAGGCAACCGCCTTAAATTGCTAGACAGTTAAAAATTCAACCTATATTTATATAAATAAATGTGATTACACAACTGAGAAACAAAAAAATAAAAATAACTGACTCAAAAATCATAGCCGTAGGTTTAGCAGGAAAGACATTGAAAACCGTAGAAGAAAAAATAATGGTCAAAGTCTTCGGTTAAAAGTACATACTTTAGTAAATAGATGAATCCGATGAGCCATAGTCCATAGAAACTTGTGTCTTCCGTGAAAAAGTTTAGGACGGCCAAAATATCAAAAACATCATTTTTAATTAGTAGTAAGATTTTTGTCTACATATTTTTTATATTAAGAGTTTATTTTCATTTCTTATTTTTTGGTCAACAAATAGATTTTTTCTATAACTAATCCTTTCCCCCTTTTAAGACATCTCTCTAGATTTTTAACGTGTTTTTCAATAACAAAGAAAAAATGAAGTATGAAACTAAATGAGCAATAGTACTACTCTGAAATTTACATTAAAAACATCTGATTAAGTTATCCTTTGATTTAAAAGTGTTAGTTCAATATTGTCTTCGCATATATAACTCTGTATAATTCCAGAAGACAATCCAGAAAACCCTAGCTATGTCATAAATAAATAAATAATTAATAAGGAATTAAGATTCAAATCTAGTAGATCTGGTGTGGTAAGAAACAGACAGATCTGAATCTAGACTATCATCATGACCAATCTTATAGCTTCATTCTTCCTGACAACAAAAAAAATTAGCAATCATAAGAGAATCATAGCAGTGCAGAAAAATTCAAAAGAATACTATCAGCATATGAGAAAAAGGTTGTAATGATGAAACTTTTCAGATTCCAAAGAAAGTCAGATTCTTTCATCATTACACCAATCTGCAAGTACCTGGAAACTTTTTTTTTTCACCGGTCCCAAAAGTTTTTTTTAAAAAAAATCATTTTTAATGCAAACATTAATCAATAAAACATGTAAATGAATCCGAGAAAGCACAGGTAAAATATGAAACCTTCAACATGAGTCCAATCTCAAGATCTGAAACCCTAAATTAAGAAAAAGGGAAGAAGAAGAAGGAAGAGTGGAGTAATCAGGGAGCAATAATTGGGGGGAATGAAGCCTGGTCCGACGACGCTAAAACCCTAATCAGATCTGAAACATTGAGGTTTGATTCGATTAGATCGACGAAGATCCAACATGAATAGATAGAGCCAGAGTCCTCGAGCCAGACAACATTCCCCTCAAAAGAGAAAGCCCCTTCCTTTCGAAGAATCCTTATCAAGATCAAACTCTAGGGTTTGTAAAAAATATCTCTCTCTATCTGTTCACCCCCCCCCCCCACGAGACCCGGCTTAGATCAAGGGAGAAGCAGAGAGAGATGGAGAAGAAGATAAGTGAGTGGTGATGAAGGAAGAGAGAATGAAGAAATAAAAAAGGGCTTTTTATGAAGAAATTGAGTAGTGGAGAGAGCCAACGCTATACGAGACAAAAAAAAAACATGGGTGTCTCTGGTCCCACACTCTCTCTCTCTCTCTCTAGCAATACATATATATATACATGTGTACGTGTCTTTCCCAAGTTTCAAGATACATCGCAGTAAAAACTTTGGATTTACTTTTTGAGACATGTCACTGGATTCTCATTTACTACTGTTATTACTCGTTCAAGCAAAAATAAAATCAAAATTCCCATCCCTTCTACTAATTCTATATTGAGCTTGTTTCCAACGTTCTTCATGTATTTACTTACGTAATATTAAGTATAATTTAAAAAATAAAAATGGTTCCAAAACAACATACGAAAATATGGTTGAATTTTTTTATAGTTTGATGATTTAAATGGTTCCGGCGCATCAAACGGTATATAACGACAAAATATACGAAATATCTGCGATTAGTGCGGACCGAAAATTCAATGAACTATAATCGAAAAGCTTGTTATAATAGGGCTTTATACTTTGGTTACAAATGTTTTACGTCACCATTTTAAAAAAAATAAGAGATAGACGAGCATCATATTCTATCACCACTCCTTCTGCAACTATTACTTGTACACATTCTCAAATTATGATAAATCAATCGCCAACACTATATTTGATTTCCAAAAATTATTTGACTAGCTAGCTTTATACCCAAACAAGTTGTTGTTTAAGCTCTATGGTCCCCGGAACATAAAATAATGAAAAAGAAATTGGAGCTGGAAACGCGTAAGAACGGTGAAATAGAAATGAAAAAGTAGGAAAAGTACAAAGACTATACGAATCGCAATTTAAATTATAAGAATAAAAAATATAAATTATGAGAAATGGAAAGGGAATCAAAAAGAGAGAAAGGAGTGACTATAAAAGTTAGTCAGAGAGGAGTGGTTGAGTTATTGATCTGCCCAATCTTTGCATTCTTCATTTATTGTCGCTTACCTTTTATTTCTTGTTTCCTTCGTTATTTTATATATTTTTGCTTCACCTTTATTCAATTCGCCCGTTTCATTCCAGATTTTTTTTACGAAAAGAAGAACTCTTTTTTACTACTACGTACCCATCATCAAATAGAAACGAAACGGGCGTTTACAAAGGGACCATCTGCTCACGTTTTACATATTTGAAACTAATCTAGTTATCTCCAATGAACTGTCTCATCTTGAATATGAAGGATTATAGCGAACCACTTCATTTTCAGTATGATGGGATATATATATATATATATATATGAAAAGCTTTGACTCATTATACGTAAGTAACTGTATTTTCTAATATTTAAAGCACAAACATAATGTAAAAACAATAATCATTTTACTAACAGTTAGACCATATACATTCTACCGACAACTCGAGGTTTTTATCAGCAATATATTTTCAAATTATTCATCATCGTGTTAATTTATTGCAAATTTAAGTCATTGAGGTTCGTGAAATGGTCCATGTGGAACTCTAATTTTTTTTTGCCAATTTCTGGTTTTAAGTCAAAGTCTCCGCGTTTTCTTATGCTTTTGTATAGAAAGAATTGAAGCTTTTTTAAAAAAAAAGCAGAAAGAAGTAATTAAATTAATTATTTTTTCGTGTAACTTTCAACATTTACCCAATTAAGTGTTCGGTGGAATCTTTGTTTATTTGCTTCGTAGAGTATTGATTATCTGGTTATAACTTGTCGTACAGGTACAGATCTTTAGTTATTATAAAAAATGGAACTTATGGCAAAGTCTGTAATCTTTTCTTTTAATTAAACATTTTAATCTTTAATCTTCGACTCAGTTTTTTAATTTTGTTAAGTGTCAAAAATTTTTTTTGTTGAGTATCTCAAAATTCAAGAATGCGTTTTCACTTTTTTTCTTCAATCCAGAAAAAGAAACACTGTGACAAGAATGCAACGGAGATGAATTCATCATGTTTTATAACACAAATTTGGTCAACGAGAAATAAAGAGAAGCAATTATGTAATCTATCTGGTAATTTATTAATACTCTTATTTTTCGAGATTTAATGATAGATTTAATCTCTGTGCATTGTTTTCACGTAACGAACCACTTTTATGAAACTGGCAGTTATAGTTATTCTCTCTCACGTAATAATTAAGCTCATCTATATTTATTTATTTATTTTATGGAAACTACATTATGCTCAGCTAAATTATCGATTCCAATGTATAATAATAGCCTATGGTATTTATCCAATAATATTTGTTTCAATCTCTTTTTTTGTCAACATTATTCTTTGTTTAAAAAAACAATGCAATTTTGGGGCTTGAACGCTTTGTCAATAATTTCTTCAATCTTTTTTTTTTTTTTTTTCTGTTGATAACTGATTTCTTCAGTCTTATAATATTGAGGAAAATCAATCACTATTTGAAATTTCATATTTTTATCCTCAAAATTCATTCATAAGATGAATTCGTATTATAATTTGTTCAATCTAATAAGATGATTTTTTAGGGATAATAAGATGAATTTGCAAATAGTGATTGACTTGATCTAAAATCACATTTGTTATTGCTTCGTAAACCAACTCCAAAATACAACAAACGTTGTGCCTTTTTTTTATTACGTAAACCTTTTATCGTGTCAAAACATTGGACATTGTTTTATCGTTTCGTCTAGTATTATATGTCAAATATGTGCATTTTAAATGTAATTATGCTACGCTAAAACGGGGACGAAAAAACAGTCACTTTTATATGACTCGCTTTTGAAATAAAGTTATGTCCTTTAGTCAACTAATTAATACCTACTTTTGTTTGTGTATTTTTATTGCTTTAATAATTGTCATTCTGTTGACAAAATAATAATTTTTAATTACAAAATAAGCTAATCAATCACCCAGCTGGAATAAGATTAGTTAATTGGTAAAAATGTAGAAGTAAAAAAAAAACCCTAATTAGATTAACAAAACAATTAGTACAATATATATGGAACGTGGTGGTCTATTAACAATTTGATTTGTCACTGTCTCATTTATATTTGTCAATATATGTGGTACATCATTCATCACATTAGACAGAAATATAAGATATTTTTCACCTTTTTTTGTTTTGAAATGACGAATTAAAAGCCAGAGAGTGCCCGCGACAAGTGCTGCAACATTTTGTTTAGCTTCCTAGTGTCCAAGAAATGTAATGAATCATCCACGTAGACTATATATTATATATATATACTACTGTGGATGAGAATGACAAATGGAGAAGACGATTCTGGATACAGATTTCGACGTATTTGACAGACTTCGAGAGTTGTGTTTTGTGTTGTGTCCGAGAGAGAGAGAGACGACGTAAATGTCAAATCCCTGCATATCCATTCTAACATTCCTATAAGAAACAAAGCTAATTTAATTGTACATCTTTGATCGGTTAATTCATTTATATATTCTATAGTTATGTTTATTTTTTCTTCCGATGGAATAAAAGCTTATTTCACCACGTAAAAAATAAACTTAATTCACCGGTCAAATTTGTCCTTGAAGGAGAGAACAACCTCCATCTTTTTGTTTGGAAGAGATCACTTCTACATTTCTTCTCTCACGCGAAGATAATATATTCATGGTATTTTTCTTCCTGCTCGATAAAAGAAACTTTTAACCTCTTTCTTTATAAAAAAATAATATTTTGGATTACAAAACCAACAAAAAGTATATTGTATAGTGGTTTTTATAGGATTAAAAGATGCAACGGATTTTGTTTCGACAAAATTAGAAAGTTCAAACATTTTATCAACGAAAAAATTTAAAGTAATTAGATTACTATTTTGGGTTTTGCCATGAATCAAATGCCGACGTAGTTAAGAGTTTTCTCTAGATTTGTAATTTATGTTTCAATATCTGCATTAATCTCTAACATTCTAAAATTGACCGGTTAACCATAAATAACGCATTTTTTAGTTCACAATACTGAATACCTACTTGTAACCATTTTTTCCAAATTATTGAAAGCCTCTTAAAGTTCGCTGAATTTCAAAACAATATACTTCTGGGCGTGTGTAAGTGATGCAATGAAACATAACCATTCATCTGAAAAATTGTTTTTTTTCGTTCTTATAACATTAAATATCTTAAGGAAATTACTTAAATAGCTTGTATCCACAGCATAGAAAATGATGATAGCTAGAGCTTTAAATTTGCGTACACTACATCACAAAGCTTAGATGAAATTTTTAGAAATTCAGTAGCCTATAATAAGCTTTCACTTCCATAAATCATTGACTATAAACCACCAAACAATGTATAACGAGCGACTGAAATAAAGCAATTAGAATTTAAGAAAAATAATAAATCATAATTAAGAACTAGAGGGGGACATTGAAATTAGGGAAAGAGAGAGGACAAGAGCATTTAATGCCTCTTTGTTCGTATTCTCTGCTCATTCAATTTCTCATATCACTCTTATCAGATTCCAAATTTTCATTTCAACTTAAATTCACTTTAAAAAAAAACTATATTTTTTATTGCTATTAACTTCTATCTACTAGTATATGTTAGCTGGGTTACGAAAAAGACTTTAAATAAAAAAAATTCAAGAAACCATAAAAATCTCAGTAATATTATGAAAATGTAACAAAGAAAAATAAAGCTGAAGAAAGATATATGTAAAAAAAAAACTAAAAAGTGTGGATCTCAAGGTAATGAACATAAAGACCCTTTCTCGAATGTCTATTGATGAGACCCTTACTTGTCAAACTTTTATTCACTGTATTTTTAACCATTTTTTCGATATATCTCCATCAATCTTTTTTATACCTCTTCGTCGCACACAGAGATATATCATATATGTGTGTGAGTGTTTGTTATCACGTAAAAAAAATATTTACACGATCATACATAGTCAGTAATACCATTATATATTGCTTTACGAGTCTCGACGTCACGAAAGTGCAAAACTTCTTTGCTAATAACAAAAAAGTTACACGATCGTACGTACGTAGTCAATAATATCATTATACTATTAGTCCAAGTCATTTATCGATTCATACTAAATCTATATTTTAATCTAACACAATCAATATAACAACTACATTTGCTAAGGATTCAATTTGGTTTCATTCTAAACTGTTGTGATTATGACGAGAAAACTCATAATATAACAGTGGCGTAGCGTGGGCTTTTAATTCACTTAAGACGAGTCCAATGTAATTTCCTTTCATTTTCATAAACTTTTGCTGAGGGATAATGGGCCTCGAATATCTATATAGGCCTTCTAAATTAAGAAAGATCCAGTAACACTCTTAAGAGATATAAGCATTTTTTGCATAGGTCGAAAATATCGGGAGTTATATGACTAAATCAAATGAGTGATATTAGGATTTTAATAACAAAATTGGTTTTGGTGGTGGAAATAGATCGAAACCTAAAGCAAAAGAACAAAGTAACATGACTAAATCAGGTGAAGGTCTTTGGTCCGACAAAGTAAGCTCTAAAACCCATCTCACACCTAATCTTTGGTTTTCTCTTGACATGGTAGCATCAGCTTCTATGACTAAAACAATTTATATAGCTGATATAATTAATAGCTTTAATAGTTATGACAAATTAGCAATTTATAATCTTTCATCTACCATGAACGTACTTGTACTTCCTCATACTAAAGATATTATTTCCACGTAGAAAGGGAAAACAAACCATAAAAAAAGGAAAATCTGATAAGGATAAAGTTCATGTCCCATCACTCGTTATCTTTATTAATTTCCGCTTCGTTCATTTTTTGTTTTCTCCCTTTTTAAAAGCTGTAGTAATCTGTAACATATTGTAACTATATTTCTTGTCTGGTTCAGTAGTTTATAACATATATTTTCCACCCAAAAAAACTCAGATTTCGTTTAGTCATTTATAAAAGTTGTAGTCTATAATTTGTAATATATTATAACTATATATGTTGTACACAAATTAACTGTAAAACTCTGGTTCAGTAATTAATTAATAACATATGTTTTTCTACCAAAATTATTGTTGATGTCTCTAACATGCATATTTTAAGATTGATGAAACGTGGAAATCGGAGATTTTAAGTAAAATATGTTCATCTAAAGATGGATTTACTTGTTGAATTACCCGGTAAGAAAAGTCGAGCCGCTTTATTATCCAACGTCGCTTTAACGAGTAGTAGTAGTAGTTAAAGAAGTAGGGTAAGATTGTTGGCCACTTGAGTCGTCTGTGACAAAGAATTCACGATTATTATATCCTTTTTGATAATAACATTATAAAACTAATGATTAATTTGACCAAAAGTAATTGTACATCTTTGTTTTTCATCTATTAATACTATAAAGTGATTATTAGGAAAAGATAAGCTTTTTTAAGACGGTGCGAAACGTCTCTTGCTCATTGGCATCGCGCTGGCATCATGTATCGACACCATTACATATTTAGATTACATATTAATCGATCTAGTAGTAGTTTCTCGCAATAGAATTTTATAATATATTTATGGAAAAAATTGAATGTGGTTTTAGAATATTATTGGACATTTTGGGAAAATGTATAAGACATGATATATAGTTATTTTACTATTAACTCCAAAATTGTTACAAATGAAATTATTGCTTTGCTTGCTATAGTAGACGAGTAGTAACACAGAAAGAAGACCAAATCGTCAAAATAAAAATTGTAGAATTAAATTCATGGAAAAGAAATTAACAAGTGTGAGAGATTAACATTAATGTCTTTTTATATTTAAAACAGAAGTATACGTTACATTTTTTACAAGATGACATGTTTGATGATAAATTGTATATATATCACATAAGAAAAATATTATTCCATAATTATTTATGCAGGGTGTCGTCCAATAAAATTTGAGTTTAATTATAAGATATACTTCAAGAATCAGAAGACCTAAGATGTAAACAGTTGTGTGAAACGGGAAAAAGAGTGGACAATAAATAAGGGAACGTTAACTTTTCAGACTATTTTATTTGGTGATAGTATTATAATATTTCTGGAAATTAAAATAGATTAACGCTAACCTCTAGGATGTATCTCAAAATTATATCTAGATGGACTACAGTTGTTTCATACACTATTATCTCAAAATTTAATTTATATGCAGAAACGAAATATGGATATCTTAGGAGGAAACAAACTACTTTCACTCGTTACATACCATAGGGTGGTAGATCTTGCGATTAAATCAAAACAAAGAACTCTGCGAACGTGAGACCAAACTGATAAGCTAACTTTAATTTTATTTTTTTTAAAGTTCCTAATTAATTGAAAATATATAACCAGAACATTAAAATTACACGCGGCAAGTCGACGAGCTTGCAAATACAAACAAGACAAGGAACCATCTTTACCGAAATTAAAATACATAGAAAAGTTTTTTTAAAATTTTTTGAAGTATTTTGTCTTCTCCAACGGCTCTTATCAGAAACGGCGACATTGTAGTTAACCGCGACACGTGCGACCTTTTGCTGGACAAAATAATCAGGTACCACCATAAACCAACTGACACGTCATCTCTTTATCAACTTTGGTGTCCCAAAGCAAAGAGCTCTCGATCATTCTCTGATTACAACCAGTTAGCTAGTTTTCAGTGGCCGAAGTTGATGGTTTTGATTGCCACTTCTCTAAATTTCCCGTCTAATTTACATGTTTTCTCCTATGTATATAAAAAGAGAAATGTCAACTGAAATTACGTAAAGATTTTTATTTAATTTTTATTGTTGTGTAATTTTTACTTTTTCCAAAGATCAGATGATTTATGTATTAAATAAAGCTAGGTCTAATGTCATGCCTAGATGTCCCAATTTAATTTGCTGTTTGTATTAATTAGTCAAAAGAAATCTCCGACAAGCAAGGTGAACGTAACCCTCAAATTAATCACAAAAGCAAGAATTAACGTTGCTTTTCACATTACTACTAATACATTTGTTAATTTGTTATCATTGTCATTACCTTAAAAAAAATTAAATCTATGACGTGGTTTCCTGTTTGACAAAAAAAATTCAGACATGTGTCATGAATTTAGAGGTAATTACCATTATGCTAAGTAAATCCGACATTTTTCAAAAAAATTACATATAAATGTAGCCTCACGTTAAATTATATAAGAGAATAGCATGTAAACTCACGTTAAATTACATATAAATGATTTAATAAGTGAAAGATATAATTTATAATTTCTTTTTCTTAGAACTAGTTTGTATTTCTCTCTTTTGTAAAAAAAAAGAATTAGTTTGGATTTCGATCATAAAATTTTTGATTGAAGAACTTAATAAACATATTGGATTGGCAACTATCTGAAGAAATTAACCCATAGTCCCAAAAAGTCTAGAGTATTTAAATACATTTTTTTTGTCAATATATGTTTTATAATGCATATATATAATAAAAATTAAATAATCACATTCTAAGAAAAAAATCATCATTTGTAGCATACGTAATACTAAAACCCTGTCCCACGCCCTTA
Source organism: Streptanthus diversifolius (assembly GCA_039880935.1). Lineage (NCBI taxonomy): Eukaryota > Viridiplantae > Streptophyta > Magnoliopsida > Brassicales > Brassicaceae > Streptanthus > Streptanthus diversifolius. The sequence continues at coordinate 23,534,742 of JAXGFM010000022.1, read as the reverse complement.
CTTGTGATTTTGTGAACGTTAAATCTGTCCCACAACCATAACAAATTTCGTAACGCATATATTTTTATTACTTTCCATTAAACTAAACTATAGGTCCTTATATTCACCAGATATCTACTGGAAAAATAATATACTCACATGAAGATATATGCTTAGGAGTATTCAAATACCCAAAAGTTTTAGATTTTTTTATGCGTATGTCGGTATGTGTGTGTAATTTGTGTATGTCAGTTTCAATAAAAGATCATTTAAGCCCTTAATTAAGTGATTTCAATAGTGTTTGTATCAAATTTTCTCGATGTTCTTGTAATGAAATCAATTAAAGATCTTCAGAAAGAATCAAGAAAAAATATATTTGGGGATACGGCAGTCATATCTTGATATGCAAAAATAGTTAAAGATCACTAATTATAAGTGTACATTTATAGTATGCAAAAATAGTTTTTCCCCCTAAAATATTATGTTTTTCTCAATCTTAATGTCTAAAAAGTCCAAAAATATAAACGTTTTTAAAAGGATGAAATCATTTAGAAAGAGTTTTTGGAGGTTTTAATCTCGATTCCGGTTTGTTTGGTACTTCAAATTGTATAAATTTTCAACTAGTGACATTTTGGGAAAAGAAAATTAAAAGTATTATTTATAATTCTATTAAAGCTTTATAAAATATCATAGTTATCTAAAAGAAGAAAATAAAAAGGTGGAAATTATTAATCAGAAGTTAGATGATTAGTTCGCGTCTAAATGAAACTCGACTTAACAAGTGATAGCGACGACTCTACAAGCAGCCAAAATCCACCCCTATTGCTACCTGTCGACACACAAATCGTTTATCTCAAAAAAGAATAAAAAACTTGCAATAAAGCAACCTAAAGTTTATATCTTATTATATACAAAGACCCCTAAACCAAAACTCGAAAAAAAAATAATATCATAAAAATTGAACATAATAATCTCAGCCTCGACACACATATATAGAGATCCAGTACATTACAAGAACAGAGATTCCAAAAATAAATAAATAAAAGATACAACAGATATCATAGAATCCTGTGAGGAAATTCCGGTTAGATGACAGCTAGGATGTCAGCAGATCCTTTCATGACCATGAAGAAGATGAAGAAGAGCAACCACAACAAGAACAATCAGAGAAGGTTTAGCGACGAGCAGATCAAATCACTAGAGATGATGTTCGAGTCTGAGACGAGGCTTGAGCCAACGAAGAAGGTTCAATTAGCCAGAGAGCTTGGGTTGCAGCCTAGACAAGTGGCTATATGGTTTCAGAACAAGAGGGCTCGTTGGAAATCGAAGCAGCTCGAGACTGAGTTCAACATTCTCAGACAAAGCTACAAAGACTTGGCTTCTCAGTTTGAGTCACTCAAGAAAGAAAAGCAAGCGTTAGTCTCTGAGGTGTGTTATCTTAACATGATTAATTAAGGAGGTTGATCAGATTATTTGATAAAAAAAAATCCTTGCTTTAATGGTTATATTAATGATCAAAATATGTGCTTTAATGGGTTAGAAACTGCAATTAAGGAGCTCTGTTTTAATGGTTGATTAAAGCAAAGAATAGATCTTTGATGAGCTGTGTTGTTATAACGTTTTATGCAGTTGCATAGACTAAACAAGGAGATGCAGAAAACACACGAGGAGGAAAGACTGTGTTGTGGTGATCAAGCAGCTGTAGTGGCTGTAAGCAGCACGGATCATGAATCAGAAAACGAAGAGAACACGAGGCGTGAACCGGAGGAGGAGGTTAGGCCGGAGATGGAGATGTGTGAGAAGGGTTATGATGAGGTTTTGTGTGGTCATCATAATGATGAATATGAAGATGATGATGATGGTGGTGGTGGGTACAATAATAGCAACATCAAGAGAGAGTATTTTGGTGGATTTGAGGAAGAAGTAGATCACTTGATGAACATAGTGGAGCGACCTGATAGTTGCTTGACATCATCTGATGATTGGAGAGGTTTCAAATCAGATGCTAATCTCTTGGACCAATCCAGTAGCAATTACCCATGGTGGGATTTTTGGTCATGAACAAAAAAAAAAAAAATTCTAAAACCATATAAGATGAAGAGAAGAGAACTACATCTTCTTTTTAGTCTTTTGCAGACTAAAAAAAAGATCAATAGAGAGAGATTGGATACATATTCAAAATGGAAATTTAAAGGTCTGCAGCCAAACGTATCCACCACATGATATAGAAGTGTTCGGCCCAGCAAATGACTCGTCCGACGTCGGGAATTTTTGAAGGATTTTGAGCTCAAATCTCATGGTTCTTGTCTGTATAAATTTGTGTTAGAAAGAGTCGTATATTCTATCATTTAGTCTTTGTAATTCTGTTATTAAGTGGTAAGTATCTTATCATGCTTTGTAGCTAAGTAGTAGTAAGTTTAAGACTTGATTTGGATGAATAAAGAATAAAAGGCAGAGAATCATCTTATATCATAATATATAGTTTGTGCATCAATATATAATGATCATGACAAGAACTAAGTTTGGGTTTAGTGGCGAAACATCGATATGAGGAACAACACGAGAAGAATGAAGAATCCCAGTTAAAACATTTTTTTTTATAATCAGAAAGATTTTTAAAACAGCATATGTTTATAAGTTTGTTTCAACAAGCATAGCATCAAAACAGAGTCAAATTTCTAATTTTTATATCTGATTATGTTTCGAGGCTATATAGCCTTGTTATGTATTGAGCCGATATGTTTGACCTTTTGACAAACTTTCATACCTTGATTTAAAGTGCTGTTCTGTACTTGTAACTTGTGAGTTTCACAAGATCCTCTCTGGGCTTTGTTAAAGAAACTCTATTAATAAATGGGCTTCAATGTATTGAGCCAACAATATGTCTGGCTTTTGCCAAACTTAAATCCCAATTTTGATTTCAGGTATTATTCTGTACTTGTGACTTGCGAGTTAGTTTCACAAACTAAAGCAAGAAGATACATTGAAATCGTATGCTAAGGTTTGACAATCGATAGTTATCATATAAGAGAGTAAGTTGTATACTCTTTGGCATACGTTTCTACCGTTACAATGTAATAAAATTCAAAGATTAGTTATGGTTTTGATTAGAAAGTAACAAAAATAATAACAAAATAGTTAATTTAAGTTCATCAACTATAAAAGTAATCGGTTGATATTTTGTAAACCGTTGGTATATATGATGAAAAAATGACAAAGATCGATACAGTAAATAAGTGATATTTGATACATATTCGACTCTATTTGATTAATAACAATTATTCAAATTGTGTAAATGGGAGAAAAAGAGAATGATTTTAAAGTTTTTTTTAACTTTGATGCAAAAAAATTTTGGTAGGGGAATCTCCAAGGTGTGAGACATAGAGAGACTTTGCATGCAAGTTGAGTCTGTGTTACTCCATCAATACACTTTAATTATCAGAATCAAATCTTCACCTAGCTCTCACACTGTGCGCTCGAATCATCAGTGCATTAGCTAAAGACTTGATCTATTTTATTATTTTCGATATTTCTCTATTAGTTGATCTTATTTCCTATTGGATGGTAAGACACTACGATGCATGCACAATGATCTGCATCAAATATCAAGTATGTTAATTTTATCAATCTATTAGTCAGGCATACGTACGTACTTACGCATGAAACACCGAATACCTATTGAGTATAATATTATTGGTTATAATTCGAGATCGATCGTACTAAATGCATGTGTATTTAACTATGATGGATGATATTCACACTCCGGCCGGCATGCAATGGAATTATAAGAGTTTCTGCAAACCAGACCAAGTTACTACAAAATATTATAGCTTATTATCTCGTGGGTGGCATTAGCGTAGGGTCCTTAAAGAGTTACAAAGTTGAACGAAGCTGCAAGATTCTCTTTTAATTATTATATTTCAAAAATTGTATATTCGTGGTTCCGTGAAAATAACAGGTTGCGCCATATCTTGCTTACCCTTTTTCCCTGATAGATCGATCTTGCTTTAATTTAGTAGATTTCGAATATTGAGAGCATGGAGAAATTTAAAAGTCAACCCTATCTAATTCTCTCGAGAGGTTGCCCATACATTTCTTAAAAAGAAAAGAAAAGGGAAGAGACCAGGAGTCAACACCTTTTGAAATTATTGCACATTTGGTAGACATGAAGAAATTAAGCACATGCATTGTGAAGTTTTTTTTTTAACTTGGACCAGTGTTATAACTTCAATGTTGGTTTGATATCATTATTATCATTGTATTGTTACTTCAGTATGATTATTAATATGTCAAAAGTATCATAATAGCGTCGACAAATTTTTTAATGTGGCATATATCCGGATACAATTTAGGGTAGACTTCCATAATATTCTCTCGAGGAAAAATAGAAAAGAAATAATTAAGTACGTAATATTCCATTTTTCTGATTAAGATCATGGCATAGAATCTATTCATCATTCAAACTGTTATGCAAAGGTACGTTTGGCCATCTGATATAGTAAGAACATTAATAAAATAAAAAAAGTAGCCAGTGAGGCAGTAACTGTGAGTAATAAAAAACTCCATTAGTCCTAAAATGTACAAAACATTATAGATTTTAAAGTGAAAAGTTCCTGAGGTAGTGAGGTTCTTGAAGAAATTGTATGTTGTTTATTGTGGATAAATCATTGTCAATTTTTTATAGTTGAACTTTTTAGTCTTAAACGATTTGAGTGATAACATTATTTAGTTTTATAGATAAACGCAAGTGTTTAACGTTAACACAAAAAGTTTAAGCGTATCCTAAAAATATTAGTAAACGGATACTGCAGAGGTGATAACACACTACTTGCGCAAACGAATCTAAATTTTTTTTTCTTTTCTTTCGTGTGTATATTTTTAGTTTCATTTATATTAAAGTAAGCAGAGACAGAAATAGACAGAACATAAAAGTAAAGACAATATTCGTCAAAGCTTTCATTTCATTGTCATCTGTGGACAGAAATAACTACAAAAATTATTTAATGATCCAAAGTTAAGCATAAACTGTGACAATAACAATTTGACCCCAAAAAAAAACTCTTATGACAAGAACAATTTGGTTTATATATTTCCTTCTTAGCATTGTGTTATTCCGTTGAAAAGTCAAACCAGACTTGTATTTCATCATACATTTCAAGATATCATGAAAACAGACTGCAAATATTCAATAATCAGCCTTTTATTTGTTTTTCTGATCTCTTTCAGTTCGTCATTTTGTGAATAAAAAGAAAGACGTGGACAAACAATTTAACGGATTTCTGAGAACATTTTCGTTCACGATAGAGGGGTTTGAAAAGAAGAAGAAGATAAGACTGAATTTTAAGATACGAACTATATATAGTTTACACACCATACTCAAACTGGATGCTGAAACTGGGTTGTGGGTTTAATAATTTAGCGGTTTTGACTCTGATAAAGACGAGACCTAACATAACTTTGATTGTGTAAAATTAGAATTTTAGATATCATATGATAGCCAAAAGCTAGTTAGTTCAGTGATTTGATTCAGAGACGAAACAATTGATACCAAAAAAAAAATCAGAAAGTATACGGGAAAATTAGGTTTGAAAGGATAAAAAAACAAAGTTTAGTTATCTTCATATATAATCATATGGTTTGGGGTGACTTATGTCTAATAGTTCTTCTAGTCCATATCAATTATTGACGTCGACAAAAAAAAGAGAGGGTAGGATCAATTATATTATTATGGTTTGCTATGAAATTTAAAAAAAAGTAAAAAAAGGATTGGACATATTGAATTGTTTACTTAAATATTTACTGTCTGCTAATGTTTTGTTTAAGTTACATAGTAAAAAGAGAAGAAAAAAATTTATACAGTAACTTCATAACTCTCTAATGATAGTAAAACCCGTACGTATTGACAAAAATATAGATTTAGCTTTCACACTGATGTGAACAATATAAATTGTATGTATTATTTAATTTTTCATATGTTTCTCTTGTATATAAACATTTTTGATTATATCATTATAGCAATCGAATCCGAGTGACAACAATTTAGATGCTAGATATAGACTATAGTCTATTTGTTTCAATATTAATATTATTTTAAACCAAATTTTGTTGTTCCAAAGTTAGCTTTGATGTCATTTTTATATTCTTCAAGTAATTCGATTTTTAGTATTAAAATAAAATAAAACATAACTTAAAAAGCCAACTATTTTTGCATCAGTGTAATAGAACAATTAATTGTTCTTCTAACTTGTGTAAAATATGTCAAAAATGACATTTGTATATATATATATATATAAAAAAAAGAGAGAGCTTTAATAAGAATGACTTTTGAAAATCAACGACGTAAATAATTTTCATAATTGCTTAACTGTAGTGGGTACTGTCGGCTATCTAGAGTACTATAGCATATAAATACCTTTTGGCTATAGAATATGTGCGTGGTACTATTAAACTATTGTCATGTATGGTCAATTTTTGAAATTAATTAAACACATTAACGACATTTTAGTTTGCCCCATCTAAAAGGGAAACGATCACACATTAACCTGCAAGGCTACGTTTATATAGAGACAACCCCTTCCAAGAAATCGACGTATCATCAATTACCCAACAAAACCATTGATGGCAAACCCCACAATCCAATCCTTGATTTTCATCACATTTAACGTGCTTTAATAGTTGGAAGTCTAATAATTTCATCTCCAGAATTCGTATAATTTGCTACAGTAATATATAGTCTTTTTCTAGAACGAAACTAATAATACATGTAATGGATTTATAATATTGCGTAAAACGTTATTTTACTAAGTTTAACGGCGTACTAAAGTTGTGGATAACTCATTGTTAGGATTCACTAAAATTAGCAATTCACGTGTTCCTACTATAATGTAAAAAGGTAACATGTAATTGAAAAAAGGCTTAGGAATTTTCTTAAGTTCTTACATTATTTAAAGTCAACCAAATTCTAAATCATGATTGCGTATTACTGTTTATGTTTGTGTTTATAATTTTATATTATAATCATTAGAACGCATAAACATAAATGTAAACGCACAAAAAACTGTAGTTCCAATTTATGTTAATAAGCTCAACCTCATTCCCATGTATTTCTGAAACGAGTCACGGTCGCTAAATTGCGTAATTAATTTTGTCCTTATAAAAGGTAAAGGCTATATGTACGTACAGTTTTGACATCTAATATTTAAATGTAAATATTTTAAAAACTACAACAATAACGACAAAGAATTTATATGCGCATATTACAGTTTATACTTTATATATAAAAAAAGTTCCATATAAATGAAAATAGTTAAATATCGAAATCTGTTGTTCTACTTCTTTAACTACCTGTATCATCTAATTTAAATTATGATGAACAAATTGTGAATAAATAGCTCTAAGTTGGGGGAAGTTGCAATCCTTATCAAACTATTTAATGACCATGCAAGTCTCGTCTTTGGACTGATCTTTACTGATTTTAGACCAAAACCGTAATAAAACAAAACATTTACATAAATAACCATGACAAAACATGACAAAGCTATATTGTAATTGGTAAGTTGATGCTAGATCAACGGCCAGGCACTTCTCATCAGAAACTCAGGAGATCTCTGACCGTTGATATGCCATCGACAAAAACTTAGCAACCGATATTTGGGACCATATTAGATGTTGTGCGTTAATCGAATCTTGTGGGGGTTGTCTGTTTAGCCTTAAATGACCAAGTGTGACATCTGGCCCATTTCCTTTGAGCTTGTGGAGGTTTAGGCGGTGGGTTATATGGTCATTTCCTAACCAGTATTCCACTGACGCCAAGTGTGCGTATGTCAATTATACCACACTCAGAAACATACACAATTACGCACTTTGTCGCTTAAACCTCACACGTGGCCAAACCAGAAAGCAACGGATTCTGATCGCTCGAATTTGGAAACGAAATCAACGGCTGTAAACAGAAAGCTGCCATCACTTGGGTGCACACCATAGCTAACGACAAAGATCCACACAATATACATATTTGTCTCAGGAAGTGAGGAGAATGTTTTCTTGGCCCAAGCAGTCAAATCTCCAGCTGAAGTCCCTCACATAAAGGTCAAATATTCAAAATTCGTATACCCTTTTAGAATTATTAATTGCAGTTGTCGTTACACAAACTGTTAATGTTCAATTCCCTTAGATTATTTGTTTACAAGTATATGTTGTATTATACAATCGAGATACCACGAATCTTTAGTCACATATGTGGAGTCTTTATATTGATATAAGGATAGCAACAATCATGTGGCTAAGACAGGATTAGTTTTCAAAGCTCAACAAATATTTCTGCCATTGATCAAATGATTTCTATATATAACTTGGATTAAAAACCCTTTGGAATAATAATGTTTAGTAATTTATATATATGACATCACGGACTAGTTTTTAATATATAATTTTAAAACGTATGGTGGTAATTATAATAATAGTAACCACTCTTACCGAACTAAATCGTATAGCTAGCTGTCAAAGCGTCATCTAGCACATATATGGGGAGGTTAGTAAGGATGTATAAACTAAATTTGTGCCGTGGATAAGTAGTACTAATTACAAAAGGACACGCTCTTTTCAGTTTACAATTGAGTTTAAATTTCAAACCACGGTTAATTATAACGAACTAATGTTAGTTCTTTTGTTTAATGACAAGTAAGTTTGTCTTATTTCATTATAAAACAATTAATGAAACGCATATGTAGGCGACACCTATTGGAGAACTCATTAATCGACCCCACGTCCATGTTCCAAAAACGTATTGAGAGTTAGAAAGTGTCAAGCCTGACTAATCAAGAACTCGTCAAATATTTAAATAATGAAACACAAATCCATCAATTACAATGTACAGCATACACAGTATTTTTGTATTGGTCACAATTAAATCGAACTGCGGAATTTCCTTATCTAGTTTGATTCTGATATAAACCTAACGAAAACCTAAACTGTAAATGCATTTTCTTGTGCGGTAAAATATATAATTTCAAGCACAGTTATTCGGTTCAGTATAGACTTTGTTTTTAGTTTTTTTACTGAAAGATTTGAACATGGGCTCCACAGAACATGACATCACTCAAGAGAACATAGATCCCATGGGATTGGAGAGCTAAAACTCACGCGCCAACGAGCCGTTATATCTCATTTGCTTACTCGTAACGGTACCGTTTTGAACAATCAGTTAGTTGGTTAATTAGTTTTAAACTTTTGAGGATTAAATAAAATATATAGGGTAGTTTTCTTTGACGATATATTCACTTGTTAGTATACGAGCATAGTGAAAGAAATATTTGATTTGAAACGCAACAAAAATTGTATCAGTGTTATATGTAATTAAAACAGACAGATAAGCGATTTGGATAAGTCAAGTCATTCTGGATTACAGATTTACAGATAAAATTTTATTAAGTTAATGCAAGCAGAATCCATGATTTACGTTTGATTCAACGGTCACGATGATAACTAAGTTAGCGTTTGCTATAAGTTAATAGATGTAACCATCACATTACACCTATTTATTACATTCTTTACTTTGTACTATACTAATTAAGAAGATTCGTATTTTTTTTCTTTAATTTGCGATTAAAGCCACCTGTTGCAGATTCATTTGTTATTGAGAGAAAACTTATTTTACTATAATGGCTATATATATATATATATATATATATATGCACTGCTAAAACTACAGATATTCGTCACATTTTCGAATCCATGTAAATCACACGAACGATTACATTCAAAATGGTCATGCTTTTTTATTAAACGCCTTTAGTTTTTTGTCAACAAGATTATAAAAACCTAAAAAGGTCTAGTTAACCAAGATTAAACGCCTTTAATTTGATGTTTATTTATCAAATAGATCAGTGAACAAGACTCTGCAATCATCTTTATCTTGTGGCCGAACGGTCTTGCTTTTTTCCCCTTTAAAAAACAAATTTGGAATAAAATCTAATAGCACTTTAAATTTTTCAATTATAAGATATTCATCCAAAAGAGATTCACAATCAACTTCGATCGATTCTCATGGAATCAAGCTCGGCAACTTTAATTATCTAGCCAACTAATGGGAAATTACATATAATTTGTTCCCTAGACGTATACGTACGTACACTCTTACAAATATAGTAATCCTTCTAAAAACAGGTTTGATATTTAAAGTATACTATGTAAATTTGCATATGGATACGCATTTTCAAACAACTATGAAAATAGTGTATTTCCGCCATATATATATGTGTGAAAGATCGGATTTGAAATCAAATTTTCCGAAAACTTAAGTACTTAACCACCAGAGATACTAGCGTAGTCGAATAAATCGTAAATTTACTTAGGAAATGAAATATTAAATATGTTGAACAATGAGCACAATCTTAACAAGTTAACATAGAGATCGGAGACAATAAAATAAACACAACTATACAAAATATTATTTAGCAAACAATCCTATAAATTATATACTAAAAGGAAATCATACATATACGATAATATTAAAATATACATTAAAAATGTTTAAGGAGTTCTGATTATCTATATAAAGACCAAAGCCATCTGTTGATCTTTAAGCCCCACAGACCAAAAGACACTCTCCTTTTGTTTCTCTCTCTCTCTCTCTCTCTCCACTTACTTTCCTTTGATCCGGCATGGCTACGGAACTTGAAAGCTCCTTAATCTTTGCCCTTTTGTCCAAATGCAGCGTCCTAAGCCAAACTAATCTAGCTTTCGCTCTCCTCGCCGTCGTACTCGTCTGGCTCGCCACCTCTCTCTTCTTCTGGACCTATCCCGGTGGACCCGCTTGGGGCAAATTTCTCTCCCGCCGGTTAACTAACAAAACCGGGAAGGTTATTCCCGGTCCAAGAGGGTTCCCTTTTGTGGGAAGCATGTCTATCATGTCCAGCACTCTAGCTCACCGCCGAATCGCAGACGTAGCAGAGAAATACGGAGCCAAACGGCTCATGGCTTTCAGCTTAGGCGAGACCCGTGTGATCGTCACGTGCAATCCCGACGTCGCTAAAGAGATTCTCAATAGCCCAGTTTTTGCTGACCGTCCGGTTAAGGAATCAGCTTATTCTCTGATGTTTAACCGGACGATTGGTTTCGCGCCACACGGTGTTTACTGGCGAACTCTGCGCCGGATTGCTTCGAACCATCTCTTTAGTTCGAAACAAATCAGACGAGCCAAGACGCAGAGGCGAGTGATCGCTAGCCAGATGGTGGGGTTACTCGAGAAACAGAGCACTGACGGACTCTGTTTTGTTCGTGAGTTGCTAAAAACGGCTTCTCTTAACAACATGATGTGCTCTGTTTTCGGACAAGAGTACGGGATTGATGAAGACCATGGTGAGTTACGTGAATTGGTCGAAGAAGGCTATGATTTGCTGGGAACATTGAATTGGACCGATCACCTTCCTTGGTTATCGGAATTTGATCCACAGAGAATCCAGTCTAGATGTTCGACACTCGTACCGAAGGTAAACCGGTTTGTATCCCGTATTATATCCGAGCATCGTAATCAAACTGGTGACTCGCCTCGTGATTTCGTCGACGTCCTGCTCTCCCTCCATGGTTCAGATCAACTATCCGACCCGGACATCATCGCCGTTCTTTGGGTAATTAAATTTTACAAGTCTAAACTTGCTTAGGATTTCCGATAAAGTACAAAATTTTTAGACTGAATGTGACATGTGGTGGGATAAATAAAGCATTAAAATATTTATTAACAGATTCTATATAAAGTAATAAGTATACTTTTAAAAAATTATCGCATTTTTTCTGGTTGTATATTATTACAGGAGATGATATTCAGAGGAACAGATACGGTGGCTGTTTTAATCGAGTGGATCCTCGCTAGGATGGTGCTTCATCCAGATATTCAATCGACGGTACAGAATGAGCTTGATTTGGTAGTCGGAAAATTGAGAGCCGTAGATGAGTCTGACTTGGTTTCACTTCCATATCTGACGGCTGTGGTGAAAGAAGTGTTGAGGATTCACCCTCCAGGTCCACTTCTATCATGGGCCCGTTTGGCCATAACAGACACGATCGTTGATGGTCGTCTTGTTCCGGCGGGGACCACAGCAATGGTGAACATGTGGGCCATAGCGCATGATCCACACGTGTGGGTCGATCCTTTGGAGTTTAAACCCGAGCGATTCGTGGCGAAAGAAGGTGAGATGGAGTTCTCGCTTCTCGGGTCTGATTTGAGACTGGCGCCTTTCGGGTCGGGTCGTCGGATCTGCCCCGGAAAGAACCTGGGTTTGACAACCGTTACGTTCTGGACCGCGACGCTGTTACATGAGTTTGAATGGGGACCGTCCGATGGAAACGGCGTTTACTTATCTGAGAAGCTGAGGCTTTCCTGTGAGATGGCTAATCCTCTTGCTGCCAAAGTGCGCCGTAGAGCTTATAAGAAAATGGAAGGTTTTTAACTAATGGAAACAAAGTATTAAGCAGCTTTTTTATTATAAATTAGAACTAACATTCTGATACGTGGGGGTGTTTTTGTGTGTATGTGATTTGTGAGTCTGAAAGGTGAGTAATGTGTCTACTGTTGTAAATAAAATGAAAAGTAATTTCTATTGTTGTGTTCTAAATTTATACATCTAAACCGTGGTTAGTCCGCAGACCACATGGGTTTATATGTATACAGTACTTCTAAAATATGTGCTGCATGCCCTAATCTATAACCTTCAGGTTTTCGACCGTAACAAACACTCCTAGCTATAAAAACTCTTCAAACACATTTATTTTCAACAAAAATTTTGTAATAATTTGTAAACAGTTCAAGATTGCAATCGAATATAAAATCATAAAATCTATTTTGTGATTATGTGTGATGATCTTTGAGACTGTTTACACTCTGGGAGTTGTTTACTTTTGTTTTAATAACCAATTTTTAAAGATAAAATAAAAAGATTTTCCTTGACAGCATATATTAACTTAAGAATAATATTCTCATATTTTTCTCTTTATTTTAGTATCCAGAAGGCCTTGTTTAACTATTCATATCTTCGTTAAACATATATTAAGTTCATTTCTTATATATTACGCACTCCTTTGAAAATTTTGTATATATGTCCTGCTTTCTCCTTCTTTCTTTTTCTATACATCTCTTTATACACAATATAAAACGAGCTGATGCTTATATATATATATATATATATGTTATTCATTAGGATGGTTTTTCTAGAAATACATCCTAGTCATTTTTTTAATTAAATACGAAATTATCTTGCTTAATGAAATTTGGATAATCAGACAGTAACACAAACCCATTTTATTTAACAAAATGGCACAAATCATCACGGGCCTATCGCTAAGGCTCAGTAATATAAAGAAAAACTAGACACAATAGGTAGAACTCCCATTCATGGGCCAACTCTTCTCATAAGAAGCCCATTATTACGAATACACAAAACTCACTTTAACAATATTACAACATTATGAAACTTTGTAATGGATGCTTCTTTTCATCATAATTTTTTTTTTAACTTGTCTGCTTGTTGTTGTTGTAGAATCTGAGAACGAAAGCAACGCCGAGAATCAAGAGAGGAATCAAGTAAACAAGCATTTTGTTTCCAGTTTCTTCGTTTGTGGTTTCAGCCGTAGATTCCTTCTCCCACGGCGGGATATACTTTGCCGTCACCGGAACCGTGGACTGGTCAACGTCACCAATACAATATTTCTTCATTGTCTCTTTCGCTTCCTTGCTATGATTCACATCGTCGAAATCGGTCGACGCGTCCTTTCCTTTTTTTTTAAAAAAAAAAGTTGCCAATAAATTTAGAAAACTATGCAACCGACATCAATCAGAAAAAATAAAATAAAATCAAACCGGATTAAACCATTTTTAATTGTACGTACCGGTGACGGCGAGGATAACATTGTCACCGCCGGGGTGTTCGTCAATGAAAGAGCTGACGTCATAGACCTGTAGATTAACTTTGATTTTTAGAAGACTTAAAACAGAGGATTTACAAAGCTTTAAGTTTGGTTGTGTGGATTCAAGAACAAAAAAAGAAGAGACCTTCCCATGGATGAGAATCCAACAATCGTTCTTGCACTTATGTTTAGCCACATCATGAAACGATATAAGATTCGCCATTGATTATGCTCTTGCCGAGATATGAACCTGAAACAGAGGACCATTGTATATAAACAGAGAACGTTGGACCATTGTATATAAACAGAGGAAGAGTTTCCACGATTACGAACCTATGTGAAACAGAGCGCAACTTCTCGAGACCACACGCGGTCTGTTTATATTGTCAGCTCTGAAAATCTTGAATATTGTTATTCCTTAGTTTCTTAATACAATTACAGTCTTGTTATATATATGAACTGTAAGAGACGAGGGTAAATAGTAGTATTTCTCAACGTTTGGAGATGGACGAAGAACGACGCAGTTTATATTTGACCGTTCAATACTTTACTTATAACTGTTTATTTACAGCTAGTAAACAATTTAAGGCGTTGAAACAATGGTACCTACCATAGTGAAACGTGAAGAATATGATGTTTGTAATTTAATGGTAGCTGAGACGCCTCAAAGTGGTCAGCGACCTCAGGTTGGTGAAGTCCTCCTTCACGTTTTATTTTTCCACGTAACGAAATAAAGAAAGAATTATCATTTTTTCGTTTTATAAAAACTTTTGAGAAGCCTCATAAAGTCGTTTTTTTCTCATCAGGCCCAATAACGCAAAAGAGTTTTGGTTAGGTTAAATTTAGTTTATTTAATTCATGACTTTCATATGTTTGAAATTTCCTATAAACTGACTAAACTATAGCATATATATTGGAATAACACCTCAGAATGACAATTGACGAATTTATTTTGTTACATAGAAACTTGTCGAACGATGCATGAAGTATATAAACATGTCTAAATAAAAAAAAAATCATGTGATATATTACATAATAATAAAATAAAATATGCATAAAACAGAAACAAACAGTAACAAATCCGTAATGGTTTACAAAAAGAAGCAATAGATCTTAACGATACCAACACATTCTCAAATTAACCAAAAAAAAAAAAAAAATCACATTATATGAAAAGCATACGTCCAATAATTGCTCTCGTACGACGTCGTCCTAAGACTTCTAGGCCACGCAATCTGTTCAACAGAGCAGATGAGCGAATAGATAAATCAATGAATCTCTAATTAAGTAAATCATTTAAAAGGACGAACCTTGAATGTTTAGAAGATAAAGTGCCTCGAGAGCTTCACATTTCCGGGTTGGCTTGTATAACACCTCCTTTTTAGAAATCTTAGTCGCATCGATATCTGGATGGATCTTCTTCTTTAACATCCTCTTTATCATCTACAATAATATATATACAAATGATATTGTACTTGTACACATCGAATGGATGCAAACTTATAAGTGCACTTACGAAGCAACCAACTGTTACTAACAATAACATGTTATAAGACACATGCGCATGAAAAAATAACAATAATATCAACAGACATGAAACATCAATTCAACTTGATGTGAAGTCGTTTTCGCTTGAATAACAGAGGCACTCAGGTACATGTAACATCTTCTTACATCATCATCAATGTTGTGGAATCAAAATAAAATTAATTACCTGATGCACTTTCTTGATTGGACGCGAGTCATGCACTTTCTTGATTGGACGCGAGTCTTCTTCTTTATCTTTTAACTTTGAAAACGAGAACTTACTAGTCATCTTCTTAGCAAACGAGAACTTACTAGTCAGCTTTGACCCGTTTTGTTTATGATCCATAACCTCCTGACCATCAACATCAAGATTAGGGTTATTTGGTTTCTTCTTTTTATGCTTTGTATCACCGTCTTCGTCTCGATCTTCCATGAAAAGCTCGGCTAGTGTTGTCCTCTTCTTGTCCGGCTCCACCTCGGCCTCCACCGCGGCCACGACCACCGGCCTTTCAACTGTTTTGACCGAGTCAAAGTGAATAATGTCTAATACCTACATACATTATACGATAGATCTCAAGGAAATCAATCTATCAGAAGATGAGATAATTAATTTTTAGAATATGGTTTTCATTGAAGACGTACATGACATCAATCGTCTCATCAGTATTTGAGTTAATATACAAAGAAATACCTATAAACCATTTAGTTTTTTTCTACAAATATTATTTTGCAAAATGAAAATGTTAACGCCAAAAACAAAACGGGTAAATGTTTGGAATTGTGAATTCATTCGAAACGAAAGATGTTGTCAATATAGGATTTATCATTTACGTACGTACCCCTAAATCCTCATGATGATCATAAACCGTATTGTCATTGGAGATAAGAGGGTCCAACTCTTGGTGGACGTTCTTGATGATGCTACCATCGACTACGACAAAGTCGAAACTCACACTCTCGCATTCATCATCATCTAGTTCGTCTTCTTCTTCTTGAAATTTCAAAGTGTCAAAACCGAATGTTCCAATGGTGAGAACTCCATCGAACCAGTTATCAAGAGCATCCACTAACCCAACCTGATCCAATATAGCCTTCGTGTTCTTCTCTATCTCACTTGTTCCTTCACCTCTCTTCTTTTTCTCGCATTTCGTCACACCATCTATTTCTTTCACCATATGAAAATATACATGTATCTAAATATAGCTTGGACAAAAATTATGCTTTTTGCAACGCGAGAGTATGTATATATGCATCATATAAAACTAAATAATAAACAGGGAACCACATGATTGTTATGATATTCTACAAAAAAAAATGTAAATCTAATATTTAATTAAGCACACCATACTTCTTTTAAGCAAATATAGAAAGTAATGATTTAGAAAAAAAAAACAAAACAACAAACTAACCTTTGATGACATTTTGGTGCAGCTTTTTCTGCATCCAGTTAAAGATCTTCGGAGAAAATCCAGAAAACAGTAAGATTTAATATTCTCCGAGCTTTAGAAAATGTAGAGCGAAAAAAATGCATACAAAAGTAAAGGAATAGCTTAAAAATTACGTACCGTCATAATGTAATACTTCTTCCTGAAAGAGTGAAGGGTATGAAGCAAAAGAATAGTGTGAAATGAGAAATTTATTGGACACTAAAGGGAGTGTTTCAGCTCCTGACACGTGTCATTAAATGGACAGTGGATGAAATAGGTCTGACTTTTGAGAGACAATGCCAATCAACAGGTGCCACATGTCAGTGATGTTGTGCTTATCTGGTTTCAATTATTAAGAAATTACCTTTTGACCCAATTACTTATATAATATCAAACTTTGAGCCAATAATATAATCAGTTACAGATTTGCCTCCTTGGTCTTTTGGTCCATTTATTGTAATCTTGTTGGTAGACTTCTGTTGCTTTCAATGCTTTACCGTTTTGATTTGACACTGAAGGAACAATTCGTTGCACAAAAGCGATAATTTTGGTTTCAATCAAATTTTCGACACAATTTAGAAATCCTATTTCAATAATTCTCATTTCAGCAACTGTGGATTCCTTTAAGAAGGTCCAACCTACTAGTAGAAGCAATGTAGTTACTATAAACATAAATGTTCCTTCACAATCAACAATAATATATTCAAACACTAGAGATCAAACTTAAGAGCGATAATCATCGAATTTTGAAAAGTCAAATTTATTTTCAAAATTGGAAGAAAAAAAAAACTATATTTGTCGTTTCATTTGACAGAAACACTTGCTACATTTACAAATTACGGACAAAGTTATATTTGTAATATAAATTCCAAATAACTATTTAGTCATTGTTAACTTCTTCGCCAGTCTATGTCCCTATGGATTTTGCCACAAAATTACAAAAAAATTACAGTGTTTATATCTAATTCATTCCAGCTTCTCCCTATTTCGTCGGTGTTTGGTGGTTTGATAATGAAATTATAGTATCATCACTATTGTTAGGTAATCGTAAGGTCGTTGGATACCTATTAAATCAATTCAAAAACATAATAGAATAGGAAGGCCATGCAAGCACATGCAAAGTACCCCCAAAGCTTTTAACGATAACACAATACCCCACACTCACTTCACTCTCCTTTCTCCTTGTCACTTGCTTCTTGTTCCTTAACTTTTGTTATCTTTTGCTTAATAATAATACCACTTTAGTTATATTACATAACTTTCCGAAAGTATTGTGGTTAGTATTTATGTACATTTAAGGTAGTAATAATTATGATTATGTTGACGTTTTTTAAAAAATCTAATAAAGTTTTTTTTTTAAAATACTAAAATATCGAATGAAATACTCGTTTAAACTTCTATCTAACATAGTCTTCGTCTAGTAAGATATGTCTTTTTGTGAAGAAAAAAATAGAAGATATTTGATTCATTTAAATTGACGTCAAAATAAAAATTGATTAATTTCAATGATAGAACAACTTGCTAGACTTATTGTCTCCAGAAACAACAAATATTTTAGAAATATAGAGCTTATGACCATATATCCGTTTGGAATATATTTACCCAAATCGTTACATCGATTTATGAAGAAGATACAAAATGTATATAGGCCCAAAAGGCAAAGCCGCAAAAGTATAAAATAGGCTTATCCAGTAGATATCGGGCCTTCATAATAACAAGGAGTCTATTGGATTAAGTAATAATATGTTGGATTAAGTAATAATATGATTGTGCCAAAAAAAAAAAAAAAAAAGTAATAATATGATGAAATTATTTCATGATTATTGTTATAATAAAATTGATATCTCAATAATCACGTCAGGGAGAGATAGAGAAACCAAAGTGCGTTTACAACTTAAAAAAAAAATCCGCTTCGATAAACGAATCAAAGCCTCAGTATGAGTGAGAGGGTTTCCAAACGCTTAGAGAAGAATCAGAAACCACTAACCCCACACATTTTTTCTTATTCTTTTTTTTTTCTTCTTCTTTATTTTAATCAAATTGAATTTATTACAGTGTAAACCCAAAACCTTTTGCGTTTTTTTTGTTTTTTTTTTCAGAGAGAATTTATATATTCTCAGTTGGTGTATCCACCGCCATTATTACCGTAATCCTTGACGTGGAAACCATTGCCGGAGCCAGGTTTCCGGTAGATTTTAAGATGAACTCCGGGATCGTGATGAGTCGCCGTCGAGTTGTAGACGATAGAGTTGTTTATCATCTGAACGTTACTGTTCATAAATGCTTTCATAGGAAGATTACTATTATTGCCATTATTGTTAGGGTTCTTCGTCGTTTTCTTCTTTCCTTCTCCTTCATCGCTGCTGCTGCTGCTGCTGCTTTGAAGTCTCCGTCCCTTCTCTCCGGTACCGTTAAAACCCCTAGAGGAATGTGGTCCTGCTCCTCTGGTTTTGTTGCTTGAGGGAGAACGGAGGATCTCCATTACAGCACCTTTGTTTTCACCTGCAATGGTGATAACTCGAGTGCCCATTAAGTTTTCGGAATCGGAAAAAGATGGCTGACGTTGAGTCTTCTTGGTGTTGTTGCCTTGATGATTACTGTTATGGTTATGGTTTTGGCTATGATGATTTGGTTCTTGAAGTTGGCTTGATTTCTCGGCTGTGAGAATGTTTTTCTGAGTAGTTTCTCGTTCGGAATGTAACTGAGAAGGTGGGAGAGAATAAGGAGAGAGTACTCTCGGTGATGGTGATTTTCGAGAAGTCTCTGATTCAGGTTTTATTGACCGACTTGAGTGAGCTGGACTCGGTGGTGAAGTTGGCTTTCGCGGTGGCAAAGCTTCTTGAACCTCCTTGGGAGATGGTGGCGGCGTGTATGACGACCTAGGCGGTGGCGGTGGCGGGGACGGAGAGGCAGCCTTTGGTGGGGTCGGTGGTGACATGTGGCGGCTCGGCGGTGAATGATATGGAGACCGCTCTTGAGGAGGTGGAGGTGTTCGCTGACGTGGAGGGGAAGGAGTCTGACGTGGAGGCGAAGGAGGTTGTTGCTGACGTGGAGGTGACGGTTGTTTCGTCGGCGGTCTTACTACGACCGGACGGAGAGGGGTCTGTCGGGGTTGAGGTGGAGGAGGTGGGTCGCTTGAGCCTTGTGATGTAGGCCTAGCGATGCTAGAGAGACGGAACCATGGACGAACGTTAGACATTATCGTTTTAATTTGAAAATGTAAGATGTTATTAAGAGTGGAAACACAATGGAACGATTCAGATATGTAATAACCAAAAACGTATATATATATATATATATACAAGTGTGTTGAAGAAAAGGGAAGCACGAGGAAACATGAAAGAAAAAGAAAGGTATCAGATCCATGCAATAAGATTTCCAGCTTGCAAAAACCACATTTTACGACTGGTATCAATCGTTTAGTGTCATTTTCAAGCTTCTCCTATAAATTATTTTTCACACGTTAATAAATTAATTTAGATTCCATATTCGTTGATATGTCTGTAAAAAAGGTCGGCAGAAAAATCTTTACAATAGTACCGCTCTAACTACTTGCAGAAAAAAGAACGATGCATAAATATATGATATTATTTAGTCCATATATATATATATATATATATCTACTCTCGATCAACAAAACTTGACAAATAGATCATCATTTTTTTTGGGTAACCGGTATTGATCATGTGCAGAAACCCACAATTCGATTAAGATGGTTTCAGTTTAAACCATAATTATGTTTTCCACTAGGTTTTGAGAGATTGAGAATGCCCGTTAATTAACACTGAGGAGAGTAGTGTTTCTCCACTGGTTTGAGACACAAATTATTCCCATATTCTCCTCTATTTTTTTCCGATTTGACGACTAATTAAATATATTAAATGTACTAAACTTTTAATACCTTTTATACGAACGGTTGATATTGTTTCATTTAGATTGGTTTTTGGGCAACTAGCTAGCTTTTATTCAAGGATTAATTAAAATGTATGGAAAGGGAAACTTCAGAAACCAAACATCGAATACTGATGACCAGTAGAAAGTATCTCTGTGCTAATAAGCATCTTCGTCAGTTTTTATTTTCATATTCATTATAATTAAATGCAAATTGTATTGGTCACTACTCTGAGCCACTAATTCTTTCCTTTGAGAAAAAAAAATATAATTTATATATGATACAGTGACTCAACGTGTCTTATAGGTCGTGCTTATTGGGCATCAGAAGTACATATCTCAAATATAGCATCACAAATTTAAGTCCATCTTGCATTTTTTAAGACTATTATACATATATATATATATATTAATTTTTACAAATTTCTGATAACGTTTTAATGTTCACTAAGATAGATTTTTTTAATTATAAGTCGAACGATTAAAAGAGATGTTCATTACGATAGAAAATGTTGCTAAAAATAGTCTAATTAAAATAGATGTATGTTCAATGTGTTATTTAAAAGAGCTATCAACAAAACCAGGGATATAAATCTTGTCACGAAATTAATCAAAAATTTAATTGAGTGCTAAATTAAAATTACAGCGTGAAACACTGGAGTTCTCGATTTGTTTTCAAGGGCTTCATCATTGGGCTTTTGGTAAATTGCGTAAAGACCCAGTCTAAGCTTCATTTTATGGGCTTGTATTAAAAGTTCGTGTAGGCAAATTATAGGCTCCGCTTTTATTCATAGGATCTTTCTTCAAGAGGAAAAGCGATATAAATGACAAAATTTTGTTTGTTTGTTTGTTCGTGTTAGATACTTATTAGTCAGACTCAGAATATAAAATCTGTTTTTGAGAACTATATTTCTTTACTTTTTAAGTCAACGTCATAGAAAGACTATACTTCCAAGTTGGAAAAACGTTTTCTTTGTTAGAATTTAGATTTGTTAATTTTGCTTGAAATTGTCAAAAATCCCAAACACATGGGACGGTTTACTTGGATTATGTGTATAAACACGTTGATGGTATAACTCTCAGTCCGTATTATAAAATCTTAAGCATGCATTACTTTCCCTCTCTAATGTGGCAGCACATGCAAAATAAATAACCCCAAATGCAATTTTTGTGTGTGTGTTTCAAACTTGGAGTAAACCAAAAGTTTATAGATAGGAACCTCTATATTTTTTTAATTCTACTGATTTAAATGTGAGTACGGGTTTAGTTTGGTTTAGATCGGAGTAACCATATTGATGAGCATTATTTTAAAATGTGTATAAAGAGGAAAGAGCATAGAATCATGATGAAAATGCACACACCGATAACGTTCAATTGGTACAACTTTACAGACAATAGATTAGTGCAGAACATGTAAAGCAAAAGCTGAAAGCGTATCGAGAAACAGCATTTACAAGAAGAAAGGAAAGAGACTTCTTATTTCCTTCTTCGATTTTAAATATTACTAATATTGGACCACCTTGTATGGGTTTTGTGTATGACTTTATAAATTTGAAATTTCCCCATGCTGAAACATTCAAAGTCTTGTCTAAATCGAAATACGAGCCTACATGATCGACTGTGGTATCTTGTCGTAATAAATCGAAATACTGATTTCTTGTGCAAAATTAAAAAAAAAAAGACTACAAGCGTGTCTGCTCATGATCCAAAGAATAATTATGATTTTGGGTGCAAGACTGCAATATAACCAAAATGTAGAAAATTAGGCTGTGGATTTTCATGTAACCGATAACCTTTTGTAACCTGGTCTCATGTAGTTTTTCTCATTTGTCAACACTAACAATTACCCGATGTTCGCGGTTATATCCAACAATGAGCACAATAAAGCAACGCATTTATTTAGAAAAATAACTTCTTTGCTAGTTAATCAAATTTTAATTCCCTGAAGTTGCAGACATAATATGTTAAGAAAAATGCATAACGGCGTCAAGAGGTCCACTATATATATATATATTATTCTGCTGTGATGAGAAATATGCGATTATTCTGGAGAAATATAAAATAGTTATTAGTTTTGGTAGTGGAGATTAAGCTTTTGTGCTTAATCATGAATCACGAACTATACAAATGCTGCCTTTTGATCTAATGGATTCTTTTTTTCTTTCTTTAGTATATCCTGAAAAACTAAAAAGTATTAAGTCTAATCATCCATTTATAATCATCTGACTTTCTTATATTAAATCTTTACGAGTTAGTTATCATGTTATCAAATAAACCTTTTTAAAATACCAAAAGGTTATGCGGCTTGTTAGAGATATAAAATTTTTTTTTAAAAAATTACTTAAATTCCCTCGCGCCGACCTCAAATTTCTGAAAAATTAAAAGAAAAAATGACAGACAAAAATTAGCTATGAAGTCCTATCTTTGATACCTATTGTAATTAATATATGTGGAATATTCGAGTATGAAATAATCATCTATTGTAGCCAAATTAAGCTAATTATACTTTCTCATTTGTTCAAGTTGACTTTACAAGTTCCTTTTTTTTTGTCATTATAATCGTGAAAACTAGTTTACAGTGAAGAATAATTCAGTTACCGTATCAAATGCTACTACTACATATGTATATCTTATTTTCTCCACACCAATAGATTACGTTGTTAATTCATCTTATGATGCCTATAGATAAATATCCCACATTTATTTTTAAAAACATAACAAAATAGATATCTAATTGAATGTTTTGAAACGTATATTTTTTTTTTTTATATACGCATTTAACTAAAAGTAGTTTACTACTATTTGATGTGATTGGTAGATCATCATGTAACGTCATCTCTTTTTTCCTTTTTTTGTGCGTTTGTATTGTAGAAAGGTTGTATACATGTTTCTAACATATAAAGACCATATAATTTGTAGTGTCACCAACTGTACAAATTGCAAAATAGCTATAATCACATTGCTACCAAATAGAAAATAATAATAGTAAAATGAAATCAAATTCAAAGTGGAAATTTGAAGTTCAATTCAGAATTCTAAAAAGTTTATTGTTTTAACATATATATATATTTTTATTTGTTAACTTGTTTTAACATATTTAGAATTACTAAAAGAGAAACCTTTACTTTTTATTTATTTATTATGAACTTTAAAATTTTATCCTTACTTTGTCATACGAATGTACATACACTTTTTTAAAAAATAATAATAAAAAAAATCTTCATAAAGAAAACCAATCCAGTTTTGAACATTTTAAAACTGTATCATTTAATTAGTTTTTCAGGATTTTGATAAAGTTCATGAATCTACACCAAAGATTAAAACTCTCAGCAGATTATAAATAAAATACAAAATTTTGTTGTTATTATGCAATTTATCACTAATGCAAAGTGGTTGAATATTTCAAAAAACAACCGAACGAAATTTATCCTTTGATTGTATCACTATCGTCTTTGTCACGTTTCTTTTTATTTTATTTTTTTTATTGCTTTCTCAGAGTGTTCTTAATATTCTCCCAAAGTCTCTCAACTCTAAACCTCCGTCAAAATAATCAGTCTAAAAATCTCAAGAACCTCAATTTTTTTTTTGAATATTGTTTTATCCGAGTAAGTCTTCACCGTTAATATATATATATAGTCTCCTGAAGTGAGAGATTTGTAAACAAAATCGGAGAGTTTTATTAAATTTATTTTGAGAAATTTTCATTTGTGTAAAATGGGGAGGATTATGTGGTTGCTAGTGGCGGCGGTAGTTCTGTTCTTGGTGAGGATGATGTTATTCAAAACCGGTTTGATTTACATGGTTAAAAAATGGATGAGGACTATGGTGGATTTGTTTCAAGTTTACCAGTTCTACAAGGTTCCCGAATTCAACAACAACGTTCAAGAGAATCATCTTTACCGGAAAGTGTTTTCCTATCTCAACTCGTTGAGCTCCATCGAGAACTCCGATTTCACCAACCTCTTCACCGCTAAATTTTCTAACGAGATCTTCCTCCGTTTGGATCCCAACCAAGTCGTCGGAGACGAGTTTCTCGGCGCTACTGTTTCTTGGCTCAACGGCGAAGACCAAGACGGATCGAGGAGTTTCGTTTTGAAGATTCGCAAAGCAGATAAACGGAGGATCCTCGCTCCCTATCTCCACCATATACAGACAGTCTCTGATGAGCTTGAACAGAGGAACACAGAGCTTAAGCTGTTCATTAACGTCTCCGGAGATCATGATGACGACGGGAAGAAGAATAAAGGACGGTGGAGATCGATTTCGTTTAATCATCCTTGTACGTTCCATAATATCGCCATGGATACGGATCTGAAGAACAAGGTCAAATCCGATCTCGAGTCGTTTCTCAAGGGGAAACAGTATTATAACCGTCTTGGCCGTGTCTGGAAAAGGACTTACCTATTATACGGACCCTCTGGCACCGGAAAATCAAGCTTCGTCGCAGCTATGGCGAATTTTTTGAATTACGATGTTTACGATGTAGATCTCTCCAAAGTAGCGGATGACTCGGATCTTAAGATACTTCTGTTACAGACCAGAGCCAAATCCGTGATCGTCATCGAGGATCTCGATCGATTTATATCTGCAAAATCAACCGCTGTGAGCGTTTCAGGGATATTGAATTTCACTGATAGTATCCTCAGCTCATGCGCCGCTGATGAACGGATCATGGTGTTCACGATGACGGGGAAAGAACAAATTGACCCGGCTATGCTTCGACCGGGTCGGGTCGACGTTCATATCCATTTCCCGTTATGCGATTTCACGGCGTTTAAAACGCTGGCCAACAACTACTTGGGCGTGAAAGAGCACAAGCTTTTCCCTCAAGTGGAAGGGATATTCCAAAACGGCGCGTCTCTGAGTCCCGCCGAGATCGGAGAGCTGATGATCGCGAACCGAAATTCGCCGACTCGTGCGCTCAAGTATGTCATCAATGCTTTGCAGACAGACGGTGATCGGAGAGGAACCGGACGTCGTTTGCTTCTCGAAAGCGGCTCGAGAAGATCGACATCGGAGGATGCCTCCAGCGAAATGAGTGGTCCTCTTTGCGGCGGCGGAGGAAGCTCGCCGGCGGTAAAGGAGTTCAGGAAGCTGTATGGGTTGTTGAGAATCAAAAGTAGTAGAAAATCTGAGTCGTACGATGTGGCTCGAGAGATCAGGGACGGCTAGAGATTAAACTTTCAAAGGTCAACGGCCACGTGGGTTAATCATATTGGCTGAGAGGGTCGCAGCATAATGTTTACTCTGCTTTTTTCCTTCTTTTTTTTTAGTTAATGTACAGAATTTTGCAAGACAAAATTGTTTTGCTTTTTTTTGATATGAAGAAAAGAAAGCCCAAATTCATCATTTTATTATCAAATACAGCCCCAAAGGTTCTTTAAGGAAGAAGAGGTTCTGAATAATTCAGAAACTGTAGTTGAACATTTTGGGCCAAGAAAGCCCAATTTAAAATTTAGCGAATCACAAATATGCCCTACATGATCGAAGGGGCCATAACAGAGATGTGCATTAGATCAAACGGTCATGGTGACATCGTCAATAACACTCATTATATAAAGTGCGTTATTAAACGAAAATCCCGTCTTCTTAGTCGAACCGAGCGTCGTCATCTAGGGTTTTTCTTTCTCGTTGCTTCATTCGATTCTTCAAAGGTAAATTTAAAACTTCTCGCAGAAGAAGAGGATCATTCGAAATATTTTCGATACTTCTGCGACTATTTATGTTCGATATTTGCCGTTTTTGTTTTATGTTGATTGATTATTTTTTGGTGTTGCATCGTTAGAAACAAGTCGATTTCCTCTGCAAGTATGAGGCCGGTTTTCGTCGGGAATTTCGAGTATGATACTCGCCAATCGGAGCTCGAACGGTTGTTCAGCAAGTACGGGAGAGTGGAGAGAGTTGACATGAAGTCTGGTAAGTGTTTAACCTAATCTTTTCGCAATTATAATTCTATTTGAAATTATGGTTTTTATTAGAGGATATGTTGTTTCGTCGATCTCTCTGCTGTTCCCTTTGGTATAGTATTTTGAGAAGTTGTGCAACTTTGAGGCCATGATTTTGATTTAAGTGTTAATAGAATTCGTAGAGGAACCACTAGTGTTAATCTAGAGAGGAAGAGTTATCGTATATAAGTGTTTGTTTGGTCGCAGGAGGTTTCTCCAAAGGAGCATGAGTTTCCAACTTCTTCCTGCAAATGTAGTCCTACGTTTTCATGCCTACCTTTATCATCTTGTGCCTACAATCTTCGCTAAGTCTAGAGAAATCTTCCATTATCTCCATCATCCATTGCCTCTCATGCCTTCCATATCTGAACTCCAACTGTCAGAATGGTGAAGCAGGCATTAGCAATCATTCAGAATTGAAAAGAAAATTTAAATTTTGATTACCCTTTTGATTGACTACAACTACACAAATCTTTTATTTTCTACTACATCATGGAACGCCTCTGCATCTTGTGTACTCCAGCCTTCACATTGATGCAGGTGTTGTATATTTTTATTAATTTTTAATTTTCTATAGGTTCAAAAAACTAAAAAAGGTGTCTTCTAGCTAACTTAACTCCTTCATTGCAAATTCCGTGGGCTGAAACAGATTGTTAGTTTATGCTCTGCGTTTTCTTATCTTGTATGTGTTTTTCTATTCTTGCAGGTTATGCTTTTGTGTATTTTGAGGATGAGCGTGATGCGGAAGATGCAATCCGCGGGATTGACAATATCCCTTTTGGCTATGAGAAACGCAAGCTATCTGTTGAATGGGCCAAGGTAACTCTTTCTTCTTTCTTTTTTTTTCTAATGAATCATGTGTTCTATTTTTTTTCCAGAGAGCTCTAAGTTTTTTTCTGGCTTTTAGGGTGAACGAGGGAAGCCTCGTGATGGAAGGGCAGCCTCAAATCAGAGGCCTACAAAGACACTCTTTGTCATCAACTTTGACCCTATCCGCACAAAAGAGCGTGATATTGAGAGGCACTTTGAGCCGTATGGTAAAGTTCTTAATGTCCGCATAAGGCGCAATTTTGCATTTGTTCAATTTGAAACCCAGGAAGATGCAACCAAGGCCCTTGACTGTACACAAAACAGGTAACTACAACAACATACGTTCTACCTTTTTGATTCTAACAGATTGCTATCAACCAATATGATAAGCCCTTACATTTTTACCCTCCGCTGGCAGCAAAATAATGGACAGGGTTGTTTCTATTGAGTATGCTTTGAGGGATGATGATGAAAGAGAAGATAGGTATGCTCCTAGTCCGAGAAGGAGATCTCCTAGTCCAGTGTACCGGAGGCGTCCCAGTCCTGATTATGGCCGTCCTCGCAGTCCTGAGTATGACAGGTACAAGGGTCCAGCTCCTTATGAAAGGCGTAGGAGTCCAGATTATGGGCGTCGCAGTCCAGATTATGGTAGAGCTAGGAGCCCCGGTTATGACAGATACAGGAGGTAACAACAATATTTTGGCTTGTAACTATTTTGGTTATCCTAAATTTCTTTGTTTCTCTAATTGTCTGAATTTTTCTGTGTGTTTTTAACAGCCGGTCTCCTGTTCATAGAGCAAGAGGTTGAAGATGTTGTTCCTCAATGGGTCTCTGAGTGGTTGGATTATCTATGTTAGTCTGAAATTAGAACAAGTTCTTAGCATGAATTTTCACCAGTTGCTACTTGAATCGTACTTGCTGCTCTATGTGGTTGTAGTTTTAGTAGCCTAGAACGACGATAATATCTTTTGGAATAATTTCAAGGTTGGATTCTCTCTAGATCATTCAATTTTTTGTTTTTCATTGCCAAAAAATAGCGCTTTTTTTCTTATATTCAGAAACATTCATAAATTTAGGAGAAAGAAAATACACAAGAAAAAGGTATTCCATAATCAAGGCAGAGAAGAGTGATTGTGATTGCAGAGTTCTTGGCTGAGTGCTTTCTCCAGCCAAGTTTGGGCATCTTCCATCATCTCGGGGCTTAACCGAACCATGAGAACGCAGAATTCATTTTGGTTAAGAGCACCATCTCCGTCTAGGTCTCCTTCTCTGACCATCCCTTCTGCATCTTCCTTGCTCATTCCTTCAATCCCAAGTATCCCTGAGTTTCTCCTTAGACTCTCAGCTGTGATCAGATCGCTCTCAGGATCCGCTAGTAAACAGAAACCTTTGCATAGCTCAGATACAAACTCTTCAACGTTCATCTTCTCCGCCATAATTGGTAACATATCTTCGTATTTGGTCTCCATCTTCGTAGTAGTTTCTAGTGGAAAAGAATTCTTGCTTGGTGGTTCCATTAGAGTGAGGAAAGAGAGAAAAGAGATTTTGTGAACTGTAATTTGATTGATTAGTTAGTCCAATGAGGGAGAGATATATGAGTGAGTGGCGTATTTGTACCAATGTGGTTGTCACGTTCGAACCTAATCGTGTGGTCTATAAACTTTCTTCTTGAAACCTGAGAGTTGAAGTAATGAACGGCTGTGACTCCATATCAAGATAATGCGTTTAGGTGTGTACGGAAACACCTGATTATCATGTAGTTTCGAAGAAACTTCGAATGGGTGGGCCGTGACTACGATGTATTCCGACTCCTATTATGTATTTATATTATTATTATCAAAAGGGAAGAGAAGAGGTTGAGAGAGAAGAAGAGATTGGTTTAGTAATTTCGCAGAAGTTTCGTTTTCTTGATTTCTTCTGCGGATATTTCGATTTTTGTTTAGACTTTATCGATTATGAATTGGATTCTCTTATAATAATAATAACGACAGATAATAAAATTTATCTCTTTCTCCATCCAAGTCCTAACTGATATGACGTAATGGGTATCTTCATTTGAGATATTCGTTCATATTAGGTAAAAGATCTAATTCGAGTAGTTTTTGTGAATTCCACGAATAACCAACCCCATCTTTATCGATTATGCTTTTTATCAAGGCAATTCTAACTTTTCCTTTTAATTTTACGAGGTGATAAATCATAAAAGGGAACGAACCTAATGGGCCGAGTTGACTTGGATTAAAACATAGCCCAAATCCAAACAACATGCCGTTTCGTTCCTTTGTTTCTGCTAATCAAGTGTTTTGTCTCCTCCGTTTTGCTTTCGTCTCTGATTTTATGTCTTTGTGGTGAATCACTACGACTCTAAATTATGTATTTATTAAACAAAATTTACTATCTAGAATACCCTATTCGAATTGTTATTCGTTCCGATCCACCTCTATTGAATTATTCTAGTTAATTCGTATAGTTGACTCGATCCATTTGAGTTATAATATTTATTCGTATAAAAGCGAGCATGCGCATCTAAGTCTAAGATTTCTTCTACACGCAGGAGAATATCGCGTTTGGTTGATTTCATTTAAAATATGTGAAAATTTCCCAAATAAGTCGTTGTGTTTATACGCTTGTTATTGATTATTCAAAGCCGTAAAGAGATTCAACAGCGAACTATACTGTCACAAAAAAAAAATATTATTAATAGAACGAAGCTTAATAAAAAATCGTGTTTAGTGGGCGCTATGAAGTGGCACAACTCGTTCCCCAGTTCAAGTGATCAACTGGTCATCATGTGTAGCAAAATATAACGTAAATAAACACCCCGTTTACGTAACTTTTTCATCATAAATAATCTATTCATGGAATCGAAATATCGATTTCACGTACGGGGATGATGAAAAGTTAGATTCATTTAAAAAACGAAAGCTGCCAAGATCCATCATTTACCTTATTACGCTCCCAAATTGCACGTCACTCATTTCAACTTCACCCATTGCGATGCTTTTGATGTTTAATAATCATGACTATTTGCTGGATTTTTTTATATAAAGAAATATTCACCACAGTCATATGACATAGATATAAACATATATGTATATAATATAGTCTAGAAAATCATATATATATTGGATGTTGCACTACGTGGGTTTTTTTCTGGCTTGGTAATTCTCATCTCTATTCTATTTTGCAGTTGCTAAACTTATATTCTAAGACATTTTTATTGACATTACCAGTGGAACTTAACAATCAAAAGTTCTTTCAATCGAAATTGGATTCGAACAATGAAATATTAAACTGGCGATAATTATTTACATAATTATGGTTGAAAATACTATATTAGAGAAACCTAAAAATCGAGAATAAATATCAGTAATAATCTTTTTATGAGAACACATATACATAAAGATAGAAGAAACGATGAATACATATCGTGTAACACTAAAAGGATTCGTATTCACATATTCTTCTACCCATACACAACTCCATTATACATATATCTTTTTAATCAACAATCCGAAGTGACAAAACCAACACAAATTACCATTTAACCCAACTATAAAACATTAAAAAATAAATATTGATTTAAACAAAACAAAAAAAAAAACAAAAAAAAAGAAGGAGAATAAAAGACTATGTTGTGTTAGCTAAGTTCTGACAACTTTAACTAAAGTACCCCATGTGACTATGTAAGGCAAAATATCATGAAAGAGAATTAGAAAGCTAATTTCATAATCTCTTTTGATCATTTTGCTTCACCATGAAGATCCTCCTCTTGTAGTACTGAACATCCCACTCCAGTATCCATTATTAGGGCTTGAATTATTATTATTGCCATGACTCTTCTGTTGTTGATTATCCTCATGATCAACTTCTTGTGTTATGCTTGATGAAAGCTCCTTCATTTGATCCCCAAATGGAAACAAAACCCTACCTTGATGATGCTCATTATGAGTATCATCAGACCTATTGTTGTTGTTGTGTCCAATCCCTTGATGATCAGTAGAGAAAGAGAGATTATTTGGCTTGTAATCCACCATTGTTGGAAATCCTGAAGAAGTGTACAGCACATTGTTTGATGAATCCATCATTGGACCAGTAGGCATAAATGAGTTTATCCCTGATCTTGAAGAAACATTAACTCCTGTTCTTAAAAGCTCGAGAGCTGAAGCAGGAGACGACGAAGAACCATAGAGAGAAGATGATGTTGAAGACTGCTGATGAGTTATGTTGCCATTTCCTTCCATCTTAGGCATCTGAAGAAACTGGGACATGTGTACATGATGATGCTGATGTTGATATTGCATGACCGGGAAAGACAACAAGTTTAGATCTTGTGATGACCCTTTTGATTTATTAGGGATTTGGTTTGAGAAGAGAATTGGTGGGTTTAGATCTGGAAGTGTTGTAGTCAAACCAAGCGAAGATGGTGTTGTCTGAAGGGTGTTTGATGAAGCAGAAGAAGATGATCTCTTGTTCTTTCTTGAGCTTCCCCCGACAGGAACATTCCTAAGAGATCCACCTTCGGTCCAATACCTTCGACAACCTTTGCAGAAGTATCTTGGTTGTGTGAGACTATAGTTGTTGTAGTAACAAAACTTTGTGTTGGTTGAGTTACATCTTGGACAATTTAGTTTCTCTTGTGGTCTTGCTTTCCTCTCCACCACAACCGCCTTATTGTTGTTGTTGTTGCTTACGCCAGATACGGTGGCTCCTGCGGCTGAGACGCCGTTAGATGTGAGAAAGGTATTTGGCCTTGCATTGGACGTGGTGTTTGATTGATGTGTGTTGTTATTAGGAATAATGATTTGCTCCATTGGTTTTACGTTCATCATTTCTTGAAAGCCCTAGAACATTAAAATCGAAAGAGCTAATCAGAGTAATTTTCAAACCCTATATCAATATATACTAAAAGGAGTCATAAATTAAATATAAGCTGACTAAACTCGCATCATGCTTCTCAAGATCAAACAGAAAAATGGAACATGAAAATTAAATTTTCCTTGTTTGGTATCCTATAGAGATATATAGAATTTGTGAAAAATAAAAAACGATTAACACCAAGAACAAGGGATAAATAACAAATCATGACTTTTAATTCTTTTCTATCCCCTTTATTTTTTTCAATAATATAATTAATGATTAATCACATTGAAAGGCTGAGAGAAATGTGTTGTGAGCTATAATATATCCCTAATCTTTTCTTTCCAACCTCGAAACCAACAAAAATTACAGTTTTCCCATGCAGATTTTTCTTTGAAATATGTGTTAAAACTCTAAAGAAATATCCGTATATTATCTTTAACCACAAACACATCATCAACATGATATGCTTCTATATATATAACTACATATATGCACACACACATATTTATGAAATCTTTAATGGATCATGTAAGAGAGAAAGAGAGAGGAGAAAAAGGAAGAAGTAGTTCAGAAGGATTAAGAAGAAACAAAAGAGGCAAAGGAAGATCTTTTAAGCACCTGTGTCCACTTCGTAGCGTCCATGACTCCCGACAAAGAGAAAGCCAGAGAAAGATATGTGTGGGTTTTGAGTAAAGGCCAAAGAGAAGAATGTTTTTGGACTTTTTTTTTGCCTTTTCTTTGTTTGTGAGTGATGGCTCTTCTATGCGTTGCCTTTCACTTTATGGATGATGAGAAAAGAGCCAGCGAAGAAGACGGAGTAGAGAAGCACCCAATTTTTAACTTATTATCTAAGAGAATATATCTTCTTCTTTTTTTTCAACTAGAGAATATATCTATGTAAACGTTTTTTTGTTCTCATGCATTTTAAATAGAAAACCTTTTTAATAAACATATACATATATAATAAAAAGGGTTTTCATGTAAGATGAATTTGGTTATATTGGAGTACAGTTTGAATATGTTTTGTTGAATGTTGAAAATAAATAAACATATGTCTAATAACTTAAATGTAAAACTTTAGAATAACATTTTATTTTTACTAAATAATTGTAGAAATGGCAGTTATTATGCGATTTAGATGACCAATATGAACTAAATTGTTTGATCTAGAGATCATATTATGATTTGTAATTTCACAGTATCATCCGCCCAATTCGGGAGAAAACTGTAGACTTCAACTTTTAAGAAATTTTTGGTTATAAAAAGAATAAAAGAAGGAAAAAGAAAAAAGTTGGTTGCGTTAAAAAAAAAAAAAAAGAAAAGAAAAAAGTTGGTATTGTTGATTTTGACTAGTGATGATGTCTCGTGACCGCTCTCTCTTGCTAACTCTTTCTGGTCCCTCTTAATAAAAAATACTTTTATAAGAGAAAAATCGTGTGTAAGGAATAATGTCCTTTTGTTAAAATAATCGAATTATGAATAATAAATACAAAACTCTTATGTGTATCATATATTGCATAGTGTTAGTGGAACTATGAGTTGTATGCTATTTCTTGGCCTCCCATTGTGTGATTGGATACTATTTGTTGGCCATATGGTCCATCAAATCGCCTAGCTATATTTTTAAAATCCCAATACCATAACTATATGTATATACACCACATGTCTTGCGTACATGTGATTAGTGGCTTTGACACCTAAATTTAGCTCGACTTTTAACTTTACCTATATCAATATTCAATATATATATATATATAATATACTAGTACCCATCTAGATTTTATGAAACTGATGAGATTAGTTAAATATTGAAACCCAAAAGGAAAAGAATGATTATACGGGGTTGTAAGTTTTTTTCTTTTTTACTTGCGCAATTTAGAAGTATCAAAGTTTACATTTAGTTATGCCATAAAAGTTGTGGAGTTAATGATAATTGTTATGCAGTTTGCAACTAAACATAGTATTTGTCATTCTATTATTCTCTTGTCTGTATGATTATGACATTTCAAAATGTTACCAAACAAAACCAATATTTACTTACATGCATATGTTTATTTAGGGCTTTCCTGATGTAATAAAGGGTCATTACATCGTACATATCTAAAGTTAAATATGATTTTATAAAGTGATAAAGATCAACATCTTATTAAAAATTTACAGGTGAAATATGACATTTAGTTTATACACCAAAAACTCACGAGAACCTTAAGTCCTTAATTAGTCATGTAAGCTTGCTTTAGTGAATGAAGAAACACCCTTATTCAACTCATAGACTAAGCAATCATCTTTTCTTACAATTATAACAAGGAATAAAAGTACGAAATAGTAAAAAAAAAATTCCAGAGGGAAATATTATTAATATAATATATGTATGATTGCTTCTACTTGGAATTTTCAAGAAGTAGAATTTTGAACAAGAGGACGAGGAGAGGAGAAGAATTAGGAATACAGGAAGCGACAAAAAGGAGGTGAAGATGGGTCCCACAAATTCGTGGTGTGATTGAGATTTTTATTTATATATTTCATATTTGCTTGCTTTTTAACAAATCTAATTCTATTCTAATTTTATTCTAATTCTATTTCTAATTCTAATTCTAATTCTAATTCTATTCTAATTCTATTCTAATTCTATTCTAATTCTAATTCTAATTCTAATTCTAATTCTAATTCTAATTCTAATTCTAATTCTAATTCTAATTCTATTCTAATTCTAATTCTAATTTTATTCTATTTCTAATTCTAATTCTATTCTAATTCTATTTCTAATTCTATTTCTAATTCTAATTCTAATTCTAATTCTATTCTAATTTTATTTCTAATTCTAATTCTATTCTAATTCTAATTCTATTTCTAATTCTAATTCTATTCTAATTCTAATTCTAATTCTATTCTAATTCTATTCTAATTCTAATTCTAATTCTATTCTATTTCTAATTCTAATTCTATTCTAATTCTATTTCTAATTCTATTTCTAATTCTAATTCTAATTCTATTCTAATTCTATTTCTAATTCTAATTCTATTCTAATTCTAATTCTATTTCTAATTCTAATTCTAATTCTAATTCTATTCTAATTCTATTCTAACTCTATTCTA
This sequence comes from Streptanthus diversifolius, assembly GCA_039880935.1. Taxonomy (NCBI): domain Eukaryota; kingdom Viridiplantae; phylum Streptophyta; class Magnoliopsida; order Brassicales; family Brassicaceae; genus Streptanthus; species Streptanthus diversifolius. The sequence continues at coordinate 23,499,306 of JAXGFM010000022.1, read as the reverse complement.
ATTCTAATTCTATTCTATTTCTAATTCTAATTCTATTCTAATTCTATTCTAATTCTATTCTAATTCTATTCTAATTCTATTCTAATTCTATTCTAATTCTAATTCTAATTCTATTCTAATTCTATTCTAATTCTATTCTAATTCTATTCTAATTTTATTCTAATTCTATTTCTAATTCTAATTCTAATTCTAATTCTATTCTAATTCTATTCTAATTATATTCTAATTCTATTCTAATTCTATTCTAATTCTATTTCTAATTCTAATTCTATTCTAATTCTATTTCTAATTCTAATTCTAATTCTATTTCTAATTCTATTTCTAATTCTAATTCTAATTCTAATTCTATTCTAATTCTATTCTAATTCTATTCTAATTCTAATTCTAATTCTATTCTATTTCTAATTCTAATTCTATTCTAATTCTAATTCTAATTCTATTCTAATTCTATTCTAATTTTATTCTAATTCTATTTCTAATTCTAATTCTAATTCTAATTCTATTCTAATTCTATTCTAATTCTATTCTAATTCTATTCTAATTCTATTTCTAATTCTAATTCTATTCTAATTCTATTCTAATTCTAATTCTAATTCTAATTCTATTCTAATTCTATTCTAATTCTATTCTAATTCTAATTCTAATTCTATTCTATTTCTAATTCTAATTCTAATTCTATTCTAATTCTATTATAATTCTATTATAATTCTATTCTAATTCTATTCTAATTCTAATTCTATTCTAATTCCATTTCTAATTCTATTTCTAATTCTAATTCTAATTCTAATTCTATTCTAATTCTATTCTATTTCTATTCTAATTCTACTCTAATTCTATTTCTAATTCTAATTCTATTCTAATTCTATTCTAATTCTATTCTAATTCTATTTCTAATTATAATTCTATTCTAATTCTATTCTAATTCTAATTCTAATTCTAATTCTAATTCTAATTCTATTCTAATTCTATTCTAATTCTATTCTAATTCTAATTCTAATTCTATTATATTTCTATTCTAATTCTAATTCTATTCTAATTCTAATTCTAATTCTATTCTAATTTTATTCTAATTCTATTCTAATTCTATTTCTAATTCTAATTCTAATTCTAATTCTATTCTAATTCTATTCTAATTCTATTCTAATTATATTCTAATTCTATTTCTAATTCTAATTCTATTTTAATTCTATTCTAATTCTATTCTAATTCTATTCTAATTCTATTCTAATTCTATTTCTAATTCTAATTCTATTCTAATTCTATTCTAATTCTAATTCTAATTCTAATTCTATTCTAATTCTATTCTAATTCTATTCTAATTCTAATTCTAATTCTAATTCTATTCTAATTATAATTCTAATTCTATTCTAATTCTATTCTAATTCTATTCTAATTTTATTCTAATTCTATTTCTAATTCTAATTCTAATTCTATTCTAATTCTATTCTAATTGTATTCTAATTCTATTCTAATTCTAATTCTAATTCTAATTCTAATTCTAATTCTAATTCTAATTCTAATTCTAATTCTAATTCTAATTCTAATTCTATTCTAATTCTATTCTAATTCTATTCTAATTCTAATTCTATTTCATATTCTATTTCTAATTCTAATTCTAATTCTAATTCTATTCTAATTCTAATTCTAATTCTATTCTAATTCTAATTCTAATTCTAATTCTAATTCTAATTCTAATTCTAATTCTAATTCTAATTCTAATTCTAATTCTAATTCTAATTCTAATTCTATTCTAATTCTATTCTAATTCTAATTCTAATTCTATTCAATTTCTAATTCTAATTCTATTTCTAATTCTATTTCTAATTCTATTCTAATTATATTCTAATTCTATTTCTAATTCTAATTCTATTCTAATTTTATTTCTAATTCTATTTCTAATTCTAATTCTAATTCTAATTCTATTCTAATTCTATTCTAATTCTATTCTAATTCTATTCTAATTCTATTCTATTTCTAATTCTAATTATATTCTAATTCTATTCTAATTCTATTCTAATTCTAATTCTAATTCTAATTCTAATTCTAATTCTATTCTAATTCTATTTCTAATTCTAATCTAATTCTATTCTAATTCTATTCTAATTCTATTCTAATTCTAATTCTATTCTAATTCTAATTTTAATTCTACTCTAATTCTATTCTAATTCTATTCTAATTTTATTCTAATTCTATTTCTAATTCTAATTCTAATTCTAATTCTATTCTAATTCTATTCTAATTCTATTCTAATTCTATTCTAATTCTAATTCGAATTCTAATTCTAATTTTAATTCTAATTCTAATTCTAATTCTAATTCTAATTCTAATTCTAATTCTAATTCTAATTCTAATTCTAATTCTAATTCTAATTCTAATTCTAATTCTAATTCTATTCTAATTCTTTTCTAATTGTAATTCTAATTCTATTCTAATTCTAATTCTAATTCTAATTCTAATTCTAATTCTAATTCTAATTCTAATTCTAATTCTAATTCTAATTCTAATTCTAATTCTAATTCTAATTCTATTCTAATTCTAATTCTATTCTAATTCTATTTCATATTCTATTTCTAATTCTAATTCTAATTCTAATTCTATTCTAATTCTAATTCTAATTCTAATTCTAATTCTATTCTAATTCTAATTCTAATTCTAATTCTAATTCTAATTCTAATTCTAATTCTAATTCTAATTCTAATTCTAATTCTAATTCTAATTCTAATTCTAATTCTATTCTAATTCTATTCTAATTCTAATTCTAATTCTATTCAATTTCTAATTCTAATTCTAATTCTATTTCTAATTCTAATTCTAATTCTATTCTAATTCTATTTCTATTTCTAATTCTATTTCTAACTCTCATTCTAATTCTAATTCTATTCTAATTCTATTCTAATTCTATTCTAATTCTAATTCTAATTCTATTCTATTTCTAATTCTAATTCTATTCTAATTCTATTCTAATTCTATTCTAATTCTATTCTAATTCTAATTCTAATTCTAATTCTATTCTAATTCTATTTCTAATTCTAATCTAATTCTATTCTAATTTTGTTCTAATTCTATTCTAATTCTATTCTAATTCTATTCTAATTCTATTCTAATTCTATCCTAATTTTATTCTAATTCTATTTCTAATTCTAATTCTAATTCTAATTCTATTCTAATTCTATTCTAATTCTATTCTAATTCTAATTCTAATTCTAATTCTAATTCTAATTCTAATTCTAATTCTAATTTTAATTCTAATTCTAATTCTAATTCTAATTCTAATTCTAATTCTAATTCTATTTCTAATTCTAATTCTAATTCTAATTCTAATTCTATTCTAATTCTATTCTAATTCTAATTCTAATTCTATTCTAATTCTAATTCTAATTCTAATTCTAATTCTAATTCTAATTCTAATTCTAATTCTAATTCTAATTCTAATTCTAATTTTAATTCTAATTCTAATTCTAATTCTAATTCTAATTCTAATTCTACTTCTATTCTATTTCTAATTCTAATTCTATTCTAATTCTATTCTAATTCTATTCTAATTCTATTCTAATTCTATTCTAATTCTATTCTAATCCTAATTCTATTCTAATTCTATTTCTAATTCTATTTCTAATTCTAATTCTAATTCTAATTCTAATTCTATTCTAATTCTAATTCTAATTCTAATTCTATTCTAATTCTAATTATAATTCTAATTCTAATTCTAATTCTAATTCTAATTATAATTCTAATTCTAATTCTAATTCTAATTCTATTCTAATTCTATTTTAATTCTAATTCTAATTCTATTCTATTTTTAATTCTAATTCTATTCTAATTCTATTTCTAAATCTATTTCTAATTCTAATTCTATTCTAATTCTATTTCTAATTCTAATTCTATTCTAATTCTATTTCTAATTCTATTTCTAATTATAATTCTAATTCTAATTCTATTCTTATTCTATTCTAATTCTATTCTAATTCTAATTCTAATTCTATTCTATTTCTAATTCTAATTCTATTCTAATTCTATTCTAATTATATTCTAATTCTAATTCTATTCTAATTCTATTCTAATTCTATTCTAATTCTATTCTAATTCTATTCTAATTTTATTCTAATTTTATTTCTAATTCTAATTCTAATTCTAATTCTATTCTAATTCTATTCTAATTCTATTCTAATTCTATTCTAATTCTATTCTAATTCTATTCTAATTCTATTTCTAATTCTAATTCTATTCTAATTCTATTCTAATTCTATTCTACTTCTAATTCTATTCTAATTCTAATTCTAATTCTATTCTAATTCTATTCTAATTCTATTCTAATTCTATTCTAATTCTATTCTAATTCAATTTCTAATTCTAATTCTATTCTAATTCTATTCTAATTCTATTCTAATTCTAATTCTATTCTAATTCTATTTCTAATTCTATTTCTAATTCTATTCTAATTCTATTCTAATTCAATTTCTAATTCTAATTCTATTCTAATTCTATTCTAATTCTATTCTAATTCTATTTTAATTCTATTATAATTCTAATTCTATTCTAATTCTATTTCTAATTCTATTTCTAATTCTAATTCTAATTCTAATTCTATTCTAATTCTATTCTAATTCTATTCTAATTCTAATTCTATTCTAATTCTAATTCTAATTCTATTCTAATTCTATTCTAATTCTATTCTAATTCTATTTCTAATTCTAATTCTAATTCTATTCTAATTCTATTCTATTTCTATTCTAATTCTATTCTAATTCTATTCTAATTCTATTCTAATTTTAATTCTATTCTAATTCTATTTCTAATTCTATTTCTAATTCTAATTCTAATTCTAATTCTATTCTAATTCTAATTCTAATTCTAATTCTAATTCTATTCTAATTCTAATTCTAATTCTAATTCTAATTCTAATTCAAATTCTAATTCTAATTCTATTCTAATTCTATTCTAATTCTATTCTAATTCTATTCTAATTCATATTCTAATTCTAATTCTATTCTAATTCTATTCTAATTCTATTCTAATTCTATTCTAATTCTATTCTAAATCTAATTCTAATTCTATTCTAATTCTAATTCTAATTCTATTCTAATTCTATTCTAATTCTATTCTAATTCTATTCTAATTCTATTCTAATTCTATTCTAATTCTATTATAATTCTATTCTAATTCTAATTCTATTCTAATTCTAATTCTAATTCTATTCTAATTCTATTCTAATTCTATTCTAATTCTATTTCTAATTCTAATTCTAATTCTAATTCTATTCTAATTCTATTCTAATTCTATTCTAATTATATTCTAATTCTATTTCTAATTCTAATTCTATTCTAATTCTATTCTAATTCTATTCTAATTCTATTTCTAATTCTAATTCTATTCTAATTCTATTCTAATTCTAATTCTAATTCTAATTCTAATTCTATTCTAATTCTATTCTAATTCTATTCTAATTCTAATTCTAATTCTAATTCTATTCTAATTCTAATTCTAATACTATTCTAATTCTATTCTAATTATATTCTAATTTTATTCTAATTCTATTTCTATTTCTAATTCTAATTCTAATTCTAATTCTATTCTAATTCTATTCTAATTATATTCTAATTCTTTTCTAATTCTATTCTAATTCTAATTCTAATTCTAATTCTAATTCTAATTCTAATTCTAATTCTATTCTAATTCTATTCTAATTCTATTCTAATTCTAATTCTATTCTAATTCTATTTCATATTCTATTTCTAATTCTAATTCTAATTCTAATTCTATTCTAATTCTAATTCTAATTCTAATTCTATTCTAATTCAAATTCTAATTCTAATTCTAATTCTAATTCTAATTCTAATTCTAATTCTATTCTAATTCTATTCTAATTCTAATTCTAATTCTATTCAATTTCTAATTCTAATTCTATTCTAATTCTATTTCTAATTCTATTTCTAATTCTAATTCTAATTCTAATTCTATTCTAATTCTATTTCTAATTCTAATTCTATTCTAATTCTATTTCTAATTCTATTTCTAATTCTAATTCTAATTCTATTCTAATTCTATTTCTAATTCTAATTCTAATTCTAATTCTATTCTAATTCTATTTCTAATTCTAATCTAATTCTATTCTAATTTTGTTCTAATTCTATTCTAATTCTATTCTAATTCTATTCTAATTCTATTCTAATTCTATCCTAATTTTATTCTAATTCTATTTCTAATTCTAATTCTAATTCTAATTCTATTCTAATTCTATTCTAATTCTATTCTAATTCTAATTCTAATTCGAATTCTAATTCTAATTCTAATTCTAATTCTAATTCTAATTCTAATTCTAATTTTAATTCTAATTCTAATTCTAATTCTAATTCTAATTCTAATTCTAATTCTATTTCTAATTCTAATTCTAATTCTAATTCTAATTCTATTCTAATTCTATTCTAATTCTAATTCTAATTCTATTCTAATTCTAATTCTAATTCTAATTCTAATTCTAATTCTAATTCTAATTCTAATTCTAATTCTAATTCTAATTCTAATTTTAATTCTAATTCTAATTCTAATTCTAATTCTAATTCTACTTCTATTCTATTTCTAATTCTAATTCTATTCTAATTCTATTCTAATTCTATTCTAATTCTATTCTAATTCTATTCTAATTCTATTCTAATCCTAATTCTATTCTAATTCTATTTCTAATTCTATTTCTAATTCTAATTCTAATTCTAATTCTAATTCTATTCTAATTCTAATTCTAATTCTAATTCTATTCTAATTCTAATTCTAATTCTAATTCTAATTCTAATTCTAATTCTAATTATAATTCTAATTCTAATTCTAATTCTAATTCTATTCTAATTCTATTTTAATTCTAATTCTAATTCTATTCTATTTTTAATTCTAATTCTATTCTAATTCTATTTCTAAATCTATTTCTAATTCTAATTCTATTCTAATTCTATTTCTAATTCTAATTCTATTCTAATTTTATTTCTAATTCTATTTCTAATTATAATTCTAATTCTAATTCTATTCTTATTCTATTCTAATTCTATTCTAATTCTAATTCTAATTCTATTCTATTTCTAATTCTAATTCTATTCTAATTCTATTCTAATTATATTCTAATTCTAATTCTATTCTAATTCTATTCTAATTCTATTCTAATTCTATTCTAATTCTATTCTAATTTTATTCTAATTTTATTTCTAATTCTAATTCTAATTCTAATTCTATTCTAATTCTATTCTAATTCTATTCTAATTCTATTCTAATTCTATTCTAATTCTATTCTAATTCTATTTCTAATTCTAATTCTATTCTAATTCTATTCTAATTCTATTCTAATTCTAATTCTATTCTAATTCTAATTCTAATTCTATTCTAATTCTATTCTAATTCTATTCTAATTCTATTCTAATTCTATTCTAATTCAATTTCTAATTCTAATTCTATTCTAATTCTATTCTAATTCTATTCTAATTCTAATTCTATTCTAATTCTATTTCTAATTCTATTTCTAATTCTATTCTAATTCTATTCTAATTCAATTTCTAATTATAATTCTATTCTAATTCTATTCTAATTCTATTCTAATTCTATTTTAATTCTATTATAATTCTAATTCTATTCTAATTCTATTTCTAATTCTATTTCTAATTCTAATTCTAATTCTAATTCTATTCTAATTCTATTCTAATTCTATTCTAATTCTAATTCTATTCTAATTCTAATTCTAATTCTATTCTAATTCTATTCTAATTCTATTCTAATTCTATTTCTAATTCTAATTCTAATTCTATTCTAATTCTATTCTATTTCTATTCTAATTCTATTCTAATTCTATTCTAATTCTATTCTAATTTTAATTCTATTCTAATTCTATTTCTAATTCTATTTCTAATTCTAATTCTAATTCTAATTCTATTCTAATTCTAATTCTAATTCTAATTCTAATTCTATTCTAATTCTAATTCTAATTCTAATTCTAATTCTAATTCTAATTCTAATTCTAATTCTATTCTAATTCTATTCTAATTCTATTCTAATTCATATTCTAATTCTAATTCTATTCTAATTCTATTCTAATTCTATTCTAATTCTATTCTAATTCTATTCTAAATCTAATTCTAATTCTATTCTAATTCTAATTCTAATTCTATTCTAATTCTATTCTAATTCTATTCTAATTCTATTCTAATTCTATTCTAATTCTATTCTAATTCTATTATAATTCTATTCTAATTCTAATTCTATTCTAATTCTAATTCTAATTCTATTCTAATTCTATTCTAATTCTATTCTAATTCTATTTCTAATTCTAATTCTAATTCTAATTCTATTCTAATTCTATTCTAATTCTATTCTAATTATATTCTAATTCTATTTCTAATTCTAATTCTATTCTAATTCTATTCTAATTCTATTCTAATTCTATTTCTAATTCTAATTCTATTCTAATTCTATTCTAATTCTATTCTAATTCTAATTCTAATTCTAATTCTAATTCTATTCTAATTCTATTCTAATTCTATTCTAATTCTAATTCTAATTCTAATTCTATTCTAATTCTAATTCTAATACTATTCTAATTCTATTCTAATTATATTCTAATTTTATTCTAATTCTATTTCTATTTCTAATTCTAATTCTAATTCTAATTCTATTCTAATTCTATTCTAATTATATTCTAATTCTTTTCTAATTCTATTCTAATTCTAATTCTAATTCTAATTCTAATTCTAATTCTAATTCTAATTCTATTCTAATTCTATTCTAATTCTAATTCTATTCTAATTCTATTTCATATTCTATTTCTAATTCTAATTCTAATTCTAATTCTATTCTAATTCTAATTCTAATTCTAATTCTATTCTAATTCAAATTCTAATTCTAATTCTAATTCTAATTCTAATTCTAATTCTAATTCTATTCTAATTCTATTCTAATTCTAATTCTAATTCTATTCAATTTCTAATTCTAATTCTATTCTAATTCTATTTCTAATTCTATTTCTAATTCTAATTCTAATTCTAATTCTATTCTAATTCTATTTCTAATTCTAATTCTATTCTAATTCTATTTCTAATTCTATTTCTAATTCTAATTCTAATTCTAATTCTATTCTAATTCTATTCTAATTCTATTCTAATTCTAATTCTAATTCTATTCTATTTCTAATTCTATTCTAATTCTATTCTAATTCTAATTCTAATTCTATTCTATTTCTAATTCTAATTCTATTCTAATTCTATTCTAATTATATTCTAATTCTAATTCTATTCTAATTCTAATTCTAATTCTATTCTAATTCTATTCTAATTCTATTCTAATTCTATTCTAATTTTATTCTAATTTTATTTCTAATTCTAATTCTAATTCTAATTCTATTCTAATTCTATTCTAATTCTATTCTAATTCTATTCTAATTCTATTCTAATTCTATTTCTAATTCTAATTCTATTCTAATTCTATTCTAATTCTAATTCTATTCTAATTCTAATTCTAATTCTATTCTAATTCTATTCTAATTCTATTCTAATTCTATTCTAATTCAATTTCTAATTCTAATTCTATTCTAATTCTATTCTAATTCTATTATAATTCAATTTCTAATTCTATTTCTAATTCTATTCTAATTCTATTCTAATTCAATTTCTAATTCTAATTCTATTCTAATTCTATTCTAATTCTATTCTAATTCTATTTTAATTCTATTATAATTCTAATTCTATTCTAATTATATTTCTAATTCTATTTCTAATTCTAATTCTAATTCTAATTCTATTCTAATTCTATTCTAATTCTATTCTAATTCTAATTCTATTCTAATTCTAATTCTAATTCTATTCTAATTCTATTCTAATTCTATTCTAATTCTATTTCTAATTCTAATTCTAATTCTAATTCTATTCTAATTCTATTCTATTTCTATTCTAATTCTATTCTAATTCTATTCTAATTCTATTCTAATTCTAATTCTATTCTAATTCTATTTCTAATTCTATTTCTAATTCTAATTCTAATTCTAATTCTATTCTAATTCTAATTCTAATTCTAATTCTATTCTAATTCTAATTCTAATTCTAATTCTAATTCTAATTCTAATTCTAATTCTAATTCTATTCTAATTCTATTCTAATTCTATTCTAATTCTAATTCTAATTCTAATTAAATTCTAATTCTATTCTAATTCTATTCTAATTCTATTCTAATTCTATTCTAAATCTAATTCTAATTCTATTCTAATTCTAATTCTAATTCTATTCTAATTCTATTCTAATTCTATTCTAATTCTATTCTAATTCTATTCTAATTCTATTCTAATTCTAATTCTATTATAATTCTAATTCTATTCTAATTCTATTCTAATTCTATTCTAATTCAATTTCTAATTCTAATTCTATTCTAATTCTATTCTAATTCTATTCTAATTCTAATTCTATTCTAATTCTATTTCTAATTCTATTTCTAATTCTAATTCTAATTCTAATTCTAATTCTATTCTAATTCTATTCTAATTCTATTCTAATTCTATTCTAATTCTAATTCTATTCTAATTCTAATTCTAATTCTAATTCTATTCTAATTCTATTCTAATTCTATTTCTAATTCTAATTCTAATTCTAATTCTATTCTAATTCTATTCTAATTCTATTCTAATTCTATTTCTAATTCTAATTCTAATTCTAATTCTATTCTAATTCTATTCTATTTCTATTCTAATTCTAATTCAATTCTAATTCTATTTCTAATTCTATTTCTAATTCTAATTCTAATTCTAATTCTATTCTAATTCTAATTCTAATTCTATTCTAATTCTAATTCTAATTCTAATTCTAATTCTAATTCTAATTCTAATTCTAATTCTATTCTAATTTTATTCTAATTCTAATTCTAATTCTATTCTATTTCTAATTCTAATTCTATTCTAATTCTATTTCTAATTCTATTTCTAATTCTAATTCTAATTCTATTCTAATTCTATTTCTAATTCTAATTCTATTCTAATTCTAATTCTATTTCTAATTCTAATTCTAATTCTAATTCTATTCTAATTCTATTCTAATTCTAATTCTAATTCTAATTCTAATTCTATTCTAATTCTATTATATTCTAATTCTATTCTAACTCTATTCTAATTCTAATTCTAATTCTAATCTATTTCTAATTCTAATTCTATTCTAATTCTATTCTAATTCTAATTATAATTCTATTCTAATTCTATTCTAATTCTATTCTAATTCTATTCTAATTCTATTTCTAATTCTAATTCTAATTCTAATTCTATTCTAATTCTATTCTAATTCTATTCTAATTCTATTCTAATTCTATTTCTAATTCTAATTCTATCCTAATTCTATTTTTAATTCTATTTCTAATTCTAATTCTAATTCTAATTCTAATTCTAATTCTAATTCTAATTCTAATTCTAATTCTAATTCTATTCTAATTCTATTCTAATTCTATTCTAATTCTATTTCTAATTCTAATTCTAATTCTAATTCTATTCTATTTCTATTCTATTTCTATTCTAATTCTATTCTAATTATATTCTAATTCTATTCTAATTCTAATTCTATTCTAATTCTATTTCTAATTCTATTTCTAATTCTAATTCTAATTCTAATTCTATTCTAATTCTAATTCTAATTCTATTCTAATTCTAATTCTAATTCTAATTCTAATTCTAATTCTAATTCTAATTCTATTCTAATTCTAATTCTAATTCTATTCTATTTCTAATTCTAATTCTATTCTAATTCTATTTCTAATTCAATTTCTAATTCTAATTCTAATTCTATTCTAATTCTATTTCTAATTCTAATTCTATTCTAATTCTAATTCTATTTCTAATTCTAATTCTAATTCTAATTCTAATTCTATTCTAATTCTATTCTAACTCTATTCTAATTCTAATTCTAATTCTAATCTATTTCTAATTCTAATTCTATTCTAATTCTATTCTATTCTAATTCTATTCTAACTCTATTCTAATTCTAATTCTAATTCTAATCTATTTCTAATTCTAATTCTGTTCTAATTCTATTCTAATTCTATTCTAATTCTAATTCTAATTCTATTCTAATTCTATTCTAATTCTATTCTAATTCTATTTCTAATTCTAATTCTAATTCTAATTCTATTCTAATTCTATTCTAATTCTATTCTAATTCTATTTCTAATTCTAATTCTATCCTAATTCTATTTTTAATTCTATTTCTAATTCTAATTCTAATTCTAATTCTAATTCTAATTCTAATTCTATTTCTAATTCTATTTCTAATTCTAATTCTAATTCTAATTCTATTCTAATTCTATTCTAATTCTATTCTAATTCTAATTCTAATTCTATTCTATTTCTAATTCTAATTCTATTCTAATTCTAATTCTAATTCTAATTCTAATTCTATTCTAATTCTATTCTAATTCTATTCTAATTTTATTCTAATTCTATTTCTAATTCTAATTCTAATTCTAATTCTATTCTAATTCTATTCTAATTCTATTCTAATTCTATTCTAATTCTATTTCTAATTCTAATTCTATTCTAATTCTATTCTAATTCTAATTCTAATTCTAATTCTATTCTAATTCTATTCTAATTCTAATTCTAATTCTATTCTATTTCTAATTCTAATTCTATTCTAATTCTATTCTAATTCTATTATAATTCTATTCTAATTCTAATTCTATTTCTAATTCTATTTCTAATTCTAATTCTAATTCTAATTCTAATTCTATTCTAATTCTAATTCTAATTCTAGTTCTAATTCTATTCTAATTCAAATTCTAATTCTAATTCTAATTCTAATTCTAATTCTAATTCTAATTCTAATTCTATTCTAATTCTATTCTAATTCTAATTCTAATTCTATTCAATTTCTAATTCTAATTCTATTCTAATTCTATTTCTAATTCTATTTCTAATTCTAATTCTAATTCTAATTCTATTCTAATTCTATTTCTAATTCTAATTCTATTCTAATTCTATTTCTAATTCTATTTCTAATTCTATTTCTAATTCTAATTCTATTCTAATTCTATTCTAATTCTATTCTAATTCTAAGTCTAATTCTAATTCTATTCTATTTCTAATTCTAATCCTATTCTAATTCTATTCTAATTCTATTCTAATTCTAATTCTAATCTAATTCTATTCTAATTCTATTCTAATTCTATTCTAATTCTATTCTAATTCTAATTCTATTCTAATTCTAATTCTAATTCTATTCTAATTCTATTCTAATTCTATTCTAGTTTTATTCTAATTCTATTTCTAATTCTATTCTAATTCTAATTCTAATTCTAATTCTAATTCTAATTCTAATTCTAATTCTAATTTTAATTCTAATTCTAATTCTAATTCTAATTCTAATTTTAATTCTAATTCTAATTCTAATTCTAATTCTAATTCTATTCTAATTCTAATTCTAATTCTAATTCTAATTCTAATTCTAATTCTAATTCTAATTCTAATTCTAATTCTAATTCTAATTCTAATTCTAATTCTAATTCTATTCTAATTCTAATTCTAATTCTAATTCTATTCTAATTCTAATTCTAATTCTAATTCTAATTCTAATTCTATTTCTAATTCTAATTCTAATTCTAATTCTATTCTAATTCTATTTCTAATTCTATTTCTAATTCTAATTCTAATTCTAATTCTATTCTAATTCTAATTCTAATTCTAATTCTATTCTAATTCTAATTCTAATTCTAATTCTAATTCTAATTCTAATTCTATTCTAATTCTATTCTAATTCTATTCTAATTCTATTCTAATTCTATTCTAATTCTAATTCTAATTCTAATTCTAATTCAATTCTAATTCTATTATAATTCTATTCTAATTCTATTCTAATTCTATTCTAAATCTAATTCTAATTCTATTCTAATTCTAATTCTAATTCTATTCTAATTCTATTCTAATTCTATTCTAATTCTATTCTAATTCTATTCTAATTCTATTCTAATTCTAATTCTATTATAATTCTAATTCTATTCTAATTCTATTATAATTCTATTCTAATTCAATTTCTAATTCTAATTCTATTCTAATTCTATTCTAATTCTATTCTAATTCTATTCTAATTCTAATTCTATTCTAATTCTATTTCTAATTCTATTTCTAATTCTAATTCTAATTCTAATTCTATTCTAATTCTATTCTAATTCTATTCTAATTTTATTCTAATTCTAATTCTATTCTAATTCTAATTCTAATTCTAATTCTATTCTAATTCTATTCTAATTCTATTTCTAATTCTAATTCTAATTCTAATTCTATTCTAATTCTATTCTAATTCTATTCTAATTCTATTTCTAATTCTAATTCTAATTCTAATTCTATTCTAATTCTATTCTATTTCTATTCTAATTCTAATTCAATTCTAATTCTATTTCTAATTCTATTTCTAATTCTAATTCTAATTCTAATTCTATTCTAATTCTAATTCTAATTCTATTCTAATTCTAATTCTAATTCTAATTCTAATTATAATTCTAATTCTAATTCTAATTCTAATTCTAATTCTATTCTAATTCTATTCTAATTCTAATTCTAATTCTATTCTATTTCTAATTCTAATTCTATTCTAATTCTATTTCTAATTCTATTTCTAATTCTAATTCTAATTCTATTTCTAATTCTAATTCTATTCTAATTCTAATTCTATTTCTAATTCTAATTCTAATTCTAATTCTATTCTAATTCTATTCTAACTCTATTCTAATTCTAATTCTAATTCTAATTCTAATTCTATTCTAATTCTATTCTTTTCTAATTCTATTCTAACTCTATTCTAATTCTAATTCTAATTCTAATCTATTTCTAATTCTAATTCTATTCTAATTCTATTCTAATTCTATTCTAATTCTATTCTAATTCTAATTCTAATTCTATTCTAATTCTATTCTAATTCTATTCTAATTCTATTCTAATTCTATTTCTAATTCTAATTCTAATTCTAATTCTATTCTAATTCTATTCTAATTCTATTCTAATTCTATTCTAATTCTATTTCTAATTCTAATTCTATCCTAATTCTATTTTTAATTCTATTTCTAATTCTAATTATAATTCTAATTCTAATTCTAATTCTAATTCTAATTCTAATTCTAATTCTAATTCTAATTCTAATTCGAATTCTATTCTAATTCTATTCTATTTCTAATTCTAATTCTAATTCTAATTCTATTCTAATTCTATTCTAATTCTATTCTAATTCTATTTCTAATTCTAATTCTAATTCTAATTCTATTCTAATTCTATTCTAATTCTATTCTAATTCTATTTCTAATTCTAATTCTAATTCTAATTCTATTCTAATTCTATTCTATTTCTATTCTAATTCTATTCTAATTATATTCTAATTCTATTCTAATTCTAATTCTATTCTAATTCTAATTCTATTCTAATTCTATTTCATATTCTATTTCTAATTCTAATTCTAATTCTAATTCTATTCTAATTCTAATTATAATTCTAATTCTAATTCTAATTCTAATTCTAATTCTAATTCTAATTCTAATTCTAATTCTATTCTAATTCTAATTCTAATTCTATTCTATTTCTAATTCTAATTCTATTCTAATTCTATTTCTAATTCAATTTCTAATTCTAATTCTAATTCTATTCTAATTCTATTTCTAATTCTAATTCTATTCTAATTCTAATTCTATTTCTAATTCTAATTCTAATTCTAATTCTATTCTAATTCTATTCTAACTCTATTCTAATTCTAATTCTAATTCTAATCTATTTCTAATTCTAATTCTATTCTAATTCTATTCTATTCTAATTCTATTCTAACTCTATTCTAATTCTAATTCTAATTCTAATCTATTTCTAATTCTAATTTTATTCTAATTCTATTCTAATTCTATTCTAATTCTAATTCTAATTCTATTCTAATTCTATTCTAATTCTATTCTAATTCTATTCTAATTCTATTTCTAATTCTAATTCTAATTCTAATTCTATTCTAATTCTATTCTAATTCTATTCTAATTCTATTCTAATTCTATTCTAATTCTATTTCTAATTCTAATTCTATCCTAATTCTATTTTTAATTCTATTTCTGATTCTAATTCTAATTCTAATTCTAATTCTAATTATATTTCTAATTCTATTTCTAATTCTAATTCTAATTCTAATTCTATTCTAATTCTATTCTAATTCTATTCTAATTCTAATTCTAATTCTATTCTATTTCTAATTCTAATTCTATTCTAATTCTAATTCTAATTCTAATTCTAATTCTATTCTAATTCTATTCTAATTCTATTCTAATTTTATTCTAATTCTATTTCTAATTCTAATTCTAATTCTAATTCTATTCTAATTCTATTCTAATTCTATTCTAATTCTATTCTAATTCTATTCTAATTCTATTCTAATTCTATTTCTAATTCTAATTCTATTCTAATTCTATTCTAATTATATTCTAATTCTAATTCTAATTCTAATTCTATTCTAATTCTATTCTAATTCTAATTCTAATTCTATTCTATTTCTAATTCTAATTCTATTCTAATTCTATTATAATTCTATTCTAATTCTATTATAATTCTATTCTAATTCTAATTCTATTTCTAATTCTATTTCTAATTCTAATTCTAATTCTAATTCTAATTCTATTCTAATTCTAATTCTAATTCTAATTCTAATTCTATTCTAATTCAAATTCTAATTCTAATTCTAATTCTAATTCTATTCTAATTCTAATTCTAATTCTAATTCTAATTCTATTCTATTTCTAATTCTAATTCTATTCTAATTCTAATTCTAATTCTAATTCTAATTCTATTCTAATTCTATTCTAATTCTATTCTAATTTTATTCTAATTCTATTTCTAATTCTAATTCTAATTCTAATTCTATTCTAATTCTATTCTAATTCTATTCTAATTCTATTCTAATTCTATTCTAATTCTATTTCTAATTCTAATTCTATTCTAATTCTATTCTAATTCTAATTCTAATTCTAATTCTATTCTAATTCTATTCTAATTCTAATTCTATTCTATTTCTATTTCTAATTCTAATTCTAATTCTATTCTAATTCTAATTCTAATTCTAATTCTATTCTAATTCTATTTCATATTCTATTTCTAATTCTAATTCTAATTCTATTCTAATTCTAATTCTAATTCTAATTCTAATTCTAATTCTATTCTAATTCTATTCTAATTCTAATTCTAATTCTATTCTAATTCTAATTCTAATTCTAATTCTAATTCTAATTCTAATTCTAATTCTAATTCTAATTCTAATTCTAATTCTAATTCTAATTCTAATTCTAATTCTAATTCTAATTCTAATTCTAATTTTAATTCTAATTCTAATTCTAATTCTAATTCTAATTCAAATTCTAATTCTAATTCTAATTCTATTCTAATTCTAATTCTATTTCTAATTCTAATTCTATTCTAATTCTAATTCTAATTCTATTCTAATTCTATTCTAATTCTAATTCTAATTCTATTCTATTTCTAATTCTAATTCTATTCTAATTCTATTTCTAATTCTATTTCTAATTCTAATTCTAATTCTATTCTAATTCTATTTCTAATTCTAATTCTATTCTAATTCTAATTCTATTTCTAATTCTAATTCTAATTCTAATTCTATTCTAATTCTATTCTAACTCTATTCTAATTCTAATTCTATTCTATTTCTAATTCTAATTCTATTCTAATTCTATTCTAATTCTATTCTAATTCTATTCTAATTCTATTCTAATTCTATTCTAATTCTAATTCTAATTCTATTCTAATTCTATTCTAATTCTATTCTAATTCTATTCTAATTTTATTCTAATTCTATTTCTAATTCTAATTCTAATTCTAATTCTATTCTAATTCTATTCTAATTATATTCTAATTCTATTCTAATTCTATTCTAATTCTATTTCTAATTCTAATTCTATTCTAATTCTATTTCTAATTCTAATTCTAATTCTATTTCTAATTCTATTTCTAATTCTAATTCTAATTCTAATTCTATTCTAATTCTATTCTAATTCTATTCTAATTCTAATTCTAATTCTATTCTATTTCTAATTCTAATTCTATTCTAATTCTAATTCTAATTCTATTCTAATTCTATTCTAATTTTATTCTAATTCTATTTCTAATTCTAATTCTAATTCTAATTCTATTCTAATTCTATTCTAATTCTATTCTAATTCTATTCTAATTCTATTTCTAATTCTAATTCTATTCTAATTCTATTCTAATTCTAATTCTAATTCTAATTCTATTCTAATTCTATTCTAATTCTATTCTAATTCTAATTCTAATTCTATTCTATTTCTAATTCTAATTCTAATTCTATTCTAATTCTATTATAATTCTATTATAATTCTATTCTAATTCTATTCTAATTCTAATTCTATTCTAATTCCATTTCTAATTCTATTTCTAATTCTAATTCTAATTCTAATTCTATTCTAATTCTATTCTATTTCTATTCTAATTCTACTCTAATTCTATTTCTAATTCTAATTCTATTCTAATTCTATTCTAATTCTATTCTAATTCTATTTCTAATTATAATTCTATTCTAATTCTATTCTAATTCTAATTCTAATTCTAATTCTAATTCTAATTCTATTCTAATTCTATTCTAATTCTATTCTAATTCTAATTCTAATTCTATTATATTTCTATTCTAATTCTAATTCTATTCTAATTCTAATTCTAATTCTATTCTAATTTTATTCTAATTCTATTCTAATTCTATTTCTAATTCTAATTCTAATTCTAATTCTATTCTAATTCTATTCTAATTCTATTCTAATTATATTCTAATTCTATTTCTAATTCTAATTCTATTTTAATTCTATTCTAATTCTATTCTAATTCTATTCTAATTCTATTCTAATTCTATTTCTAATTCTAATTCTATTCTAATTCTATTCTAATTCTAATTCTAATTCTAATTCTATTCTAATTCTATTCTAATTCTATTCTAATTCTAATTCTAATTCTAATTCTATTCTAATTATAATTCTAATTCTATTCTAATTCTATTCTAATTCTATTCTAATTTTATTCTAATTCTATTTCTAATTCTAATTCTAATTCTATTCTAATTCTATTCTAATTGTATTCTAATTCTATTCTAATTCTAATTCTAATTCTAATTCTAATTCTAATTCTAATTCTAATTCTAATTCTAATTCTAATTCTAATTCTAATTCTATTCTAATTCTATTCTAATTCTATTCTAATTCTAATTCTATTTCATATTCTATTTCTAATTCTAATTCTAATTCTAATTCTATTCTAATTCTAATTCTAATTCTATTCTAATTCTAATTCTAATTCTAATTCTAATTCTAATTCTAATTCTAATTCTAATTCTAATTCTAATTCTAATTCTAATTCTAATTCTAATTCTATTCTAATTCTATTCTAATTCTAATTCTAATTCTATTCAATTTCTAATTCTAATTCTATTTCTAATTCTATTTCTAATTCTATTCTAATTATATTCTAATTCTATTTCTAATTCTAATTCTATTCTAATTTTATTTCTAATTCTATTTCTAATTCTAATTCTAATTCTAATTCTATTCTAATTCTATTCTAATTCTATTCTAATTCTATTCTAATTCTATTCTATTTCTAATTCTAATTATATTCTAATTCTATTCTAATTCTATTCTAATTCTAATTCTAATTCTAATTCTAATTCTAATTCTATTCTAATTCTATTTCTAATTCTAATCTAATTCTATTCTAATTCTATTCTAATTCTATTCTAATTCTAATTCTATTCTAATTCTAATTTTAATTCTACTCTAATTCTATTCTAATTCTATTCTAATTTTATTCTAATTCTATTTCTAATTCTAATTCTAATTCTAATTCTATTCTAATTCTATTCTAATTCTATTCTAATTCTATTCTAATTCTAATTCGAATTCTAATTCTAATTTTAATTCTAATTCTAATTCTAATTCTAATTCTAATTCTAATTCTAATTCTAATTCTAATTCTAATTCTAATTCTAATTCTAATTCTAATTCTAATTCTAATTCTATTCTAATTCTTTTCTAATTGTAATTCTAATTCTATTCTAATTCTAATTCTAATTCTAATTCTAATTCTAATTCTAATTCTAATTCTAATTCTAATTCTAATTCTAATTCTAATTCTAATTCTAATTCTAATTCTATTCTAATTCTAATTCTATTCTAATTCTATTTCATATTCTATTTCTAATTCTAATTCTAATTCTAATTCTATTCTAATTCTAATTCTAATTCTAATTCTAATTCTATTCTAATTCTAATTCTAATTCTAATTCTAATTCTAATTCTAATTCTAATTCTAATTCTAATTCTAATTCTAATTCTAATTCTAATTCTAATTCTAATTCTATTCTAATTCTATTCTAATTCTAATTCTAATTCTATTCAATTTCTAATTCTAATTCTAATTCTATTTCTAATTCTAATTCTAATTCTATTCTAATTCTATTTCTATTTCTAATTCTATTTCTAACTCTCATTCTAATTCTAATTCTATTCTAATTCTATTCTAATTCTATTCTAATTCTAATTCTAATTCTATTCTATTTCTAATTCTAATTCTATTCTAATTCTATTCTAATTCTATTCTAATTCTATTCTAATTCTAATTCTAATTCTAATTCTATTCTAATTCTATTTCTAATTCTAATCTAATTCTATTCTAATTTTGTTCTAATTCTATTCTAATTCTATTCTAATTCTATTCTAATTCTATTCTAATTCTATCCTAATTTTATTCTAATTCTATTTCTAATTCTAATTCTAATTCTAATTCTATTCTAATTCTATTCTAATTCTATTCTAATTCTAATTCTAATTCTAATTCTAATTCTAATTCTAATTCTAATTCTAATTCTAATTTTAATTCTAATTCTAATTCTAATTCTAATTCTAATTCTAATTCTAATTCTATTTCTAATTCTAATTCTAATTCTAATTCTAATTCTATTCTAATTCTATTCTAATTCTAATTCTAATTCTATTCTAATTCTAATTCTAATTCTAATTCTAATTCTAATTCTAATTCTAATTCTAATTCTAATTCTAATTCTAATTCTAATTTTAATTCTAATTCTAATTCTAATTCTAATTCTAATTCTAATTCTACTTCTATTCTATTTCTAATTCTAATTCTATTCTAATTCTATTCTAATTCTATTCTAATTCTATTCTAATTCTATTCTAATTCTATTCTAATCCTAATTCTATTCTAATTCTATTTCTAATTCTATTTCTAATTCTAATTCTAATTCTAATTCTAATTCTATTCTAATTCTAATTCTAATTCTAATTCTATTCTAATTCTAATTATAATTCTAATTCTAATTCTAATTCTAATTCTAATTATAATTCTAATTCTAATTCTAATTCTAATTCTATTCTAATTCTATTTTAATTCTAATTCTAATTCTATTCTATTTTTAATTCTAATTCTATTCTAATTCTATTTCTAAATCTATTTCTAATTCTAATTCTATTCTAATTCTATTTCTAATTCTAATTCTATTCTAATTCTATTTCTAATTCTATTTCTAATTATAATTCTAATTCTAATTCTATTCTTATTCTATTCTAATTCTATTCTAATTCTAATTCTAATTCTATTCTATTTCTAATTCTAATTCTATTCTAATTCTATTCTAATTATATTCTAATTCTAATTCTATTCTAATTCTATTCTAATTCTATTCTAATTCTATTCTAATTCTATTCTAATTTTATTCTAATTTTATTTCTAATTCTAATTCTAATTCTAATTCTATTCTAATTCTATTCTAATTCTATTCTAATTCTATTCTAATTCTATTCTAATTCTATTCTAATTCTATTTCTAATTCTAATTCTATTCTAATTCTATTCTAATTCTATTCTACTTCTAATTCTATTCTAATTCTAATTCTAATTCTATTCTAATTCTATTCTAATTCTATTCTAATTCTATTCTAATTCTATTCTAATTCAATTTCTAATTCTAATTCTATTCTAATTCTATTCTAATTCTATTCTAATTCTAATTCTATTCTAATTCTATTTCTAATTCTATTTCTAATTCTATTCTAATTCTATTCTAATTCAATTTCTAATTCTAATTCTATTCTAATTCTATTCTAATTCTATTCTAATTCTATTTTAATTCTATTATAATTCTAATTCTATTCTAATTCTATTTCTAATTCTATTTCTAATTCTAATTCTAATTCTAATTCTATTCTAATTCTATTCTAATTCTATTCTAATTCTAATTCTATTCTAATTCTAATTCTAATTCTATTCTAATTCTATTCTAATTCTATTCTAATTCTATTTCTAATTCTAATTCTAATTCTATTCTAATTCTATTCTATTTCTATTCTAATTCTATTCTAATTCTATTCTAATTCTATTCTAATTTTAATTCTATTCTAATTCTATTTCTAATTCTATTTCTAATTCTAATTCTAATTCTAATTCTATTCTAATTCTAATTCTAATTCTAATTCTAATTCTATTCTAATTCTAATTCTAATTCTAATTCTAATTCTAATTCAAATTCTAATTCTAATTCTATTCTAATTCTATTCTAATTCTATTCTAATTCTATTCTAATTCATATTCTAATTCTAATTCTATTCTAATTCTATTCTAATTCTATTCTAATTCTATTCTAATTCTATTCTAAATCTAATTCTAATTCTATTCTAATTCTAATTCTAATTCTATTCTAATTCTATTCTAATTCTATTCTAATTCTATTCTAATTCTATTCTAATTCTATTCTAATTCTATTATAATTCTATTCTAATTCTAATTCTATTCTAATTCTAATTCTAATTCTATTCTAATTCTATTCTAATTCTATTCTAATTCTATTTCTAATTCTAATTCTAATTCTAATTCTATTCTAATTCTATTCTAATTCTATTCTAATTATATTCTAATTCTATTTCTAATTCTAATTCTATTCTAATTCTATTCTAATTCTATTCTAATTCTATTTCTAATTCTAATTCTATTCTAATTCTATTCTAATTCTAATTCTAATTCTAATTCTAATTCTATTCTAATTCTATTCTAATTCTATTCTAATTCTAATTCTAATTCTAATTCTATTCTAATTCTAATTCTAATACTATTCTAATTCTATTCTAATTATATTCTAATTTTATTCTAATTCTATTTCTATTTCTAATTCTAATTCTAATTCTAATTCTATTCTAATTCTATTCTAATTATATTCTAATTCTTTTCTAATTCTATTCTAATTCTAATTCTAATTCTAATTCTAATTCTAATTCTAATTCTAATTCTATTCTAATTCTATTCTAATTCTATTCTAATTCTAATTCTATTCTAATTCTATTTCATATTCTATTTCTAATTCTAATTCTAATTCTAATTCTATTCTAATTCTAATTCTAATTCTAATTCTATTCTAATTCAAATTCTAATTCTAATTCTAATTCTAATTCTAATTCTAATTCTAATTCTATTCTAATTCTATTCTAATTCTAATTCTAATTCTATTCAATTTCTAATTCTAATTCTATTCTAATTCTATTTCTAATTCTATTTCTAATTCTAATTCTAATTCTAATTCTATTCTAATTCTATTTCTAATTCTAATTCTATTCTAATTCTATTTCTAATTCTATTTCTAATTCTAATTCTAATTCTATTCTAATTCTATTTCTAATTCTAATTCTAATTCTAATTCTATTCTAATTCTATTTCTAATTCTAATCTAATTCTATTCTAATTTTGTTCTAATTCTATTCTAATTCTATTCTAATTCTATTCTAATTCTATTCTAATTCTATCCTAATTTTATTCTAATTCTATTTCTAATTCTAATTCTAATTCTAATTCTATTCTAATTCTATTCTAATTCTATTCTAATTCTAATTCTAATTCGAATTCTAATTCTAATTCTAATTCTAATTCTAATTCTAATTCTAATTCTAATTTTAATTCTAATTCTAATTCTAATTCTAATTCTAATTCTAATTCTAATTCTATTTCTAATTCTAATTCTAATTCTAATTCTAATTCTATTCTAATTCTATTCTAATTCTAATTCTAATTCTATTCTAATTCTAATTCTAATTCTAATTCTAATTCTAATTCTAATTCTAATTCTAATTCTAATTCTAATTCTAATTCTAATTTTAATTCTAATTCTAATTCTAATTCTAATTCTAATTCTACTTCTATTCTATTTCTAATTCTAATTCTATTCTAATTCTATTCTAATTCTATTCTAATTCTATTCTAATTCTATTCTAATTCTATTCTAATCCTAATTCTATTCTAATTCTATTTCTAATTCTATTTCTAATTCTAATTCTAATTCTAATTCTAATTCTATTCTAATTCTAATTCTAATTCTAATTCTATTCTAATTCTAATTCTAATTCTAATTCTAATTCTAATTCTAATTCTAATTATAATTCTAATTCTAATTCTAATTCTAATTCTATTCTAATTCTATTTTAATTCTAATTCTAATTCTATTCTATTTTTAATTCTAATTCTATTCTAATTCTATTTCTAAATCTATTTCTAATTCTAATTCTATTCTAATTCTATTTCTAATTCTAATTCTATTCTAATTCTATTTCTAATTCTATTTCTAATTATAATTCTAATTCTAATTCTATTCTTATTCTATTCTAATTCTATTCTAATTCTAATTCTAATTCTATTCTATTTCTAATTCTAATTCTATTCTAATTCTATTCTAATTATATTCTAATTCTAATTCTATTCTAATTCTATTCTAATTCTATTCTAATTCTATTCTAATTCTATTCTAATTTTATTCTAATTTTATTTCTAATTCTAATTCTAATTCTAATTCTATTCTAATTCTATTCTAATTCTATTCTAATTCTATTCTAATTCTATTCTAATTCTATTCTAATTCTATTTCTAATTCTAATTCTATTCTAATTCTATTCTAATTCTATTCTAATTCTAATTCTATTCTAATTCTAATTCTAATTCTATTCTAATTCTATTCTAATTCTATTCTAATTCTATTCTAATTCTATTCTAATTCAATTTCTAATTCTAATTCTATTCTAATTCTATTCTAATTCTATTCTAATTCTAATTCTATTCTAATTCTATTTCTAATTCTATTTCTAATTCTATTCTAATTCTATTCTAATTCAATTTCTAATTATAATTCTATTCTAATTCTATTCTAATTCTATTCTAATTCTATTTTAATTCTATTATAATTCTAATTCTATTCTAATTCTATTTCTAATTCTATTTCTAATTCTAATTCTAATTCTAATTCTATTCTAATTCTATTCTAATTCTATTCTAATTCTAATTCTATTCTAATTCTAATTCTAATTCTATTCTAATTCTATTCTAATTCTATTCTAATTCTATTTCTAATTCTAATTCTAATTCTATTCTAATTCTATTCTATTTCTATTCTAATTCTATTCTAATTCTATTCTAATTCTATTCTAATTTTAATTCTATTCTAATTCTATTTCTAATTCTATTTCTAATTCTAATTCTAATTCTAATTCTATTCTAATTCTAATTCTAATTCTAATTCTAATTCTATTCTAATTCTAATTCTAATTCTAATTCTAATTCTAATTCTAATTCTAATTCTAATTCTATTCTAATTCTATTCTAATTCTATTCTAATTCATATTCTAATTCTAATTCTATTCTAATTCTATTCTAATTCTATTCTAATTCTATTCTAATTCTATTCTAAATCTAATTCTAATTCTATTCTAATTCTAATTCTAATTCTATTCTAATTCTATTCTAATTCTATTCTAATTCTATTCTAATTCTATTCTAATTCTATTCTAATTCTATTATAATTCTATTCTAATTCTAATTCTATTCTAATTCTAATTCTAATTCTATTCTAATTCTATTCTAATTCTATTCTAATTCTATTTCTAATTCTAATTCTAATTCTAATTCTATTCTAATTCTATTCTAATTCTATTCTAATTATATTCTAATTCTATTTCTAATTCTAATTCTATTCTAATTCTATTCTAATTCTATTCTAATTCTATTTCTAATTCTAATTCTATTCTAATTCTATTCTAATTCTATTCTAATTCTAATTCTAATTCTAATTCTAATTCTATTCTAATTCTATTCTAATTCTATTCTAATTCTAATTCTAATTCTAATTCTATTCTAATTCTAATTCTAATACTATTCTAATTCTATTCTAATTATATTCTAATTTTATTCTAATTCTATTTCTATTTCTAATTCTAATTCTAATTCTAATTCTATTCTAATTCTATTCTAATTATATTCTAATTCTTTTCTAATTCTATTCTAATTCTAATTCTAATTCTAATTCTAATTCTAATTCTAATTCTAATTCTATTCTAATTCTATTCTAATTCTAATTCTATTCTAATTCTATTTCATATTCTATTTCTAATTCTAATTCTAATTCTAATTCTATTCTAATTCTAATTCTAATTCTAATTCTATTCTAATTCAAATTCTAATTCTAATTCTAATTCTAATTCTAATTCTAATTCTAATTCTATTCTAATTCTATTCTAATTCTAATTCTAATTCTATTCAATTTCTAATTCTAATTCTATTCTAATTCTATTTCTAATTCTATTTCTAATTCTAATTCTAATTCTAATTCTATTCTAATTCTATTTCTAATTCTAATTCTATTCTAATTCTATTTCTAATTCTATTTCTAATTCTAATTCTAATTCTAATTCTATTCTAATTCTATTCTAATTCTATTCTAATTCTAATTCTAATTCTATTCTATTTCTAATTCTATTCTAATTCTATTCTAATTCTAATTCTAATTCTATTCTATTTCTAATTCTAATTCTATTCTAATTCTATTCTAATTATATTCTAATTCTAATTCTATTCTAATTCTAATTCTAATTCTATTCTAATTCTATTCTAATTCTATTCTAATTCTATTCTAATTTTATTCTAATTTTATTTCTAATTCTAATTCTAATTCTAATTCTATTCTAATTCTATTCTAATTCTATTCTAATTCTATTCTAATTCTATTCTAATTCTATTTCTAATTCTAATTCTATTCTAATTCTATTCTAATTCTAATTCTATTCTAATTCTAATTCTAATTCTATTCTAATTCTATTCTAATTCTATTCTAATTCTATTCTAATTCAATTTCTAATTCTAATTCTATTCTAATTCTATTCTAATTCTATTATAATTCAATTTCTAATTCTATTTCTAATTCTATTCTAATTCTATTCTAATTCAATTTCTAATTCTAATTCTATTCTAATTCTATTCTAATTCTATTCTAATTCTATTTTAATTCTATTATAATTCTAATTCTATTCTAATTATATTTCTAATTCTATTTCTAATTCTAATTCTAATTCTAATTCTATTCTAATTCTATTCTAATTCTATTCTAATTCTAATTCTATTCTAATTCTAATTCTAATTCTATTCTAATTCTATTCTAATTCTATTCTAATTCTATTTCTAATTCTAATTCTAATTCTAATTCTATTCTAATTCTATTCTATTTCTATTCTAATTCTATTCTAATTCTATTCTAATTCTATTCTAATTCTAATTCTATTCTAATTCTATTTCTAATTCTATTTCTAATTCTAATTCTAATTCTAATTCTATTCTAATTCTAATTCTAATTCTAATTCTATTCTAATTCTAATTCTAATTCTAATTCTAATTCTAATTCTAATTCTAATTCTAATTCTATTCTAATTCTATTCTAATTCTATTCTAATTCTAATTCTAATTCTAATTAAATTCTAATTCTATTCTAATTCTATTCTAATTCTATTCTAATTCTATTCTAAATCTAATTCTAATTCTATTCTAATTCTAATTCTAATTCTATTCTAATTCTATTCTAATTCTATTCTAATTCTATTCTAATTCTATTCTAATTCTATTCTAATTCTAATTCTATTATAATTCTAATTCTATTCTAATTCTATTCTAATTCTATTCTAATTCAATTTCTAATTCTAATTCTATTCTAATTCTATTCTAATTCTATTCTAATTCTAATTCTATTCTAATTCTATTTCTAATTCTATTTCTAATTCTAATTCTAATTCTAATTCTAATTCTATTCTAATTCTATTCTAATTCTATTCTAATTCTATTCTAATTCTAATTCTATTCTAATTCTAATTCTAATTCTAATTCTATTCTAATTCTATTCTAATTCTATTTCTAATTCTAATTCTAATTCTAATTCTATTCTAATTCTATTCTAATTCTATTCTAATTCTATTTCTAATTCTAATTCTAATTCTAATTCTATTCTAATTCTATTCTATTTCTATTCTAATTCTAATTCAATTCTAATTCTATTTCTAATTCTATTTCTAATTCTAATTCTAATTCTAATTCTATTCTAATTCTAATTCTAATTCTATTCTAATTCTAATTCTAATTCTAATTCTAATTCTAATTCTAATTCTAATTCTAATTCTATTCTAATTTTATTCTAATTCTAATTCTAATTCTATTCTATTTCTAATTCTAATTCTATTCTAATTCTATTTCTAATTCTATTTCTAATTCTAATTCTAATTCTATTCTAATTCTATTTCTAATTCTAATTCTATTCTAATTCTAATTCTATTTCTAATTCTAATTCTAATTCTAATTCTATTCTAATTCTATTCTAATTCTAATTCTAATTCTAATTCTAATTCTATTCTAATTCTATTATATTCTAATTCTATTCTAACTCTATTCTAATTCTAATTCTAATTCTAATCTATTTCTAATTCTAATTCTATTCTAATTCTATTCTAATTCTAATTATAATTCTATTCTAATTCTATTCTAATTCTATTCTAATTCTATTCTAATTCTATTTCTAATTCTAATTCTAATTCTAATTCTATTCTAATTCTATTCTAATTCTATTCTAATTCTATTCTAATTCTATTTCTAATTCTAATTCTATCCTAATTCTATTTTTAATTCTATTTCTAATTCTAATTCTAATTCTAATTCTAATTCTAATTCTAATTCTAATTCTAATTCTAATTCTAATTCTATTCTAATTCTATTCTAATTCTATTCTAATTCTATTTCTAATTCTAATTCTAATTCTAATTCTATTCTATTTCTATTCTATTTCTATTCTAATTCTATTCTAATTATATTCTAATTCTATTCTAATTCTAATTCTATTCTAATTCTATTTCTAATTCTATTTCTAATTCTAATTCTAATTCTAATTCTATTCTAATTCTAATTCTAATTCTATTCTAATTCTAATTCTAATTCTAATTCTAATTCTAATTCTAATTCTAATTCTATTCTAATTCTAATTCTAATTCTATTCTATTTCTAATTCTAATTCTATTCTAATTCTATTTCTAATTCAATTTCTAATTCTAATTCTAATTCTATTCTAATTCTATTTCTAATTCTAATTCTATTCTAATTCTAATTCTATTTCTAATTCTAATTCTAATTCTAATTCTAATTCTATTCTAATTCTATTCTAACTCTATTCTAATTCTAATTCTAATTCTAATCTATTTCTAATTCTAATTCTATTCTAATTCTATTCTATTCTAATTCTATTCTAACTCTATTCTAATTCTAATTCTAATTCTAATCTATTTCTAATTCTAATTCTATTCTAATTCTATTCTAATTCTATTCTAATTCTAATTCTAATTCTATTCTAATTCTATTCTAATTCTATTCTAATTCTATTTCTAATTCTAATTCTAATTCTAATTCTATTCTAATTCTATTCTAATTCTATTCTAATTCTATTCTAATTCTATTTCTAATTCTAATTCTATCCTAATTCTATTTTTAATTCTATTTCTAATTCTAATTCTAATTCTAATTCTAATTCTAATTCTAATTCTATTTCTAATTCTATTTCTAATTCTAATTCTAATTCTAATTCTATTCTAATTCTATTCTAATTCTATTCTAATTCTAATTCTAATTCTATTCTATTTCTAATTCTAATTCTATTCTAATTCTAATTCTAATTCTAATTCTAATTCTATTCTAATTCTATTCTAATTCTATTCTAATTTTATTCTAATTCTATTTCTAATTCTAATTCTAATTCTAATTCTATTCTAATTCTATTCTAATTCTATTCTAATTCTATTCTAATTCTATTTCTAATTCTAATTCTATTCTAATTCTATTCTAATTCTAATTCTAATTCTAATTCTATTCTAATTCTATTCTAATTCTAATTCTAATTCTATTCTATTTCTAATTCTAATTCTATTCTAATTCTATTCTAATTCTATTATAATTCTATTCTAATTCTAATTCTATTTCTAATTCTATTTCTAATTCTAATTCTAATTCTAATTCTAATTCTATTCTAATTCTAATTCTAATTCTAGTTCTAATTCTATTCTAATTCAAATTCTAATTCTAATTCTAATTCTAATTCTAATTCTAATTCTAATTCTATTCTAATTCTATTCTAATTCTAATTCTAATTCTATTCAATTTCTAATTCTAATTCTATTCTAATTCTATTTCTAATTCTATTTCTAATTCTAATTCTAATTCTAATTCTATTCTAATTCTATTTCTAATTCTAATTCTATTCTAATTCTATTTCTAATTCTATTTCTAATTCTATTTCTAATTCTAATTCTATTCTAATTCTATTCTAATTCTATTCTAATTCTAAGTCTAATTCTAATTCTATTCTATTTCTAATTCTAATCCTATTCTAATTCTATTCTAATTCTATTCTAATTCTAATTCTAATCTAATTCTATTCTAATTCTATTCTAATTCTATTCTAATTCTATTCTAATTCTAATTCTATTCTAATTCTAATTCTAATTCTATTCTAATTCTATTCTAATTCTATTCTAGTTTTATTCTAATTCTATTTCTAATTCTATTCTAATTCTAATTCTAATTCTAATTCTAATTCTAATTCTAATTCTAATTCTAATTTTAATTCTAATTCTAATTCTAATTCTAATTCTAATTTTAATTCTAATTCTAATTCTAATTCTAATTCTAATTCTATTCTAATTCTAATTCTAATTCTAATTCTAATTCTAATTCTAATTCTAATTCTAATTCTAATTCTAATTCTAATTCTAATTCTAATTCTAATTCTAATTCTATTCTAATTCTAATTCTAATTCTAATTCTATTCTAATTCTAATTCTAATTCTAATTCTAATTCTAATTCTATTTCTAATTCTAATTCTAATTCTAATTCTATTCTAATTCTATTTCTAATTCTATTTCTAATTCTAATTCTAATTCTAATTCTATTCTAATTCTAATTCTAATTCTAATTCTATTCTAATTCTAATTCTAATTCTAATTCTAATTCTAATTCTAATTCTATTCTAATTCTATTCTAATTCTATTCTAATTCTATTCTAATTCTATTCTAATTCTAATTCTAATTCTAATTCTAATTCAATTCTAATTCTATTATAATTCTATTCTAATTCTATTCTAATTCTATTCTAAATCTAATTCTAATTCTATTCTAATTCTAATTCTAATTCTATTCTAATTCTATTCTAATTCTATTCTAATTCTATTCTAATTCTATTCTAATTCTATTCTAATTCTAATTCTATTATAATTCTAATTCTATTCTAATTCTATTATAATTCTATTCTAATTCAATTTCTAATTCTAATTCTATTCTAATTCTATTCTAATTCTATTCTAATTCTATTCTAATTCTAATTCTATTCTAATTCTATTTCTAATTCTATTTCTAATTCTAATTCTAATTCTAATTCTATTCTAATTCTATTCTAATTCTATTCTAATTTTATTCTAATTCTAATTCTATTCTAATTCTAATTCTAATTCTAATTCTATTCTAATTCTATTCTAATTCTATTTCTAATTCTAATTCTAATTCTAATTCTATTCTAATTCTATTCTAATTCTATTCTAATTCTATTTCTAATTCTAATTCTAATTCTAATTCTATTCTAATTCTATTCTATTTCTATTCTAATTCTAATTCAATTCTAATTCTATTTCTAATTCTATTTCTAATTCTAATTCTAATTCTAATTCTATTCTAATTCTAATTCTAATTCTATTCTAATTCTAATTCTAATTCTAATTCTAATTATAATTCTAATTCTAATTCTAATTCTAATTCTAATTCTATTCTAATTCTATTCTAATTCTAATTCTAATTCTATTCTATTTCTAATTCTAATTCTATTCTAATTCTATTTCTAATTCTATTTCTAATTCTAATTCTAATTCTATTTCTAATTCTAATTCTATTCTAATTCTAATTCTATTTCTAATTCTAATTCTAATTCTAATTCTATTCTAATTCTATTCTAACTCTATTCTAATTCTAATTCTAATTCTAATTCTAATTCTATTCTAATTCTATTCTTTTCTAATTCTATTCTAACTCTATTCTAATTCTAATTCTAATTCTAATCTATTTCTAATTCTAATTCTATTCTAATTCTATTCTAATTCTATTCTAATTCTATTCTAATTCTAATTCTAATTCTATTCTAATTCTATTCTAATTCTATTCTAATTCTATTCTAATTCTATTTCTAATTCTAATTCTAATTCTAATTCTATTCTAATTCTATTCTAATTCTATTCTAATTCTATTCTAATTCTATTTCTAATTCTAATTCTATCCTAATTCTATTTTTAATTCTATTTCTAATTCTAATTATAATTCTAATTCTAATTCTAATTCTAATTCTAATTCTAATTCTAATTCTAATTCTAATTCTAATTCGAATTCTATTCTAATTCTATTCTATTTCTAATTCTAATTCTAATTCTAATTCTATTCTAATTCTATTCTAATTCTATTCTAATTCTATTTCTAATTCTAATTCTAATTCTAATTCTATTCTAATTCTATTCTAATTCTATTCTAATTCTATTTCTAATTCTAATTCTAATTCTAATTCTATTCTAATTCTATTCTATTTCTATTCTAATTCTATTCTAATTATATTCTAATTCTATTCTAATTCTAATTCTATTCTAATTCTAATTCTATTCTAATTCTATTTCATATTCTATTTCTAATTCTAATTCTAATTCTAATTCTATTCTAATTCTAATTATAATTCTAATTCTAATTCTAATTCTAATTCTAATTCTAATTCTAATTCTAATTCTAATTCTATTCTAATTCTAATTCTAATTCTATTCTATTTCTAATTCTAATTCTATTCTAATTCTATTTCTAATTCAATTTCTAATTCTAATTCTAATTCTATTCTAATTCTATTTCTAATTCTAATTCTATTCTAATTCTAATTCTATTTCTAATTCTAATTCTAATTCTAATTCTATTCTAATTCTATTCTAACTCTATTCTAATTCTAATTCTAATTCTAATCTATTTCTAATTCTAATTCTATTCTAATTCTATTCTATTCTAATTCTATTCTAACTCTATTCTAATTCTAATTCTAATTCTAATCTATTTCTAATTCTAATTTTATTCTAATTCTATTCTAATTCTATTCTAATTCTAATTCTAATTCTATTCTAATTCTATTCTAATTCTATTCTAATTCTATTCTAATTCTATTTCTAATTCTAATTCTAATTCTAATTCTATTCTAATTCTATTCTAATTCTATTCTAATTCTATTCTAATTCTATTCTAATTCTATTTCTAATTCTAATTCTATCCTAATTCTATTTTTAATTCTATTTCTGATTCTAATTCTAATTCTAATTCTAATTCTAATTATATTTCTAATTCTATTTCTAATTCTAATTCTAATTCTAATTCTATTCTAATTCTATTCTAATTCTATTCTAATTCTAATTCTAATTCTATTCTATTTCTAATTCTAATTCTATTCTAATTCTAATTCTAATTCTAATTCTAATTCTATTCTAATTCTATTCTAATTCTATTCTAATTTTATTCTAATTCTATTTCTAATTCTAATTCTAATTCTAATTCTATTCTAATTCTATTCTAATTCTATTCTAATTCTATTCTAATTCTATTCTAATTCTATTCTAATTCTATTTCTAATTCTAATTCTATTCTAATTCTATTCTAATTCTATTCTAATTCTAATTCTAATTCTAATTCTATTCTAATTCTATTCTAATTCTAATTCTAATTCTATTCTATTTCTAATTCTAATTCTATTCTAATTCTATTATAATTCTATTCTAATTCTATTATAATTCTATTCTAATTCTAATTCTATTTCTAATTCTATTTCTAATTCTAATTCTAATTCTAATTCTAATTCTATTCTAATTCTAATTCTAATTCTAATTCTAATTCTATTCTAATTCAAATTCTAATTCTAATTCTAATTCTAATTCTATTCTAATTCTAATTCTAATTCTAATTCTAATTCTATTCTATTTCTAATTCTAATTCTATTCTAATTCTAATTCTAATTCTAATTCTAATTCTATTCTAATTCTATTCTAATTCTATTCTAATTTTATTCTAATTCTATTTCTAATTCTAATTCTAATTCTAATTCTATTCTAATTCTATTCTAATTCTATTCTAATTCTATTCTAATTCTATTCTAATTCTATTTCTAATTCTAATTCTATTCTAATTCTATTCTAATTCTAATTCTAATTCTAATTCTATTCTAATTCTATTCTAATTCTAATTCTATTCTATTTCTATTTCTAATTCTAATTCTAATTCTATTCTAATTCTAATTCTAATTCTAATTCTATTCTAATTCTATTTCATATTCTATTTCTAATTCTAATTCTAATTCTATTCTAATTCTAATTCTAATTCTAATTCTAATTCTAATTCTATTCTAATTCTATTCTAATTCTAATTCTAATTCTATTCTAATTCTAATTCTAATTCTAATTCTAATTCTAATTCTAATTCTAATTCTAATTCTAATTCTAATTCTAATTCTAATTCTAATTCTAATTCTAATTCTAATTCTAATTCTAATTCTAATTTTAATTCTAATTCTAATTCTAATTCTAATTCTAATTCAAATTCTAATTCTAATTCTAATTCTATTCTAATTCTAATTCTATTCTAATTCTAATTCTAATTCTATTCTAATTCTATTCTAATTCTATTCTAATTCAATTTCTAATTCTAATTCTATACTAATTCTATTCTAATTCTATTCTAGTTCTATTCTAATTCTATTCTAATTCTATTCTAATTCTAATTTTATTCTAATTCTATTTCTAATTCTATTTCTAATTCTAATTCTAATTCTAATTCTATTCTAATTCTATTCTAATTCTATTCTAATTCTATTCTAATTCTATTCTAATTCTAATTCTATTCTAATTCTATTTCTAATTCTATTTCTAATTCTAATTCTAATTCTAATTCTATTCTAATTCTATTCTAATTCTATTCTAATTCTAATTCTATTCTAATTCTAATTCTAATTCTATTCTAATTCTATTCTAATTCTATTCTAATTCTATTTCTAATTCTAATTCTAATTCTAATTCTATTCTAATTCTATTCTAATTCTATTCTAATTGTATTTCTAATTCTAATTCTAATTCTAATTCTATTCTAATTCTATTCTATTTCTATTCTAATTCTATTCTAATTCTATTCTAATTCTAATTCTATTCTAATTCTATTTCTAATTCTATTTCTAATTCTAATTCTAATTCTAATTCTATTCTAATTCTAATTCTAATTCTAATTCTATTCTAATTCTAATTCTAATTCTAATTCTAATTCTAATTCTAATTCTAATTCTAATTCTAATTCTATTCTAATTCTATTCTAATTCTAATTCTAATTCTATTCTATTTCTAATTCTAATTCTATTCTAATTCTATTTCTAATTCTATTTCTAATTCTAATTCTAATTCTATTCTAATTCTATTTCTAATTCTAATTCTATTCTAATTCTAATTCTATTTCTAATTCTAATTCTAATTCTAATTCTATTCTAATTCTATTCTAACTCTATTCTAATTCTAATTCTAATTCTATTCTATTTCTAATTCTAATTCTATTCTAATTCTATTCTAATTCTAATTCTAATTCTATTCTAATTCTATTCTAATTCTATTCTAATTCTATTCTAATTCTATTTCTAATTCTAATTCTAATTCTAATTCTATTCTAATTCTATTCTAATTCTATTCTAATTCTATTCTAATTCTATTTCTAATTCTAATTCTATTCTAATTCTATTTTTAATTCTATTTCTAATTCTAATTCTAATTCTAATTCTAATTCTAATTCTAATTCTAATTCTATTTCTAATTCTATTTCTAATACTAATTCTAATTCTAATTCTATTCTAATTCTATTCTAATTCTATTCTAATTCTAATTCTAATCTATTTCTAATTCTAATTTTATTCTAATTCTAATTCTAATTCTATTCTAATTCTATTCTAATTCTATTCTAATTTTATTCTAATTCTATTTCTAATTCTAATTCTAATTCTAATTCTATTCTAATTCTATTCTAATTCTATTCTAATTCTATTCTAATTCTATTTCTAATTCTAATTCTATTCTAATTCTATTCTAATTCTAATTCTAATTCTAATTCTATTTTAATTCTATTCTAATTCTATTCTAATTCTAATTCTAATTCTATTCTATTTCTAATTCTAATTCTATTCTAATTCTATTATAATTCTATTCTAATTCTATTATAATTCTATTCTAATTCTAATTCTATTCTAATTCTATTTCTAATTCTATTTCTAATTCTAATTCTAATTCTAATTCTAATTCTAATTCTAATTCTAATTCTATTCTAATTCTATTCTATTTCTATTCTAATTCTACTCTAATTCTATTTCTAAATCTAATTCTATTCTAATTCTATTCTAATTCTATTTCTAATTCTATTTCTATTCTAATTCTATTCTAATTGTAATTCTAATTCTAATTCTATTCTAATTCTATTCTAATTCTATTCTAATTCTAATTCTAATTCTATTATATTTCTATTCTAATTCTAATTCTATTCTAATTCTAATTCTAATTCTATTATAATTCTATTCTAATTCTATTCTAATTCTATTTCTAATTCTAATTCTAATTCTAATTCTAATTCTATTCTAATTCTATTCTAATTCTATTCTAATTATATTCTAATTCTATTTCTAATTCTAATTTTATTCTAATTCTATTCTAATTCTATTCTAATTCTATTCTAATTCTATTTCTAATTCTAATTCTATTCTAATTCTATTCTAATTCTAATTCTAATTCTAATTCTATTCTAATTATATTCTAATTCTATTCTAATTCTAATTCTAATTCTAATTCTATTCTAATTCTAATTCTAATTCTATTCTAATTCTATTCAAATTCTATTCTAATTATATTCTAATTTTATTCTAATTCTATTTCTAATTCTAATTCTAATTCTAATTCTATTCTAATTCTATTCTAATTCTATTCTAATTCTATTCTAATTCTATTCTAATTCTATTCTAATTCTAATTCTAATTCTAATTCTAATTCTAATTCTAATTCTAATTCTATTTTAATTCTATTCTAATTCTATTCTAATTCTAATTCTATTCTAATTCTATTTCATATTCTATTTCTAATTCTAATTCTAATTCTAATTCTATTCTAATTCTAATTCTAATTCTAATTCTATTCTAATTCTAATTCTAATTCTAATTCTAATTCTAATTCTAATTCTAATTCTAATTCTAATTCTATTCTAATTCTATTCTAATTCTAATTCTAATTCTATTCAATTTCTAATTCTAATTCTATTCTAATTCTATTTCTAATTCTATTTCTAATTCTAATTCTAATTCTATTCTAATTGTATTTCTAATTCTAATTCTATTCTTAATTCTATTTCTAATTCTATTTCTAATTCTAATTCTAATTCTATTCTAATTCTATTCTAATTCTATTCTAATTCTAATTCTAATTCTATTCTATTTCTAATTCTAATTATATTCTAATTTTATTCTAATTCTATTCTAATTCTATTCTAATTCTAATTCTAATTCTAATTCTATTTCTAATTCTAATCTAATTCTATTCTAATTCTATTCTAATTCTATTCTAATTCTATTCTAATTCTATTCTAATTCTAATTCTATTCTAATTCTAATTATAATTCTATTCTAATTCTATTCTAATTTTATTCTAATTCTATTTCTAATTCTAATTCTAATTCTAATTCTATTCTAATTCTATTCTAATTCTATTCTAATTCTATTCTAATTCTAATTCTAATTTTAATTCTAATTCTAATTCTAATTTTAATTCTAATTCTAATTCTAATTCTAATTCTAATTCTATTTCTAATTCTAATTCTAATTCTAATTCTAATTCTAATTCTAATTCTATTCTAATTCTATTCTAATTCTAATTCTAATTCTATTCTAATTCTAATTTAATTCTAATTCTAATTCTAATTCTAATTCTAATTCTAATTCTAATTCTAATTCTAATTCAAATTCTAATTCTAATTTTAATTCTAATTCTAATTCTAATTCTAATTTTAATTCTAATTCTAATTCTAATTATATTCTATTTCTAATTCTAATTCTAATTCTATTCTAATTCTAATTCTAATTCTAATTCTAATTCTAATTATAATTCTAATTCTAATTCTAATTCTAATTCTAATTCTATTCTAATTCTATTTAAATTCTAATTCTAATTCTATTCTATTTCTAATTCTAATTCTATTCTAATTCTATTTCTAATTCTATTTCTAATTCTAATTCTATTCTAATTCTATTTCTAATTCTAATTCTATTCTAATTCTATTTCTAATTCTATTTCTAATTCTAATTCTAATTCTAATTCTAATTCTAATTCTATTCTAATTCTATTCTAATTCTAATTCTAATTATATTCTATTTCTAATTCTAATTCTATTCTAATTCTATTCTAATTCTATTCTAATTCTAATTCTAATTCTATTCTAATTCTATTCTAATTCTATTCTAATTTTATTCTAATTCTATTTCTAATTCTAATTCTAATTCTAATTCTATTCTAATTCTATTCTAATTCTATTCTAATTCTATTCTAATTCTATTCTAATTCTATTTCTAATTCTAATTCTATTCTAATTCTATTTCTAATTCTATTTCTAATTCTATTTCTAATTCTAATTCTAATTCTAATTCTAATTCTATTTCTATTTCTAATTCTATTTCTAATTTTAATTCTAATTCTAATTCTATTCTAATTCTATTCTAATTCTATTCTAATTCTAATTCTAATTCTATTCTATTTATAATTCTAATTCTAATTCTAATTCTAATTCTATTCTAATTCTATTCTACTTCTATTCTAATTCTATTCTAATTCTATTTCTAATTCTAATTCTATTCTAATTCTATTCTAATTCTATTCTAATTCTATTCTAATTTTATTTCTAATTCTAATTCTATTCTAATTCTATTCTAATTCTAATTCTAATTGTAATTCTATTCTAATTCTATTCTAATTCTATTCTAATTCTAATTCTAATTCTATTCTATTTCTAATTCTAATTCTATTCTAATTCTATTATAATTCTATTCTAATTCTATTCTAATTCTATTCTAATTCTAATTCTATTCTAATTCTATTTCTAATTCTAATTCTAATTCTAATTCTATTCTAATTCTATTCTATTTCTATTCTAATTCTAATTCTATTCTAATTCTATTCTAATTCTATTCTAATTCTATTCTAATTCTATTTCTAATTCTAATTCTATTCTAATTCTATTCTAATTCTAATTCTAACTCTATTCTAATTCTATTCTAATTCTAATTCTAATTCTATTATATTTCTATTCTAATTCTAATTCTATTCTAATTCAAATTCTAATTCTATTCTAATTCTATTCTAATTCTATTTCTAATTCTAATTCTAATTCTAATTCTATTCTAATTCTACTCTAATTCTATTTCTAATTCTAATTATATTCTAATTCTATTCTAATTCTATTCTAATTCTATTCTAATTCTATTCTAATTCTATTTCTAATTCTAATTCTATTCTAATTCTATTCTAATTCTATTCTAATTCTAATTCTAATTCTAATTCTATTATATTTCTATTCTAATTCTAATTCTATTCTAATTCAAATTCTATTCTAATTCTATTCTAATTCTATTATAATTCTAATTCTAATTCTATTATATTTCTATTCTAATTCTAATTCTATTCTAATTCAAATTCTAATTCTATTCTAATTCTATTCTAATTCTATTTCTAATTCTAATTCTAATTCTAATTCTATTTTAATTCTACTCTAATTCTATTCTAATTCTAATTATATTCTAATTCTATTTCATATTCTATTTCTAATTCTAATTCTAATTCTAATTCTATTCTAATTCTAATTCTAATTCTAATTCTATTTTAATTCTAATTCTAATTCTAATTCTAATTCTAATTCTAATTCTAATTCTAATTCTAATTCTAATTCTATTCTAATTCTATTCTAATTCTAATTCTAATTCTATTCAATTTCTAATTCTAATTCTATTCTAATTCTAATTCTAATTCTAATTCTAATTCTAATTCTAATTCTAATTCTAATTCTAATTCTAATTCTAATTCTATTCTAATTCTATTCTAATTCTAA
Organism: Streptanthus diversifolius; assembly: GCA_039880935.1. Classification (NCBI taxonomy): domain Eukaryota; kingdom Viridiplantae; phylum Streptophyta; class Magnoliopsida; order Brassicales; family Brassicaceae; genus Streptanthus; species Streptanthus diversifolius. The sequence continues at coordinate 23,458,721 of JAXGFM010000022.1, read as the reverse complement.
TTCTAATTCTATTCAATTTATAATTCTAATTCTATTCTAATTCTATTTCTAATTCTAATTCTAATTCTATTCTAATTCTATTCTAATTCTATTCTAATTCTATTCTAATTCTATTTCTATTCTAATTCTAATTCTAATTCTAATTCTATTCTAATTCTAATTCTAATTCTAATCTAATTCTAATTCTATTCTAATTCTAATTCTAATTCTAATTCTATTCTAATTCTATTCTAATTCTATTCTAATTCTATTCTAATTCTAATTCTAATTCTATTCTAATTCTAATTCTAATTCTATTCTATTTCTATTTCTAATTCTATTCTATTTTTAATTATAATTCTAATTCTATTCTATTCTAATTCTAATTCTAATTCTATTCTAATTCTAATTCTAATTCTATTCTAATACTATACTAATTCTATTCTAATTCTATTTCTAATTCTATTTCTAATTCCAATCTAATTCTAATTCTATTCTAATTCTATTCTAATTCTAATTCTAATTCTATATATAATTCTAATCTAATTCTAATTCTAATTCTAATTCTAATTCTATTCTAATTCTAATTCTATTCTAATTATATTCTAATTCTATTCTAATTCTATTCTAATTCTAATTCTATTTCTAATTCTATTTCTAATTCTAATTCTAATTCTATTCTAATTCTATTTCTAATTCTAATTCTATTCTAATTCTAATTCTATTTCTAATTCTAATTCTAATTCTAATTCTATTCTAATTCTATTCTAACTCTATTCTAATTCTAATTCTAATTCTATTCTATTTCTAATTCTAATTCTATTCTAATTCTATTCTAATTCTATTTCTAATTCTAATTCTAATTCTAATTCTATTCTAATTCTATTCTAATTCTATTCTAATTCTATTCTAATTCTATTTCTAATTCTAATTCTATTCTAATTCTATTTTTAATTCTATTTCTAATTCTAATTCTAATTCTAATTCTAATTCTAATTCTAATTCTATTTCTAATTCTATTTCTAATACTAATTCTAATTCTAATTCTATTCTAATTCTATTCTAATTCTATTCTAATTCTAATTCTAATCTATTTCTAATTCTAATTTTATTCTAATTCTAATTCTAATTCTATTCTAATTCTATTCTAATTCTATTCTAATTTTATTCTAATTCTATTTCTAATTCTAATTCTAATTCTAATTCTATTCTAATTCTATTCTAATTCTATTCTAATTCTATTCTAATTCTATTTCTAATTCTAATTCTATTCTAATTCTATTCTAATTCTAATTCTAATTCTAATTCTATTCTAATTCTATTCTAATTCTATTCTAATTCTAATTCTAATTCTATTCTATTTCTAATTCTAATTCTATTCTAATTCTATTATAATTCTATTCTAATTCTATTATAATTCTGTTCTAATTCTAATTCTATTCTAATTCTATTTCTAATTCTATTTCTAATTCTAATTCTAATTCTAATTCTAATTCTATTCTAACTCTATTCTAATTCTAATTCTAATTCTAATTCTAATTCTAATTCTATTCTAATTCTACTCTAATTCTATTTCTAATTCTAATTCTATTCTAATTCTATTCTAATTCTATTCTAATTCTATTCTAATTCTATTCTAATTCTATTTCTAATTCTAATTCTATTCTAATTCTATTCTAATTCTAATTCTAATTCTATTATATTTCTATTCTAATTCTAATTCTATTCTAATTCAAATTCTAATTCTATTCTAATTCTATTCTAATTCTATTATAATTCTAATTCTAATTCTATTATATTTCTATTCTAATTCTAATTCTATTCTAATTCAAATTCTAATTCTATTCTAATTCTATTCTAATTCTATTTCTAATTCTAATTCTAATTCTAATTCTATTTTAATTCTATTCTAATTCTATTCTAATTCTAATTATATTCTAATTCTATTTCATATTCTATTTCTAATTCTAATTCTATTCTAATTCTAATTCTAATTCTAATTCTATTTTAATTCTAATTCTAATTCTAATTCTAATTCTAATTCTAATTCTAATTCTAATTCTAATTCTATTCTAATTCTATTCTAATTCTAATTCTAATTCTATTCAATTTCTAATTCTAATTCTATTCTAATTCTAATTCTAATTCTAATTCTAATTCTAATTCTAATTCTAATTCTAATTCTAATTCTAATTCTATTCTAATTCTATTCTAATTCTAATTCTAATTCTATTCAATTTATAATTCTAATTCTATTCTAATTCTATTTCTAATTCTAATTCTAATTCTATTCTAATTCTATTCTAATTCTATTCTAATTCTATTCTAATTCTATTTCTATTCTAATTCTAATTCTAATTCTAATTCTATTCTAATTCTAATTCTAATTCTAATCTAATTCTAATTCTATTCTAATTCTAATTCTAATTCTAATTCTATTCTAATTCTATTCTAATTCTATTCTAATTCTATTCTAATTCTAATTCTAATTCTATTCTAATTCTAATTCTAATTCTATTCTATTTCTATTTCTAATTCTATTCTATTTTTAATTATAATTCTAATTCTATTATATTCTAATTCTAATTCTAATTCTATTCTAATTCTAATTCTAATTCTATTCTAATACTATACTAATTCTATTCTAATTCTATTTCTAATTCTATTTCTAATTCCAATCTAATTCTAATTCTATTCTAATTCTATTCTAATTCTAATTCTAATTCTATATATAATTCTAATCTAATTCTAATTCTAATTCTAATTCTAATTCTATTCTAATTCTAATTCTATTCTAATTATATTCTAATTCTATTCTAATTCTATTCTAATTCTAATTCTATTTCTAATTCTATTTCTAATTCTAATTCTAATTCTATTCTAATTCTATTTCTAATTCTAATTCTATTCTAATTCTAATTCTATTTCTAATTCTAATTCTAATTCTAATTCTATTCTAATTCTATTCTAACTCTATTCTAATTCTAATTCTAATTCTATTCTATTTCTAATTCTAATTCTATTCTAATTCTATTCTAATTCTATTTCTAATTCTAATTCTAATTCTAATTCTATTCTAATTCTATTCTAATTCTATTCTAATTCTATTCTAATTCTATTTCTAATTCTAATTCTATTCTAATTCTATTTTTAATTCTATTTCTAATTCTAATTCTAATTCTAATTCTAATTCTAATTCTAATTCTATTTCTAATTCTATTTCTAATACTAATTCTAATTCTAATTCTATTCTAATTCTATTCTAATTCTATTCTAATTCTAATTCTAATCTATTTCTAATTCTAATTTTATTCTAATTCTAATTCTAATTCTATTCTAATTCTATTCTAATTCTATTCTAATTTTATTCTAATTCTATTTCTAATTCTAATTCTAATTCTAATTCTATTCTAATTCTATTCTAATTCTATTCTAATTCTATTCTAATTCTATTTCTAATTCTAATTCTATTCTAATTCTATTCTAATTCTAATTCTAATTCTAATTCTATTCTAATTCTATTCTAATTCTATTCTAATTCTAATTCTAATTCTATTCTATTTCTAATTCTAATTCTATTCTAATTCTATTATAATTCTATTCTAATTCTATTATAATTCTGTTCTAATTCTAATTCTATTCTAATTCTATTTCTAATTCTATTTCTAATTCTAATTCTAATTCTAATTCTAATTCTAATTCTAATTCTATTCTAATTCTATTCTAATTCTAATTCTAATTCTATTCTAATTCTAATTCTAATTCTATTTCTAATTCTATTTCTAATTCTAATTCTAATTCTATTCTAATTCTATTTCTAATTCTAATTCTATTCTAATTCTAATTCTATTTCTAATTCTAATTCTAATTCTAATTCTATTCTAATTCTATTCTAACTCTATTCTAATTCTAATTCTAATTCTATTCTATTTCTAATTCTAATTCTATTCTAATTCTATTCTAATTCTAATTCTAATTCTATTCTAATTCTATTCTAATTCTATTCTAATTTTATTCTAATTCTATTTCTAATTCTAATTCTAATTCTAATTCTATTCTAATTCTATTTTAATTCTATTCTAATTCTATTCTAATTCTATTTCTAATTCTAATTCTATTCTAATTCTATTTTTAATTCTATTTCTAATTCTAATTCTAATTCTAATTCTAATTCTAATTCTAATTCTATTTCTAATTCTATTTCTAATACTAATTCTAATTCTAATTCTATTCTAATTCTATTCTAATTCTATTCTAATTCTATTCTAATTCTAATTCTAATCTATTTCTAATTCTAATTTTATTCTAATTCTAATTCTAATTCTATTCTAATTCTATTCTAATTCTATTCTAATTTTATTCTAATTCTATTTCTAATTCTAATTCTAATTCTAATTCTATTCTAATTCTATTCTAATTCTATTCTAATTCTATTCTAATTCTATTTCTAATTCTAATTCTATTCTAATTCTATTCTAATTCTAATTCTAATTCTAATTCTATTCTAATTCTATTCTAATTCTAATTCTAATTCTATTCTATTTCTAATTCTAATTCTATTCTAATTCTATTATAATTCTATTCTAATTCTATTATAATTCTATTCTAATTCTAATTCTATTCTAATTCTATTCCTAATTCTATTTCTAATTCTAATTCTAATTCTAATTCTAATTCTAATTCTAATTCTATTCTAATTCTATTCTATTTCTATTCTAATTCTACTCTAATTCTATTTCTAAATCTAATTTTATTCTAATTCTATTCTAATTCTATTCTAATTCTATTTCTAATTCTAATTCTATTCTAATTCTATTCTAATTCTAATTCTAATTCTAATTCTATTCTAATTCTATTCTAATTCTATTCTAATTCTAATTCTAATTCTATTATATTTTTATTCTAATTCTAATTCTATTCTAATTCTAATTCTAATTCTATTCTAATTCTATTCTAATTCTATTCTAATTCTATTTCTAATTCTAATTCTAATTCTAATTCTAACTCTATTCTAATTCTATTCTAATTCTATTCTAATTATATTCTAATTCTATTTCTAATTCTAATTTTATTCTAATTCTATTCTAATTCTATTCTAATTCTATTCTAATTCTATTTCTAATTCTAATTCTATTCTAATTCTATTCTAATTCTAATTCTAATTCTAATTCTATTCTAATTCTATTCTAATTCTATTCTAATTCTAATTCTAATTCTAATTCTATTCTAATTCTAATTCTAATTCTATTCTAATTCTATTCAAATTCTATTCTAATTATATTCTAATTTTATTCTAATTCTATTCTAATTCTAATTCTAATTCTATTCTATTTCTAATTCTAATTCTATTCTAATTCTATTCTAATTCTATTTCTAATTCTAATTCTAATTCTAATTCTATTCTAATTCTATTCTAATTCTATTCTAATTCTATTCTAATTCTATTTCTAATTCTAATTCTATTCTAATTCTATTTTTAATTCTATTTCTAATTCTAATTCAAATTCTAATTCTAATTCTAATTCTAATTCTATTTCTAATTCTATTTCTAATACTAATTCTAATTCTAATTCTATTCTAATTCTATTCTAATTCTATTCTAATTCTAATTCTAATCTATTTCTAATTCTAATTTTATTCTAATTCTAATTCTAATTCTATTCTAATTCTATTCTAATTCTATTCTAATTTTATTCTAATTCTATTTCTAATTCTAATTCTAATTCTAATTCTATTCTAATTCTATTCTAATTCTATTCTAATTCTATTCTAATTCTATTTCTAATTCTAATTCTATTCTAATTCTATTCTAATTCTAATTCTAATTCTAATTCTATTCTAATTCTATTCTAATTCTATTCTAATTCTAATTCTAATTCTATTCTATTTCTAATTCTAATTCTATTCTAATTCTATTATAATTCTATTCTAATTCTATTATAATTCTGTTCTAATTCTAATTCTATTCTAATTCTATTTCTAATTCTATTTCTAATTCTAATTCTAATTCTAATTCTAATTCTAATTCTAATTCTATTCTAATTCTATTCTAATTCTAATTCTAATTCTATTCTAATTCTAATTCTAATTCTATTTCTAATTCTATTTCTAATTCTAATTCTAATTCTATTCTAATTCTATTTCTAATTCTAATTCTATTCTAATTCTAATTCTATTTCTAATTCTAATTCTAATTCTAATTCTATTCTAATTCTATTCTAACTCTATTCTAATTCTAATTCTAATTCTATTCTATTTCTAATTCTAATTCTATTCTAATTCTATTCTAATTCTAATTCTAATTCTATTCTAATTCTATTCTAATTCTATTCTAATTTTATTCTAATTCTATTTCTAATTCTAATTCTAATTCTAATTCTATTCTAATTCTATTTTAATTCTATTCTAATTCTATTCTAATTCTATTTCTAATTCTAATTCTATTCTAATTCTATTTTTAATTCTATTTCTAATTCTAATTCTAATTCTAATTCTAATTCTAATTCTAATTCTATTTCTAATTCTATTTCTAATACTAATTCTAATTCTAATTCTATTCTAATTCTATTCTAATTCTATTCTAATTCTATTCTAATTCTAATTCTAATCTATTTCTAATTCTAATTTTATTCTAATTCTAATTCTAATTCTATTCTAATTCTATTCTAATTCTATTCTAATTTTATTCTAATTCTATTTCTAATTCTAATTCTAATTCTAATTCTATTCTAATTCTATTCTAATTCTATTCTAATTCTATTCTAATTCTATTTCTAATTCTAATTCTATTCTAATTCTATTCTAATTCTAATTCTAATTCTAATTCTATTCTAATTCTATTCTAATTCTAATTCTAATTCTATTCTATTTCTAATTCTAATTCTATTCTAATTCTATTATAATTCTATTCTAATTCTATTATAATTCTATTCTAATTCTAATTCTATTCTAATTCTATTCCTAATTCTATTTCTAATTCTAATTCTAATTCTAATTCTAATTCTAATTCTAATTCTAATTCTATTCTAATTCTATTCTATTTCTATTCTAATTCTACTCTAATTCTATTTCTAAATCTAATTTTATTCTAATTCTATTCTAATTCTATTCTAATTCTATTTCTAATTCTAATTCTATTCTAATTCTATTCTAATTCTAATTCTAATTCTAATTCTATTCTAATTCTATTCTAATTCTATTCTAATTCTAATTCTAATTCTATTATATTTTTATTCTAATTCTAATTCTATTCTAATTCTAATTCTAATTCTATTCTAATTCTATTCTAATTCTATTCTAATTCTATTTCTAATTCTAATTCTAATTCTAATTCTAACTCTATTCTAATTCTATTCTAATTCTATTCTAATTATATTCTAATTCTATTTCTAATTCTAATTTTATTCTAATTCTATTCTAATTCTATTATAATTCTATTCTAATTCTATTTCTAATTCTAATTCTATTCTAATTCTATTCTAATTCTAATTCTAATTCTAATTCTATTCTAATTCTATTCTAATTCTATTCTAATTCTAATTCTAATTCTATTCTAATTCTAATTCTAATTCTATTCTAATTCTATTCAAATTCTATTCTAATTATATTCTAATTTTATTCTAATTCTATTTCTAATTCTAATTCTAATTCTAATTCTATTCTAATTCTATTCTAATTCTATTCTAATTCTATTCTAATTCTATTCTAATTCTAATTCTAATTCTAATTCTAATTCTAATTCTAATTCTAATTCTATTTTAATTCTATTCTAATTCTATTCTAATTCTAATTCTATTCTAATTCTATTTCATATTCTATTTCTAATTCTAATTCTAATTCTAATTCTATTCTAATTCTAATTCTAATTCTAATTCTAACTCTATTCTAATTCTATTCTAATTCTATTCTAATTATATTCTAATTCTATTTCTAATTCTAATTTTATTCTAATTCTATTCTAATTCTATTCTAATTCTATTCTAATTCTATTTCTAATTCTAATTCTATTCTAATTCTATTCTAATTCTAATTCTAATTCTAATTCTATTCTAATTCTATTCTAATTCTATTCTAATTCTAATTCTAATTCTAATTCTATTCTAATTCTAATTCTAATTCTATTCTAATTCTATTCAAATTCTATTCTAATTATATTCTAATTTTATTCTAATTCTATTTCTAATTCTAATTCTAATTCTAATTCTATTCTAATTCTATTCTAATTCTATTCTAATTCTATTCTAATTCTATTCTAATTCTAATTCTAATTCTAATTCTAATTCTAATTCTAATTCTAATTCTATTTTAATTCTATTCTAATTCTATTCTAATTCTAATTCTATTCTAATTCTATTTCATATTCTATTTCTAATTCTAATTCTAATTCTAATTCTATTCTAATTCTAATTCTAATTCTAATTCTATTCTAATTCTAATTCTAATTCTAATTCTAATTCTAATTCTAATTCTAATTCTAATTCTAATTCTATTCTAATTCTATTCTAATTCTAATTCTAATTCTATTCAATTTCTAATTCTAATTCTATTCTAATTCTATTTCTAATTCTATTTCTAATTCTAATTCTAATTCTATTCTAATTCTATTTCTAATTCTAATTCTATTCTTAATTCTATTTCTAATTCTATTTCTAATTCTAATTCTAATTCTAATTCTAATTCTATTCTAATTCTATTCTAATTCTAATTCTAATTCTATTCTATTTCTAATTCTAATTATATTCTAATTATATTCTAATTCTATTCTAATTCTATTCTAATTCTAATTCTAATTCTAATTCTATTCTAATTCTATTTCTAATTCTATTCTAATTCTATTCTAATTCTATTCTAATTCTATTCTAATTCTATTCTAATTCTAATTCTATTCTAATTCTAATTCTAATTCTATTCTAATTCTATTCTAATTCTATTCTAATTTTATTCTAATTCTATTTCTAATTCTAATTCTAATTCTAATTCTATTCTAATTCTATTCTAATTCTATTCTAATTCTATTCTAATTCTAATTCTAATTTTAATTCTAATTCTAATTCTAATTTTAATTCTAATTCTAATTCTAATTCTATTTCTAATTCTAATTCTAATTCTAATTCTAATTCTAATTCTATTCTAATTCTATTCTAATTCTAATTCTAATTCTATTCTAATTCTAATTCTAATTCTAATTCTAATTCTAATTCTAATTCTAATTCTAATTCTAATTCAAATTCTAATTCTAATTTTAATTCTAATTCTAATTCTAATTCTAATTTTAATTCTAATTCTAATTCTAATTATATTCTATTTCTAATTCTAATTCTAATTCTATTCTAATTCTAATTCTAATTCTAATTCTATTCTAATTCTATTTCATATTCTATTTCTAATTCTAATTCTAATTCTATTCTAATTCTAATTCTAATTCTAATTCTAATTCTAATTCTAATTCTAATTCTAATTCTAATTATAATTCTAATTCTAATTCTAATTCTAATTCTAATTCTATTCTAATTCTATTTAAATTCTAATTCTAATTCTATTCTATTTCTAATTCTAATTCTATTCTAATTCTATTTCTAATTCTATTTCTAATTCTAATTCTATTCTAATTCTATTTCTAATTCTAATTCTATTCTAATTCTATTTCTAATTCTATTTCTAATTCTAATTCTAATTCTAATTCTATTCTAATTCCATTCTAATTCTATTCTAATTCTAATTCTAATTATATTCTATTTCTAATTCTAATTCTATTCTAATTCTATTCTAATTCTATTCTAATTCTAATTCTAATTATATTCTAATTCTATTCTAATTCTATTCTAATTCTATTCTAATTTTATTCTAATTCTATTTGTAATTCTAATTCTAATTCTAATTCTATTCTAATTCTATTCTAATTCTATTCTAATTCTATTCTAATTCTATTCTAATTCTATTCTAATTCTATTTCTAATTCTAATTCTATTCTAATTCTATTTCTAATTCTATTTCTAATTCTATTTCTAATTCTAATTCTAATTCTAATTCTAATTCTATTTCTATTTCTAATTCTATTTCTAATTTTAATTCTAATTCTAATTCTATTCTAATTCTATTCTAATTCTATTCTAATTCTAATTCTATTCTATTTATAATTCTAATTCTATTCTAATTCTAATTCTATTCTAATTCTATTCTATTTCTATTCTAATTCTATTCTAATTCTATTTCTAATTCTAATTCTATTCTAATTCTATTCTAATTCTATTCTAATTCTATTCTAATTTTATTTCTAATTCTAATTCTATTCTAATTCTGTTCTAATTCTAATTCTAATTGTAATTCTATTCTAATTCTATTCTAATTCTATTCTAATTCTAATTCTAATTCTATTCTATTTCTAATTCTAATTCTATTCTAATTCTATTATAATTCTATTCTAATTCTATTCTAATTCTATTCTAATTCTAATTCTATTCTAATTCTATTTCTAATTCTAATTCTAATTCTAATTCTAATTCTATTCTAATTCTATTCTATTTCTATTCTAATTCTAATTCTATTCTAATTCTATTCTAATTCTATTCTAATTCTATTCTAATTCTATTTCTAATTCTAATTCTATTCTAATTCTATTCTAATTCTAATTCTAATTCTATTCTAATTCTATTCTAATTCTAATTCTAATTCTATTATATTTCTATTCTAATTCTAATTCTATTCTAATTCAAATTCTAATTCTATTCTAATTCTATTCTAATTCTATTTCTAATTCTAATTCTAATTCTATTCTAATTCTACTCTAATTCTATTTCTAATTCTAATTCTATTCTAATTCTATTCTAATTCTATTCTAATTCTATTCTAATTCTATTCTAATTCTATTCTAATTCTATTTCTAATTCTAATTCTATTCTAATTCTATTCTAATTCTATTCTAATTCTATTCTAATTCTAATTCTAATTCTATTATATTTCTATTCTAATTCTAATTCTATTCTAATTCAAATTCTAATTCTATTCTAATTCTATTCTAATTCTAATTCTATTTCTAATTCTAATTCTAATTCTAATTCTAATTCTAATTCTATTTTAATTCTATTCTAATTCTAATTCTATTCTAATTCTATTTCATATTCTATTTCTAATTCTAATTCTAATTCTAATTCTATTCTAATTCTAATTCTAATTCTAATTCTATTTTAATTCTAATTCTAATTCTAATTCTAATTCTAATTCTAATTCTAATTCTAATTCTAATTCTAATTCTAATTCTATTCTAATTCTATTCTAATTCTAATTCTAATTCTATTCAATTTCTAATTCTAATTCTATTCTAATTCTATTTCTAATTCTATTTCTAATTCTAATTCTAATTCTATTCTAATTCTATTTCTAATTCTAATTCTATTCTTAATTCTATTTCTAATTCTATTTCTAATTCTAATTCTAATTCTATTCTAATTCTATTCAAATTCTATTCTAATTCTAATTCTAATTCTATTCTATTTCTAATTCTAATTATATTCTAATTATATTCTAATTCTATTTTAATTCTATTCTAATTCTAATTCTAATTCTAATTCTAATTCTATTCTAATTCTATTTCTAATTCTAATCTAATTCTATTCTAATTCTATTCTAATTCTATTCTAATTCTATTCTAATTCTAATTCTATTCTAATTCTAATTCTAATTCTATTCTAATTCTATTCTAATTCTATTCTAATTTTATTCTAATTCTATTTCTAATTCTAATTCTAATTCTAATTCTATTCTAATTCTATTCTAATTCTATTCTAATTCTATTCTAATTCTAATTCTAATTTTAATTCTATATCTAATTCTAATTTTAATTCTAATTCAAATTCTAATTCTAATTCTAATTCTAATTCTATTTCTAATTCTAATTCTAATTCTAATTCTAATTCTAATTCTATTCTAATTCTATTCTAATTCTAATTCTAATTCTATTCTAATTCTAATTCTAATTCTAATTCTAATTCTAATTCTAATTCTAATTCTAATTCTAATTTTAATTCTAATTCTAATTCTAATTCTATTCTAATTCTATTCTAATTCTATTCTAATTCTAATTCTATTTCTATTTCTAATTCTATTTCTAATTTTAATTCTAATTCTAATTCTATTCTAATTCTATTCTAATTCTAATTCTAATTCTATTCTATTTATAATTCTAATTCTATTCTAATTCTAATTCTATTCTAATTCCATTCTATTTCTATTCTAATTCTATTCTAATTCTATTCTAATTCTATTTCTAATTCTAATTCTATTCTAATTCTATTCTAATTCTAATTCTAATTCTAATTCTATTCTAATTCTATTCTAATTCTAATTCTAATTCTATTCTATTTCTAATTCTAATTCTATTCTAATTCTATTATAATTCTATTCTAATTCTATTATAATTCTATTCTAATTCTAATTCTATTCTAATTCTATTCCTAATTCTATTTCTAATTCTAATTCTAATTCTAATTCTAATTCTAATTCTAATTCTAATTCTATTCTAATTCTATTCTATTTCTATTCTAATTCTACTCTAATTCTATTTCTAAATCTAATTTTATTCTAATTCTATTCTAATTCTATTCTAATTCTATTTCTAATTCTAATTCTATTCTAATTCTATTCTAATTCTAATTCTAATTCTAATTCTATTCTAATTCTATTCTAATTCTATTCTAATTCTAATTCTAATTCTATTAGATGTTTATTTCTAATTCTAATTCTATTCCTAATTCTAATTCTAATTCTATTCTAATTCTATTCTAAATTCCCTATTCTTATTTCTAATTCTAATTCTAATTCTAATTCTAACTCTATTCTAATTCTATTCTAATTCTATTCTAATTATATTCTAATTCTATTTCTAATTCTAATTTTATTCTAATTCTATTCTAATTCTATTATAATTCTATTCTAATTCTATTTCTAATTCTAATTCTATTCTAATTCTATTCTAATTCTAATTCTAATTCTAATTCTATTCTAATTCTAATTCTAATTCTATTCTAATTCTAATTCTAATTCTATTCTAATTCTATTCAAATTCTATTCTAATTATATTCTAATTTTATTCTAATTCTATTTCTAATTCTAATTCTAATTCTAATTCTATTCTAATTCTATTCTAATTCTATTCTAATTCTATTCTAATTCTATTCTAATTCTAATTCTAATTCTAATTCTAATTCTAATTCTAATTCTAATTCTATTTTAATTCTATTCTAATTCTATTCTAATTCTAATTCTATTCTAATTCTATTTCATATTCTATTTCTAATTCTAATTCTAATTCTAATTCTATTCTAATTCTAATTCTAATTCTAATTCTAACTCTATTCTAATTCTATTCTAATTCTATTCTAATTATATTCTAATTCTATTTCTAATTCTAATTTTATTCTAATTCTATTCTAATTCTATTCTAATTCTATTCTAATTCTATTTCTAATTCTAATTCTATTCTAATTCTATTCTAATTCTAATTCTAATTCTAATTCTATTCTAATTCTATTCTAATTCTATTCTAATTCTAATTCTAATTCTAATTCTATTCTAATTCTAATTCTAATTCTATTCTAATTCTATTCAAATTCTATTCTAATTATATTCTAATTTTATTCTAATTCTATTTCTAATTCTAATTCTAATTCTAATTCTATTCTAATTCTATTCTAATTCTATTCTAATTCTATTCTAATTCTATTCTAATTCTAATTCTAATTCTAATTCTAATTCTAATTCTAATTCTAATTCTATTTTAATTCTATTCTAATTCTATTCTAATTCTAATTCTATTCTAATTCTATTTCATATTCTATTTCTAATTCTAATTCTAATTCTAATTCTATTCTAATTCTAATTCTAATTCTAATTCTATTCTAATTCTAATTCTAATTCTAATTCTAATTCTAATTCTAATTCTAATTCTAATTCTAATTCTATTCTAATTCTATTCTAATTCTAATTCTAATTCTATTCAATTTCTAATTCTAATTCTATTCTAATTCTATTTCTAATTCTATTTCTAATTCTAATTCTAATTCTATTCTAATTCTATTTCTAATTCTAATTCTATTCTTAATTCTATTTCTAATTCTATTTCTAATTCTAATTCTAATTCTAATTCTAATTCTATTCTAATTCTATTCTAATTCTAATTCTAATTCTATTCTATTTCTAATTCTAATTATATTCTAATTATATTCTAATTCTATTCTAATTCTATTCTAATTCTAATTCTAATTCTAATTCTATTCTAATTCTATTTCTAATTCTATTCTAATTCTATTCTAATTCTATTCTAATTCTATTCTAATTCTATTCTAATTCTAATTCTATTCTAATTCTAATTCTAATTCTATTCTAATTCTATTCTAATTCTATTCTAATTTTATTCTAATTCTATTTCTAATTCTAATTCTAATTCTAATTCTATTCTAATTCTATTCTAATTCTATTCTAATTCTATTCTAATTCTAATTCTAATTTTAATTCTAATTCTAATTCTAATTTTAATTCTAATTCTAATTCTAATTCTATTTCTAATTCTAATTCTAATTCTAATTCTAATTCTAATTCTATTCTAATTCTATTCTAATTCTAATTCTAATTCTATTCTAATTCTAATTCTAATTCTAATTCTAATTCTAATTCTAATTCTAATTCTAATTCAAATTCTAATTCTAATTTTAATTCTAATTCTAATTCTAATTCTAATTTTAATTCTAATTCTAATTCTAATTATATTCTATTTCTAATTCTAATTCTAATTCTATTCTAATTCTAATTCTAATTCTAATTCTATTCTAATTCTATTTCATATTCTATTTCTAATTCTAATTCTAATTCTATTCTAATTCTAATTCTAATTCTAATTCTAATTCTAATTCTAATTCTAATTCTAATTCTAATTATAATTCTAATTCTAATTCTAATTCTAATTCTAATTCTATTCTAATTCTATTTAAATTCTAATTCTAATTCTATTCTATTTCTAATTCTAATTCTATTCTAATTCTATTTCTAATTCTATTTCTAATTCTAATTCTATTCTAATTCTATTTCTAATTCTAATTCTATTCTAATTCTATTTCTAATTCTATTTCTAATTCTAATTCTAATTCTAATTCTATTCTAATTCCATTCTAATTCTATTCTAATTCTAATTCTAATTATATTCTATTTCTAATTCTAATTCTATTCTAATTCTATTCTAATTCTATTCTAATTCTAATTCTAATTATATTCTAATTCTATTCTAATTCTATTCTAATTCTATTCTAATTTTATTCTAATTCTATTTGTAATTCTAATTCTAATTCTAATTCTATTCTAATTCTATTCTAATTCTATTCTAATTCTATTCTAATTCTATTCTAATTCTATTCTAATTCTATTTCTAATTCTAATTCTATTCTAATTCTATTTCTAATTCTATTTCTAATTCTATTTCTAATTCTAATTCTAATTCTAATTCTAATTCTATTTCTATTTCTAATTCTATTTCTAATTTTAATTCTAATTCTAATTCTATTCTAATTCTATTCTAATTCTATTCTAATTCTAATTCTATTCTATTTATAATTCTAATTCTATTCTAATTCTAATTCTATTCTAATTCTATTCTATTTCTATTCTAATTCTATTCTAATTCTATTTCTAATTCTAATTCTATTCTAATTCTATTCTAATTCTATTCTAATTCTATTCTAATTTTATTTCTAATTCTAATTCTATTCTAATTCTGTTCTAATTCTAATTCTAATTGTAATTCTATTCTAATTCTATTCTAATTCTATTCTAATTCTAATTCTAATTCTATTCTATTTCTAATTCTAATTCTATTCTAATTCTATTATAATTCTATTCTAATTCTATTCTAATTCTATTCTAATTCTAATTCTATTCTAATTCTATTTCTAATTCTAATTCTAATTCTAATTCTAATTCTATTCTAATTCTATTCTATTTCTATTCTAATTCTAATTCTATTCTAATTCTATTCTAATTCTATTCTAATTCTATTCTAATTCTATTTCTAATTCTAATTCTATTCTAATTCTATTCTAATTCTAATTCTAATTCTATTCTAATTCTATTCTAATTCTAATTCTAATTCTATTATATTTCTATTCTAATTCTAATTCTATTCTAATTCAAATTCTAATTCTATTCTAATTCTATTCTAATTCTATTTCTAATTCTAATTCTAATTCTATTCTAATTCTACTCTAATTCTATTTCTAATTCTAATTCTATTCTAATTCTATTCTAATTCTATTCTAATTCTATTCTAATTCTATTCTAATTCTATTCTAATTCTATTTCTAATTCTAATTCTATTCTAATTCTATTCTAATTCTATTCTAATTCTATTCTAATTCTAATTCTAATTCTATTATATTTCTATTCTAATTCTAATTCTATTCTAATTCAAATTCTAATTCTATTCTAATTCTATTCTAATTCTAATTCTATTTCTAATTCTAATTCTAATTCTAATTCTAATTCTAATTCTATTTTAATTCTATTCTAATTCTAATTCTATTCTAATTCTATTTCATATTCTATTTCTAATTCTAATTCTAATTCTAATTCTATTCTAATTCTAATTCTAATTCTAATTCTATTTTAATTCTAATTCTAATTCTAATTCTAATTCTAATTCTAATTCTAATTCTAATTCTAATTCTAATTCTAATTCTATTCTAATTCTATTCTAATTCTAATTCTAATTCTATTCAATTTCTAATTCTAATTCTATTCTAATTCTATTTCTAATTCTATTTCTAATTCTAATTCTAATTCTATTCTAATTCTATTTCTAATTCTAATTCTATTCTTAATTCTATTTCTAATTCTATTTCTAATTCTAATTCTAATTCTATTCTAATTCTATTCAAATTCTATTCTAATTCTAATTCTAATTCTATTCTATTTCTAATTCTAATTATATTCTAATTATATTCTAATTCTATTTTAATTCTATTCTAATTCTAATTCTAATTCTAATTCTAATTCTATTCTAATTCTATTTTTAATTCTAATCTAATTCTATTCTAATTCTATTCTAATTCTATTCTAATTCTATTCTAATTCTAATTCTATTCTAATTCTAATTCTAATTCTATTCTAATTCTATTCTAATTCTATTCTAATTTTATTCTAATTCTATTTCTAATTCTAATTCTAATTCTAATTCTATTCTAATTCTATTCTAATTCTATTCTAATTCTATTCTAATTCTAATTCTAATTTTAATTCTATATCTAATTCTAATTTTAATTCTAATTCAAATTCTAATTCTAATTCTAATTCTAATTCTATTTCTAATTCTAATTCTAATTCTAATTCTAATTCTAATTCTATTCTAATTCTATTCTAATTCTAATTCTAATTCTATTCTAATTCTAATTCTAATTCTAATTCTAATTCTAATTCTAATTCTAATTCTAATTCTAATTTTAATTCTAATTCTAATTCTAATTCTATTCTAATTCTATTCTAATTCTATTCTAATTCTAATTCTATTTCTATTTCTAATTCTATTTCTAATTTTAATTCTAATTCTAATTCTATTCTAATTCTATTCTAATTCTAATTCTAATTCTATTCTATTTATAATTCTAATTCTATTCTAATTCTAATTCTATTCTAATTCCATTCTATTTCTATTCTAATTCTATTCTAATTCTATTTCTAATTCTAATTCTATTCTAATTCTATTCTAATTCTATTCTAATTCTATTCTAATTTTATTTCTAATTCTAATTCTATTCTAATTCTATTCTAATTCTAATTCTAATTGTAATTCTATTCTAATTCTATTCTAATTTTATTCTAATTCTAATTCTAATTCTATTCTATTTCTAATTCTAATTCTATTCTAATTCTATTATAATTCTATTCTAATTCTATTCTAATTCTATTCTAATTCTAATTCTATTCTAATTCTATTTCTAATTCTAATTCTAATTCTAATTCTATTCTAATTCTATTCTATTTCTATTCTAATTCTACTCTAATTCTATTTCTAATTCTAATTCTATTCTAATTCTATTCTAATTCTATTCTAATTCTATTCTAATTCTATTCTAATTCTATTCTAATTCTATTTCTAATTCTAATTCTATTCTAATTCTATTCTAATTCTAATTCTAATTCTATTCTAATTCTATTCTAATTCTAATTCTAATTCTATTATATTTCTATTCTAATTCTAATTCTATTCTAATTCAAATTCTAATTCTATTCTAATTCTATTCTAATTCTATTTCTAATTCTAATTCTAATTCTAATTCTAATTCTAATTCTAATTCTATTCTAATTCTACTCTAATTCTATTTCTAATTCTAATTCTATTCTAATTCTATTCTAATTCTATTCTAATTCTATTCTAATTCTATTTCTAATTCTAATTCTATTCTAATTCTATTCTAATTCTATTCTAATTCTATTCTAATTCTATTCTAATTCTAATTCTAATTCTATTATATTTCTATTCTAATTCTAATTCTATTCTAATTCAAATTCTAATTCTATTCTAATTCTATTCTAATTCTATTTCTAATTCTAATTCTAATTCTAATTCTATTTTAATTCTATTCTAATTCTATTCTAATTCTAATTCTATTCTAATTCTATTTCATATTCTATTTCTAATTTTAATTCTAATTCTAATTCTATTCTAATTCTAATTCTAATTCTAATTCTATTTTAATTCTAATTCTAATTCTAATTCTAATTCTAATTCTAATTCTAATTCTAATTCTAATTCTAATTCTATTCTAATTCTATTCTAATTCTAATTCTAATTCTATTCAATTTCTAATTCTAATTCTATTCTAATTCTATTTCTAATTCTATTTCTAATTCTAATTCTAATTCTATTCTAATTCTATTTCTAATTCTAATTCTATTCTTAATTCTATTTCTAATTCTATTTCTAATTCTAATTCTAATTCTATTCTAATTCTATTCTAATTCTATTCTAATTCTAATTCTAATTCTATTCTATTTCTAATTCTAATTATATTCTAATTATATTCTAATTCTATTTTAATTCTATTCTAATTCTAATTCTAATTCTAATTCTAATTCTATTCTAATTCTATTTCTAATTCTAATCTAATTCTATTCTAATTCTATTCTAATTCTATTCTAATTCTATTCTAATTCTAATTCTATTCTAATTCTAATTCTAATTCTATTCTAATTCTATTCTAATTCTATTCTAATTTTATTCTAATTTTATTCTAATTCTATTTCTAATTCTAATTCTAATTCTAATTCTATTCTAATTCTATTCTAATTCTATTCTAATTCTATTCTAATTCTAATTCTAATTTTAATTCTAATTCTAATTCTAATTCTAATTTTAATTCTAATTCTAATTCTAATTCTAATTCTAATTCTAATTCTATTTCTAATTCTAATTCTAATTCTAATTCTAATTCTAATTCTATTCTAATTATATTCTAATTCTAATTCTAATTCTATTCTAATTCTAATTCTAATTCTAATTCTAATTCTAATTCTAATTCTAATTCTAATTCTAATTTTAATTCTAATTCTAATTCTATTCTATTCTAATTCTATTCTAATTCTATTCTAATTTTATTCTAATTCTATTTCTAATTCTAATTCTAATTCTAATTCTATTCTAATTCTATTCTAATTCTATTCTAATTCTATTCTAATTCTAATTCTAATTCTAATTCTAATTCTAATTCTAATTCTAATTTTAATTCTAATTCTAATTCTAATTCTATTCTAATTCTATTCTAATTCTATTCTAATTCTATTTCTAATTCTAATTTTATTCTAATTCTATTCTAATTCTATTCTAATTCTATTTCTAATTCTAATTCTATTCTAATTCTATTCTAATTCTAATTCTAATTCTAATTCTATTCTAATTCTATTCTAATTCTATTCTAATTCTATTCTAATTCTAATTCTAATTCTAATTCTAATTCTAATTCTAATTCTATTCTAATTCTATTCTAATTCTATTCTAATTCTATTTCTATTTCTAATTCTATTTCTATTATAATTCTATTATAATTCTATTCTAATTCTATTCTAATTCTATTATAATTCTAATTCTAATTCTAATTGTAATTCTAATTCTAATTCTTATTCTATTCTAATTCTATTCTAATTCTATTCTAATTCTAATTCTATTCTAATTCTATTTCATATTATATTTCTAATTCTAATTCTAATTCTAATTCTATTCTAATTCTAATTCTAATTCTAATTCTATTCTAATTCTAATTCTAATTCTAATTCTAATTCTAATTCTAATTCTAATTCTAATTCTAATTCTAATTCTATTCTAATTCTATTCTAATTCTATTCTAATTCTAATTCAATTCTAATTCTAATTCTAATTCTATTCTAATTTTATTCTAATTCTATTCTAATTTTATTCTAATTCTGTTTCTAATTCTAATTCTAATTCTAATTCTATTCTAATTCTATTCTAATTCTATTCTAATTCTATTCTAATTCTAATTCTAATTCTAATTCTAATTCTAATTCTAATTCTAATTTTAATTCTAATTCTAATTCTATTTCTAATTCTATTTCTAATTCTAATTCTAATTCTAATTCTAATTCTAATTCTATTCTAATTCTATTCTAATTCTAATTCTAATTCTAATTCTAATTCTAATTCTAATTCTAATTTTAATTCTAATTCTAATTCTAATTCTATTCTAATTCTATTCTAATTCTATTTCTAATTCTAATTTTATTCTAATTCTATTCTAATTCTATTCTAATTCTATTTCTAATTCTAATTCTATTCTAATTCTATTCTAATTCTAATTCTATTCTAATTCTATTTCTATTTCTAATTCTATTCTAATTCTATTTCATATTCTATTTCTAATTCTAATTCTAATTCTAATTCTATTCTAATTCTAATTCTAATTCTAATTCTATTCTAATTCTAATTCTAATTCTAATTCTAATTCTAATTCTAATTCTAATTCTAATTCTATTCTAATTCTATTCTAATTCTATTCTAATTCTAATTCAATTCTAATTCTAATTCTAATTCTATTCTAATTCTATTCTAATTCTATTCTAATTTTATTCTAATTCTATTTCTAATTCTAATTCTAATTCTAATTCTATTCTAATTCTATTCTAATTCTATTCTAATTCTATTCTAATTCTAATTCTAATTCTAATTCTAATTCTAATTCTAATTCTAATTTTAATTCTAATTCTAATTCTATTTCTAATTCTATTTCTAATTCTAATTCTAATTCTAATTCTAATTCTAATTCTAATTCTATTCTAATTCTATTCTAATTCTAATTCTAATTCTATTCTAATTCAAATTCTAATTCTAATTCTAATCCTAATTCTAATTCTAATTCTAATTCTAATTCTAATTTTAATTCTAATTCTAATTCTAATTCTAATTCTAATTCTAATTTTAATTCTAATTCTATTCTATTTCTAATTCTAATTCTATTCTAATTCTAATCTAATTCTATTCTAATTCTTTTCTAATTCTATTCTAATTCTAATTCTATTCTAATTTTATTTCTAATTCTATTTCTAATTCTAATTCTAATTCTAATTATATTCTTCTAATTCTAATTCTAATTCTAATTCTAATTATAATTCTAGTTTTAATTCTAATTCTAATTCTAATTCTATTCTAATTCTATTTTAATTCTAATTCTAATTCTATTCTATTTCTAATTCTAATTCTATTCTAATTCTATTTCTAATTCTATTTCTAATTCTAATTCTATTCTAATTCTATTTCTTATTCTAATTCTATTCTAATTCTATTTCTAATTCTATTTCTAATTCTAATTCTAATTCTAATTCTATTCTAATTCTATTCTAATTATATTCTAATTCTAATTCTAATTCTATTCTATTTCTAATTCTAATTCTATTCTAATTCTATTCTAATTCTATTCTAATTCTATTCTAATTCTAATTCTATTCTAATTCTAATTCTAATTCTATTCTAATTCTATTCTAATTTTATTTCTAATTCTATTTCTAATTCTAATTCTAATTCTATTCTAATTCTATTCTAATTCTATTCTAATTCTATTCTAATTCTATTCTAATTCTATTTCTAATTCTATTTCTATTCTAATTCTATTTCTAATTATATTTCTAATTCTATTTCTATTTCTAATTCTAATTCTAATTCTAATTCTAATTCTATTTCTAATTATATTTCTAATTCTAATTCTAATTCTAATTCTATTCTAATTCTATTCTAATTCTAATTCTAATTCTAATTCTATTCTATTTCTAATTCTAATTCTATTCTAATTCTATTCTAATTCTAATTCTATTCTAATTCTATTATATTTCTATTCTAATTCCATTCTAATTCTATTTCTAATTCTAATTCTATTCTAATTCTATTCTAATTCTATTCTAATTTTATTTCTAATTCTAATTCTATTCTAATTCTATTCTAATTCTAATTCTAATTCTAATTCTAATTCTATTCTAATTCTATTCTAATTCTATTCTAATTCTATTCTAAATCTAATTCTAATTCTAATTCTATTCTAATTCTAATTCTAATTCTATTCTAATTCTATTCTATTTCTAATTCTAATTCTATTCTAATTCTATTCTAATTCTATTTCTAATTCTAATTCTAATTCTAATTCTATTCTAATTCTATTCTAATTCTATTCTAATTCTATTCTAATTCTATTTCTAATTCTAATTCTATTCTAATTCTATTCTAATTCTATTCTAATTCTATTCTAATTCTAATTCTAATTCTATTCTAATTCTATTCTAATTCTATTCTAATTTTATTCTAATTCTATTTCTAATTCTAATTCTAATTCTAATTCTATTCTAATTCTATTCTAATTCTATTCTAATTCTATTCTAATTCTAATTCTAATTTTAATTCTAATTCTAATTCTAATTTTAATTCTAATTCTAATTCTAATTCTATTTCTAATTCTAATTCTAATTCTAATTCTAATTCTAATTCTATTCTAATTCTATTCTAATTCTAATTCTAATTCTATTCTAATTCTAATTCTAATTCTAATTCTAATTCTAATTCTAATTCTAATTCTAATTCTAATTCTAATTCAAATTCTAATTCTAATTTTAATTCTAATTCTAATTCTAATTCTAATTTTAATTCTAATTCTAATTCTAATTATATTCTATTTCTAATTCTAATTCTAATTCTATTCTAATTCTAATTCTAATTCTAATTCTATTCTAATTCTATTTCATATTCTATTTCTAATTCTAATTCTAATTCTATTCTAATTCTAATTCTAATTCTAATTCTAATTCTAATTCTAATTCTAATTCTAATTCTAATTATAATTCTAATTCTAATTCTAATTCTAATTCTAATTCTATTCTAATTCTATTTAAATTCTAATTCTAATTCTATTCTATTTCTAATTCTAATTCTATTCTAATTCTATTTCTAATTCTATTTCTAATTCTAATTCTATTCTAATTCTATTTCTAATTCTAATTCTATTCTAATTCTATTTCTAATTCTATTTCTAATTCTAATTCTAATTCTAATTCTATTCTAATTCCATTCTAATTCTATTCTAATTCTAATTCTAATTATATTCTATTTCTAATTCTAATTCTATTCTAATTCTATTCTAATTCTATTCTAATTCTAATTCTAATTATATTCTAATTCTATTCTAATTCTATTCTAATTCTATTCTAATTTTATTCTAATTCTATTTGTAATTCTAATTCTAATTCTAATTCTATTCTAATTCTATTCTAATTCTATTCTAATTCTATTCTAATTCTATTCTAATTCTATTTCTAATTCTAATTCTATTCTAATTCTATTTATAATTCTATTTCTAATTCTATTTCTAATTCTAATTCTAATTCTAATTCTAATTCTATTTCTATTTCTAATTCTATTTCTAATTTTAATTCTAATTCTAATTCTATTCTAATTCTATTCTAATTCTATTCTAATTCTAATTCTATTCTATTTATAATTCTAATTCTATTCTAATTCTAATTCTATTCTAATTCTATTCTATTTCTATTCTAATTCTATTCTAATTCTATTTCTAATTCTAATTCTATTCTAATTCTATTCTAATTCTATTCTAATTCTATTCTAATTTTATTTCTAATTCTAATTCTATTCTAATTCTGTTCTAATTCTAATTCTAATTGTAATTCTATTCTAATTCTATTCTAATTCTATTCTAATTCTAATTCTAATTCTATTCTATTTCTAATTCTAATTCTATTCTAATTCTATTATAATTCTATTCTAATTCTATTCTAATTCTATTCTAATTCTAATTCTATTCTAATTCTATTTCTAATTCTAATTCTAATTCTAATTCTAATTCTAATTCTAATTCTATTCTAATTCTATTCTATTTCTATTCTAATTCTAATTCTATTCTAATTCTATTCTAATTCTATTCTAATTCTATTCTAATTCTATTTCTAATTCTAATTCTATTCTAATTCTATTCTAATTCTAATTCTAATTCTATTCTAATTCTATTCTAATTCTAATTCTAATTCTATTATATTTCTATTCTAATTCTAATTCTATTCTAATTCAAATTCTAATTCTATTCTAATTCTATTCTAATTCTATTTCTAATTCTAATTCTAATTCTATTCTAATTCTACTCTAATTCTATTTCTAATTCTAATTCTATTCTAATTCTATTCTAATTCTATTCTAATTCTATTCTAATTCTATTCTAATTCTATTCTAATTCTATTTCTAATTCTAATTCTATTCTAATTCTATTCTAATTCTATTCTAATTCTATTCTAATTCTAATTCTAATTCTATTATATTTCTATTCTAATTCTAATTCTATTCTAATTCAAATTCTAATTCTATTCTAATTCTATTCTAATTCTAATTCTATTTCTAATTCTAATTCTAATTCTAATTCTAATTCTAATTCTATTTTAATTCTATTCTAATTCTAATTCTATTCTAATTCTATTTCATATTCTATTTCTAATTCTAATTCTAATTCTAATTCTATTCTAATTCTAATTCTAATTCTAATTCTATTTTAATTCTAATTCTAATTCTAATTCTAATTCTAATTCTAATTCTAATTCTAATTCTAATTCTAATTCTATTCTAATTCTATTCTAATTCTAATTCTAATTCTATTCAATTTCTAATTCTAATTCTATTCTAATTCTATTTCTAATTCTATTTCTAATTCTAATTCTAATTCTATTCTAATTCTATTTCTAATTCAAATTCTAATTCTATTCTAATTCTAATTCTAATTCTATTCTATTTCTAATTCTAATTATATTCTAATTATATTCTAATTCTATTTTAATTCTATTCTAATTCTAATTCTAATTCTAATTCTAATTCTATTCTAATTCTATTTCTAATTCTAATCTAATTCTATTCTAATTCTATTCTAATTCTATTCTAATTCTATTCTAATTCTAATTCTATTCTAATTCTAATTCTAATTCTATTCTAATTCTATTCTAATTCTATTCTAATTTTATTCTAATTCTATTTCTAATTCTAATTCTAATTCTAATTCTATTCTAATTCTATTCTAATTCTATTCTAATTCTATTCTAATTCTAATTCTAATTTTAATTCTATATCTAATTCTAATTTTAATTCTAATTCAAATTCTAATTCTAATTCTAATTCTAATTCTATTTCTAATTCTAATTCTAATTCTAATTCTAATTCTAATTCTAATTCTAATTCTAATTCTAATTCTAATTCTAATTCTAATTTTAATTCTAATTCTAATTCTAATTCTATTCTAATTCTATTCTAATTCTATTCTAATTCTAATTCTATTTCTATTTCTAATTCTATTTCTAATTTTAATTCTAATTCTAATTCTATTCTAATTCTATTCTAATTCTAATTCTAATTCTATTCTATTTATAATTCTAATTCTATTCTAATTCTAATTCTATTCTAATTCTATTCTATTTCTATTCTAATTCTATTCTAATTCTATTTCTAATTCTAATTCTATTCTAATTCTATTCTAATTCTATTCTAATTCTATTCTAATTTTATTTCTAATTCTAATTCTATTCTAATTCTATTCTAATTCTAATTCTAATTGTAATTCTATTCTAATTCTATTCTAATTTTATTCTAATTCTAATTCTAATTCTATTCTATTTCTAATTCTAATTCTATTCTAATTCTATTATAATTCTATTCTAATTC